>JAMPIV010015844.1:0-110478 GCA_024509875.1 Oreohelix idahoensis
TTTCTTTAGTTTCCTATTTGATTTATTTGATTCCTGCAAATGTTTTCATATTGTCTTTTATGATTGTCCTTTGTTTATGTTGTTGGTTGACATATGTTATTGTGTTGTTGGTTGACATATGCTATTATGTTGTTGGTTGACATATGCTATTTTGTTGTTGGTTGACATATGCTATTTATGATGCACTATTAGCTGTGTATTGCACTTGTGGTATAAAATCAACTGGTGGTGGATTATTATTATTATTATACAGTTGATTATACAAGACCTTAGTAAAGGCTTGTCTCCCACATAAATTTGGATTAAGTGAGCTGCTTATTCAAGTTTATTAAAACTTGCTTACATTTACTGTGAAATAGATTGCATTATTATTTCAGGTAACTAGTCTCATATTGTTAGACATTATGTCGACTTTAGACTACTTTATTGAGCAAGGAAAAGCCCTTAAAGTACCTCCTGAGGAGTTGAGAGTTTTTGCTACGACTGAGTGTACCAAAGCACTGAAGTCGGAAGAAAAGAGACAGAAAATGGAAAATGAGAGACAGAAAATGAAAAATGAAAGACAGAAAATAGAAGCTAAACAAAAGAAAATAGATGCTGAGAATATAAGATTGCAGATGCAGGCAGATGAAAGGAAATTTATGTTGGAAATGGAAAAACAAAAATTAGAAAAACAAGCTGAGGAGAAAAGATTAGACAGAGAATTTGAGGGAAAAAAGTTGCAAATGCAGCTAGACAAAGAGGCTGAGGCTGAAAATAAAAGACTAGAGGCTGAGGAGAGAAAAGCAAAGATGGAACATGAACAGAAACTCTTAGCTTTTGAGATAGAGAAATTGAAATTGACAAATGTGAGTGGTGTTAATCAGTCATCTAGTACTAATGGAAAACCTTCTACTTATAAGGTCAAGCTACCAGCGTTCAATCCTTCCAGTGACGACATAACATTCTGGCTGGATAGATTTGAACGTTCTTGTCGAACTCATAATGTGGATAAATCACAATATGCTAATCAGTTATCAGAGAATTTGAAAGGTGATTCTCTTACTAGTTTAAGCTTGGTAGAAGAGGCTGATAGGGATAATTATGATGTTATTAGAGCAGCCTTGATAAAAAAATATCAATTGACAGAGGAAGGTTACCGTCTTTTGTTTAAGACAATGGTACCTGAAACAGGGGTATAAATTTACCATTATCAGAATTCATTGCAAAAGCACATTTACATTTACACGATGGATTGAGCTATCCAAAACAGAAAAAAACATATGAAGCAATTATGGACTTGTTGCTTAGAGACAAGATCGTGTCTCGTGTAAATAAACCATTCCTTGAATTCCTACACGAGCGTTAAACCCAAAACACTAAAACAAATTGGAAGAATATTGTTTGCCAATATGTCACTGCACATCCTGGCGTAAACTTTTGGCAACACTAAGATTATTCGAACCAACTACGGTGTCCACTTTAAGTTGTGGTCACCCTCTTCCCGCTCTTCCTGCGTCAGTCGCGCATGATGGAAGAGGTTCTCTTGTCTTGCATAAAGGTCTAGTAAATGATACTCCAGTCTCAGTTCTTTTTTATTCTGGATGCACCACCATTGGTGTTAGGCAGTCACTCGTAGATCCTTCCCGTGCCACAGGCAAAGTAGTCAAATGTGTAACATTCGGCGGCACTTTGGAGAAGTACTCTACTGCTATCATTAAGATTGCTACTCCTTTCTTTACGGGAGATGTGCACGCATGTCTTCTGTCGAATCCGATCGCTGATCTTATCATCGGTCGTATTCACGGAGTCAAAGAATGCACTCCGCAACAAATTGCTGTTTGGGGAAATCAAAATATGCAAACTGCTAATGCAGTAGTCACAAGAGCTCAAGCTCTTAATATGCCTCAAACTTCATCTATTGAAGATAATGGAGCGCATAACCAAGATGATTCCTTGGTAATTTCTCGTGACTCGTTTATAAAACAGCAAGAAGATGATCCCTCCTTAAAGAAATTCTTCATTCTTGCAACAAAAGGTGATCCAAATAAAGATACAAACCGTAAATCTTGGATTACAATGAAGAATGGCGTACTTGTACGTATGGTTCAAGACTCCACTAAGTCCATGCATTCTCAGATTCTTGTACCCAAGAATATGAGAGTTAAAATTTTGCAGCACGCTCATGACTCTCAGTGTGCTGGACATATGGGTTTTTCCCGTACTAAGTCAAGAGTTCTTGCGGCTTTCTTTTGGCCTTTCGTAAACGAAGACATACGGATTTATTGTCGATCTTGCAAAGTATGTCAAGAAGTCAAATCTAAAGGTCCACGCCATGCTGCACCTATTCAGGCTGCAGATATTCCTATTCGGCCGTTTCAGAAAATGGCAATAGACATTATTGGTCCGTTTAAGATCAAGTCTGCCAGAGGACATCAGTTTATCTTAACGTGTGTTGACATGTGCACACGTTGGCCAGAGGCTATTCCTCTGAAGAGCATTTCTACTGCTGATATTGCAGACGCTCTTTGGTTCATATTTTCTCGTCTGGGATTCCCCGGAGAAATATTATCAGACCATGGCACCCAACTAGTATCGGATACCATGTCTCAAGTAATGTCTATTCTGCAGATAGAAAGATCTTTGAGTAGTATCTATCACCCAATGTCTAATGGGATGGTCGAACGCCTAAATAGAACACTCAAAAACTTACTTGGAAAGATAACTGAGGATCCTCCTCAGGATTATGACAGGGTTTTACCCGCGACCCTCTTTGCTTACAGAGAGGTCCCCAATGAACATACAGGATTTTCTCCCTTTGAACTTGTCTTTGGCGCGCGACCGCGCGGCCCTATGTCTTTGCTTCATGATCTTATAACCGCTGATAATATTAACGATGACACAAAATCTTCTTACGAATATGTCATCGCGCTTAGACACAAGATTATCGAAGCATGCAAATTAGCAACTTCTTCTTCTGAATTTGCTAAACAGAAGGCAAGGCAATTTGCCAATAAGAAGAGACGCTTACAACAACTTTGTCCGGGTGACAAAGCATTTGTGTTGCTACCTTGTAGGGAAAACAGACTTCTTATCTCTTGGAAAGGTCCGTACGATATAATATCGAAAATTTCCGATGTTGACTATATTGTCGATATTGGCGGGAAGCATAAAACTTTCCACATCAACATGCTTACGGAATTCCATGAACGTCCAGATTATTTGCAGCCTATTTTTCAGGCGACGGACGATTCTCAAGTCCCTCATGGTCATTACTCATGAGGAAACAAGTTTCTCGGATGTGAATCTTCCTCTTCCGATGATTCCACTTCATTCTAGTGAATCATGGAAAAATGTCACTGTTTCTCCTAATTTGTCTATGGCGGAACAGCGACAAGTCTCGTCAATGTTACAAACATTTCAGGATGTCCTTACTGACATTCCTGGACATACCCATGTCATTGAACATGACATTATTCTAACTGACCATAATCCTATTAGGGTCAGGCCTTATCCTATCCCTATACATTTTCAAGCACAGGTCGAGAAAGAGTTGGATGAGAGGATAGAATTAAAAATAGTCGAACCATCCAGTTCAGCATATTCTTCGCCGATGGTTATTGTTCGGAAAAAAGACAATAACATACGTCTTTGCGTTGATTATCGCAAATTGAATCAAGTTACAAAATTCGATGCTGAACCTATGCCTTTATTAGAAGAGCTACTTACTAGGCTTTCTAAATCTCATTTCTTCACTAAACTTGACTTGTCTAAGGGATATTGGCAAGTTCCTTTATCTGAACACGCCAAACCTCTTACTGCTTTTTCAACACCTAGGGGTTTGTTTCAATGGAATTTCATGCCTTTCGGCCTTATGAACGCCCCAGCTACATTCGTACGCATGATGCGTCGAATCCTATCTTATCGATCAGATGTCATTGCATACCTAGACGACATCTGCCTTTTCAGTGATACTTGGGAAGATCACTATTTGGGGTTGAATGAATTACTGTCTACTTTACGCAAGCATAAGTTGACAGCGAAACCCTCTAAAGCCTGTATTGGTTTTAGCGAAATTTCTTTCCTAGGTCACCGTGTCGGTCATGGTTTCCTAAAGACAGAGGACCATAATACCAGTAAAATACTTAACATCTCTATTCCTAAGACTAAAAAGCAAGTGAGAAGTCTCTTAGGTCTTATAAAATTTTATGGACGATTCATTCAGAATCTATCCTCTATCATGGCACCTCTTTCTTCGTTACTAAAGAAAGGGTCTCCTAATATGGTCCACTGGTCTAAGGAATGCCAATCCTCTTTGGATAAGATTAAAAATTTGTTTTCAACTCCACCTATCTTAATGTTACCTACTACAGATAAGACATTTGCTCTTCGTAGTGACGCTTCATCCACTGGGATCGGAGCGGCACTAATGCAAGAGTACTCAGAAACCCTGCATCCTGTAATGTATATCTCTCGAAAACTTAATGCGGCAGAACGGAATTACTCGGTTTTAGACCGTGAATTATTGGCTATGGTTTGGTCAATTCTCAAACTTCAAAGATTCCTTCTTGGCGCGCATTTCATTGTGGAAACTGACCAGAAAGCTCTTACAGCTATTCAAAGTAAAAATTTGAAGAGCTCGAGATCAACTCGATACGCGATTGCTCTTCAGCCTTTTCATTTTTCGGTGCGAGCTATCCGTGGTTCAGAAAATGTGATGGCAGACATTTTGTCTAGATGCCCACGTGACTCCACCTAACTGTTATGTCTTTGACTACCTAATACGTCTAACTCTACAATAGTTCTTTTCTATATCAAAATAGGTACACATTTGTAATATATGATATATTGATTGTATCACCACTTAGCGGTTCATTAATGTACATTTACCGCTGGTCCTGTGATGATTTTTTCTTCCTTGTTAATCATGAACTCATAGTACCTAATATGGAATTATTGTATGAATTATTGTATGGATTTTGATATTGCCAGTATTGTAATATAAGTTGGTGACACCTTTCTGGAAATATTTATACTTAGAAAAATACTTTCTCTGAGATGTTGAGATATATTCTCGCTTGTCGATCTATTCGTCGACTTAGCCTATTTGGCATTATATAAATTACTGATATTTCTCATCTGCACATTATTCGTGCGTTGTGAGCCTATTGTATGTTGCTCTTAGATGAAAAAAAAATGATTTCCATTTTTTTCCCGGGGGGTGTGGTAGTCTGTTACGCACAGATTATTTTGTAGGCAATGAATATAGATATATATATATATATATAGAAAGATATTTATTTATCTGTTAACACTTTTTGTTGAGAGTCAAAGGTACATAACCCTTGATTTTGTTGATGGTACATTTTATTATGTCTGTTACTTCTCTTGGGTCTTATATGAATACTTAGATTTACGTCGGCCCATCTTGAGTTGAACTCTGGGGGTCACGCGTTTCTGCGCATGTGTCGAATAAGGGTTGTCGAGAGAGACTTCCGTGATGATGGGCGGATCCTGATCGCTGTACGGACAGAAGTCCGAAGATTTGTTCTTTGCTGTGGAATTCTGGGGGAAGGTGACATCGTCTGTGTGACTATTATGTCTATGTTCCTCCCCAGAATATATTCTTAGCGCCAAAGGAAGGCGGGTGCTATTTTTCTAGTGTTTTTCTAGGATGATAAGGTAAAGAGAGACAGTTACTGTACCTTTTCAAATGCCTAGATCTGCAGCCATGTTATGGTCTGCACATGTATATGATTGACTATTTTCGAGACGACATTTTGCCAGCAGCACCATTATTCGTATGATATACATTGCATTATTATGCATATAATCTACACAGCATTATTGATATGATGGACAGCGCCATTTACTTATGCTTTATTATGCAGCTTCGGAGTGAGCGAAGCTCATCGAAGTTAGGAGCCATTTTTGGATCTCGCCTTTGCCTAAGCGGATCATCGTTCGGAGAACAGGGATACCTTACTATCTGATGATGATACAGAGATGCCTACTATTGTAAGCCACTACTGGTGGTTTTGAGATTGTCGGTCATAAAAGCCTACTAATTTACGGCTTGTAATTCTTCGTCAGAAGAGGTTCTGTCAGGGAGCCATTGATGATAAATATGTGAGAACATTAACTGACGTGATCAGTCAGTTAGGCTGGAAAGTAAATACAACTAGAACCCAGAGGGACTAGCTACTAACGTCCTATTATATTCACATTCTTTACGAATGTATCTTTGATGTCGTAAACCATTGTCAAGCATGTGATGTTGTTGCCAACCTGTTCCAGTGGCTGTAGCTGTGTTGTCAGAGTGTGCGTCCCATTAAACTGTATGAAACTGTTAACAGTAGTTCCAGCCGTCATTGACTTCTAGATACGAGTGTATGAGTGCATTGTTACCTATCAACTCTACAGAACAGTACACCCATTCGCGTAACTCACACATGTACTCTCACTCGATATAAACACTGTCCCTTGCCAGGGCCTCAATACTTTGTGGACAAGGTGACCGGTATATCCAACACTGTGTCGGTTCGAGTTGACCATCAACCTTCATCAAGATGACTAGTACACACAAACTACATGCACCACAGTCACCCTTGTTAATGTAATGTGCCAGTGTGACGCCTTTGCATTTACAGTTTACATTCTACATTTATCAGTGTGGTGGCTTCATGTACACAGCATTCTTCAATGATAAGAAAATATACCCTTATCACTATCTTTCTCAGCTTCTCGTATCTCCTGAACTACCATGTCTCTGCGTTCCCTGTTTGATGCATTGGAACACCAGCGGATGTCACCATGGCCAAATCCCCGTCTATTCGTCTGAGTATATCCCATTACCTCCCTCCCAGAGCGACTCTTGGGCAGCACCAACAGCTTCATCCACTTCCCACTTCCTTCCAGTTTTCAGTATGAGTTGAATGGACTTAACTACGTCATCTACTGACTCGCACAGCATCATTGCGAGCCTTGCTTTTCCTGTTTTGTATTCGTCAACATCCGACTTGAAAGGAAGCACACGTTTTGCCTTCCTGCAGTGCAGTGCTATGTCTGACAGACCTGGTGGTACTCCTAGCCATTTTCTGATGAATTTGCTGACCTTTTGCTTCCATTGTACTGGTGCTTATTTCATACATAAGCAGTGGCCATAGCAACTGAGGTATCAACATGAACTGGAGGCACCACAGTCTGAACTTTCCTAGGAATCTTCTTTGGCCTATGATCTATAGTCCTCTGTCTGCCACTTCTACATGTGAGAATAAATGGATTCAGAATGGAAGACGAAAAAAAAAGGGAGGGCAGAATGTTAGACGGGCCTGCGTGCTCAGTTCTAAACCATTTGAAAATAAAGTTCGTTCTATCTATCTATCTATCTATCTATCTATCTATCTATCTATCTATCTATCTATCTATCTATCTATCTATCTATCTATCTATCTATCTATCTATCTATCTATCTATCTATCTATCTATCTATCTATCTATCTATCTATCTATCTATCTATCTATCTATCTATCTATTGTGTAAGGCTTTTGCGCACAGGCGTATGTCAATCCTTTGCTGAAATACAGCTGTCTGCATTCATCATCTCAACCCATAACCCGTCATGGGTCGTAGGGGTGCCATGGTGGAAGCATCAGCAGACAGGGTCCTCCACTGCTCTCTATTCTCAGCAATGCGTACAAGTGTGGAGAAACCGTGTCCTGCCCATTCTTTGATGTTATCAGCCCAGGATTTTCTTTGCCTTCCTCTTCTCCGTTTACCTTCGACTGTTCCCTGGAGGATCGTTTTCGAAAGGGAGTCATGACGAGTTACATGCCCAAACCAGGCAAGCTTTCGACGTTTCACTATTGACAAAAGTGGTTCTTGATGGCCTGCATAGGTGTTTATCTTCTCTCTAACATAGACATTTGTTTTGTGCTCTTTATAGCAAATATATATAATGTGACGTATGTATCGTCTGCTCATGCGCAGCCAAACGGGCAGTTTCCCTTGTCTTTTTCCAATGTCAACAGACCTGACTAGACGTGCCAAATGAGATTGGTCGCCACGATTTACTAAGAAGTATTTACGGGCCGTCAAGAGTTACAGCTTCACCCTTGGAGTATTGTGACTGTATTTTGAGGTAATCATATTCGATCGTCAGCAGATATATATATATATATATATATATATATATATATATATATATATATATATATATATATATATATATATATATATAAACCTATCTGCTGTTGCCCTAAGACGCCACTAGGCGTAATGGCCACTGACTGCTTTGACGGTCGGTGGCTAAGGACGTAAGAAGAAGAAGATATATATATATATATATATATATATATATCTATATATATATGTATATATATATATATATATATATATATATATATATATATATATATATATATTTGCCGCCATACTTCGTTCACGTCGTATCCGAACCTGATCGCTAGTCTTTTACGGCCAGAATTGAGATTCTATGAACTGCATGCCTCTTATGTTGTTTACTACGATGGACCGACATTGGACCTTAATGAATGCCCTTGAATGCAATCTACCTGTTATTATTATGCTGATTCATTGTTGGAGCTACTGTCAATAAATTTGGATGTGGACCAGTCTTCACCAACTCATTGATTTCATTAACACTGTTGTACGAGCTAAAAATAGTGTGTGGCTGTGTTCAGGCTAAAAGTATGATACTAACCATTCGTTTACCCAGCCTACGACATTCGCGTGAATATCAGCTCGACTGAAGACATATTCACCAAGCCTAAACCCAACTGCAATATAACACTCCTTGATAGCCATTACTCAAATCTATCTATCTATCTATCTATCTATCTATCTATCTATCTATCTATCTATCTATCTATCTATCTATCTATCTATCTATCTATCTATCTATCTATCTATCTATCTATCTATCTATCTATCTATCTATCTATCTATCTATCTACTATCTATCTATCTATCTATCTATCTATCTATCTATCTATCTATCTATCTATCTATCTATCTATCTATCTATCTATCTATCTATCTATCTATCTATCTATCTATCTATCTATCTATCTATCTATCTATCTATCTATCTACTATCTATCTATCTATCTATCTATCTATCTATCTATCTATCTATCTATCTATCTATCTATCTATCTATCTATCTATCTATCTATCTATCTATCTATCTATCTATCTATCTATCTATCTATCTATCTATCTATCTATCTATCTATCTATCTATCTATCTATCTATCTATCTATCTATCTATCTATCTATCTATCTATCTATCTATCTATCTATCTATCTATCTATTTTTCTATGTATCTATCTATCTATCTATCTATCTATCTATCTATCTATCTATCTATCTATCTATCTATCTATCTATCTATCTATCTATCTATCTATCTATCGACAAACATGTTCCTATAAAGCAGGTTCGGGTCAAAAACATCAGAAAGACCCCATGGATAACCAACGAAATACTATCAACAATGAGAGAGCGGGACGAAGCACATAAGCTCAAAGATTTCAGCAGGTATCGGATCCTTAGAAACAAAGTACAATACCTCATTCGTCAGGAAAAGAAACTACATTTCAGAATAATGATTCAAGACAAAGCAAACAGCAAAGAAGTCTGGGCAGCCATTAGAACACTAACACACAAATTAAAGTCACTAAACTCTTTACCAAAAAGCTGCTCCCTCACGGCAACTCATTTTAGCAACCACTTCAAAACAGAAATTAGCCTTCTCAAGTCGACACTAAAGCCAATGGACTGCGATATTAGTAAATTGACAGCCTTCTGCAACACTGAACACACCACAACAGATCTAAGACATATTCCTTTTCTAACAGTACATGAAGTTCTCAAATATATCTTGGCATTAAAAAACAACAATTCATCTGGGCTTGATGGTATCAGCAATAAGATTCTACGTTACGCTGCGCCCATCATTTGCGACTCCTTAACCTATGTATACAACCAATGTATTGCACACAACTACTTCCCCACAGCATTTTAATCTGCCAAAGTGTACCCCCTCTATAAATCTGGCTCACATAGCGATCCCAACAGCTACAGACCAATATCCCTTCTATCATCTCTTTCAAAACCACTAGAGAAACACATTTACAACACCACATTTCAACACTTAACAACAAACAAACTGCTCATTGATAGCCAGTCAGGTTTCAGACCCAAACATTCCTGTCACACAGCGCTCACCAAAATGGCAGACAACTGGCTGTCGAACATAAATGATGGAAAATTATGTGGTGCTGTTTTTGTCGACTTCAAGAAAGCATTTGACATGATTGACCACACTATCTTGGTTCAAAAGTTGGAAACCCTCAGAATAGGCCCTAATCCACTAAACATCATCAAATCATTCCTGGCAGATCGACAACAGTTAGTGCTTCACAACAACTCGGCATCAGATTTCTCGAAGGTAGTTACAGGAGTCCCGCAGGGCTCTATTCTTGGGCCCCTACTCTTCGCAATGTTCATCAACGACCTGCCACTACATCTAAAATATTCAACTTGTGACCTCTTTGCAGATGATTGTACTATCTACACTAGTGACAATGACTGCGTGGCACTTGAAATGACTCTTCAAAGCGATGTAGACAATCTAACAAAATGGAGTAATATGAATCGTATGCCAGTAAACACAACAAAAACGAAATCTATGTTGATTACCACCAGACAGAAACTCCTAAGCTGCACCAAAAGATCGCTACAGCTACACGCGGAATCAATACAAATTGAACATGTAACAGAACACAAAGTTCTGGGGATCACGATTGACCAGCACTTAACGTGGAACTCCCATGTACGGAATTTAACCAAACACATACCACAAAAGACGTACCAGCTAGCCAAAATAAAACACTTCTTAGACGCAGACACTAGACTATTGTTCTACACCTCACATATACAGACACATCTAGATTACTGCTATACACTATGGGATTGTTGCCCTGCTTCCACCTCGAAGAGACTGCACTCCCTGAAAAAGAGAGCAGTGCGTCTGATCACCGATAATCGCACGACACCACACACAAGGACAAGAAAAGAACCCAAAATACTGTCGCTAAAAAAACGTCTTCTCTACAACAAAGCCAAGCTGACTCACACAATTCTATCTAACAATGCCCCGTCGTACCTAAGATCATTGTTTCAAACCAGTAGAAGGGAGGGACAACGATTACATCAGTTACGTCTGCCCAAACCTAGGATCGACCTGTTCAAAAAGAGTCTAGCCTACTCTGGTGCCTACTTATGGAACAGCCTTCCACACCACCTAAAAAGCCTACCTACACAATATTCTTTTAACAAAGCACTTTTCAAACACTTCCTCAACACTGATTATCTACCCCCATAGAAACAGTATTTGCCTGTCAACATCTCATCCATAGGTCAACATTTCTTTTCCTCTTCCGCTCATTTTTGTGTGTGAATAATTTGTTTTATATCCATGTAATATCATTATTATATTCACTTTAAAATATTATTATATAATGTAATGTATGTGTGAATGTACCCACATAATACTGTACTTTAGAAATGTGAGTCGTGAGAATGTACCCGCATACCAAAAATACAGATTAATTGTAGACGGATTGACCGCATGAGTGAGTGTCAGTAAACAGAATTTATTTATTTTTATTTATTGTTTTATTTATTTTATTTTATTATTACTTTTTTCCCCCATTTACTAGCTCTAGCTTGTTTGTTTCAAAAAAAAAAAAAAACCTACTCATTTTTTTTATTATGATTGCATACTGTAAATGAATGCTGTTATGGTAACTTTATAATGTTGCATGCCTTTAAATTAATGCTTAAAGCATCATGTGGGAATGAAAGGATATAGTATGCAAGATTAATGAGAGTGGAAGGGCAGAATGTTAGACGGGCCTGCGCGCCCAATTCTTTACCCTTCGAAAATAAAGTTCGTTCGTTCGTTCGTTCGTTCTATCCATCCATCCATCCATCCATCAATCCATCCATCCAATACCCTTTACCTCCCTAAGGAGCATAGGTCATAAAGCTTGATCTCGTATAGTGGAGGCGTCAACAGTTCACTCCCTGTGGCAGTATTTGCTTGGGACTCGAAGCCACCCAGGGAACATTTTCCGCATACGCTGACAACACGCGAAGTCCCTGGTCATTCAACAGCAGATTTCTAATATTTCACGAGTTCTTATTAAATGCCACCATAATCTGATTATGTTTCAACTGATTTCTAATTTACTATATGAATGGTTTAGATTTTGTTTGTTTATCCGTTTTTTTTTAATAGTTTTTTTTTAAATTTTATTCATTGATTGATTGATTTTGTTTTTACCATACTTATATTTGATTATGACTGGATATAACAGATGTATGTTATTATTTTACCTTGATAATGCTGTATGCTTAAATAATGCTCAAAATACATGTACGATTGAAAGGATACAGTATGCAAGATGACAGAGAGAGAGGAAGGGCAGAATGTAAGACGGGCCTGCGTACCCAACTCTTAACCCTTTTAAAATAAAGTTCGTTCGTTCGTTCTATTGTCTATTCTATTTATATTATCCATATTTTGTTACTGGATATTCTTATATATCCATATCATGTTACTGTGGTATTTTTATATATCCATGTTTTGTTAATGTGCCAATCTCACACATCTATATTTTGTTAAATGTACATATATGTGACGATAAGGTTGTGCGATCTCAAATCCACTCCGGCAGGATTGCATTAAATTCCCGTGCGAGTGATACTTTCTTATTTTTTTCTCCCATGTCATTATTATGTGGCATATTTTATGCACCATTCTTTTATCTCTATGCTGAATCTAGTAGGGTGAAGTCTCTAACACTCCACTCCCCTACGGAAGTATCTGATATGGGACCATCATTATCTGTTTCGCGCTTCACACCCAGACGGTTGACATTACGCCAGAGGACTCGTGATAATACTGGGCAATTGAACCGGGCAGCGAACGATATTCTTATCATGAAAAGCTGGTCGGCAAGATCGATTCAAAGGGAAACCATATTTCTGTCTGGTGCATCCAAAGGTGTTAATTAGATTAGCGCTTCCGCTGTCCCCGGTCTGTATCATTATTACAGATAAATATGTCTGAAGAAAACATTGGCGGAAGATATGTCGCCAGGAAAACGTGGTCACAATATTGTGAGAGGCAGACTGGTGCAGCCAGAAGCATTACGTCTTATTAGACAGAGGTAGCGCATGGAATATTAAATGTAATATTTCAAAATCTGTGCGGGGGAGATTTTGAATAAAACACCCCGATCCAGAAAGTGCGGAAAGAGCTTGTGATTGCTTTGTGAATTGAGAACTGCACATATAATGTAGCGAAAATCAGGGACACACACACAGAGAGACTGCATCGCCTCGTCATATGAACACCTCCCAGAAGCCAGTGAGATATCGGACTTAGAATTCCATAATTATAAGTAACAGATCGAGTATTTGGGGAACTTTGAAAACTAACACGTAAACCCGCATTTTATATAGAAGACTGTGAACGTAAAGGGACCAGGACTTTAAACATAAATCTGGAAACCTAAGGAATTGAATATTCAGTCATAAGAGAAATGATATCCTAGACCGAGTGATTCATAGAACACCGTCATAAGAGGAATTTCTCAGGGCCTAGTGATTCGAGAAATTGCACCGAAATTGCTCATGTCCATTCTAAAACTGATAGGAGAGTGTGCATTCTCAAATTATTGGGGTAAGTGTAAACAATTATTTTACAAATGTGAATTTTTACATGTTTTTCTTGATAAGTGGTTGTATATGAGGCTGGTAACCTCAACATATGAAAACAGTATGTTCATGAACCACTACAGCAAACGCTGGGGATTGTTTCAGGCTAGTCGTGCGGAAACCCGACAGCAGAGGTGACCCCAGACTCCGACTGGAGCAGTGATGAGTGATGGTTACACCACTGGTGCCCCAATTGTAGCATATCATTTTGTGAGATGTATGTACCTTTTAATTGTAATTCAGGCTCGCTATGGTTTGCGCTGTCCAGACAAATTTTCCCAGTTAATAGCCAGAAGTATATTGGTGAATTGTAATCATATTCCCTGAGCTACATGGTATACTCAATGATTTAATTCTTCTGAGAGATTAACATTGGTGGGTGGACAGCGAGACATTTGCGCCTGTTAGGTTTCCACCTCGGTGTACTTAGCAGGCCTTTGTCCTTTCTATTTTGTCTAAAAGTTCGTGGTTACAAACTAGCAGATGGTATGAAGCACTGAAGTTACGACGCCACTAGTGTGAGAGAAGTACACACATCACCAGAACAAAGTGACGAAAACCTAGGCTGCAGGACTCGCCCGTACAAGCTAAGTGCTAACTAAAAGGCACCAGCAAAAATGGACGTTGATAAAAACCCTCTATTTAATCTCTGTGAGGAGAAAAGTTGATTCCAATTTAAAATTTCACCAATCTTTCCATATTTATTTTAACTGTTAAAGACTAATTCACTATTAAATTTGTTACTTGTTGTTTTAAAACTAAACATTAATAGTTGATTCAGTTATATGTATGAAAGGAAACGTATGAGCCAGATTATTTAATATACATATATACATCTAGACATATATTTACTTATAAACAGAGCTATACCATTATAAGAGGGATTTCGTTGGATTACACCAACTGGGGGCTTGAACAAGCCAGAAACATTTGCTTAATCCTTCACAAAAGGCGACGGACCAGATATAATGCGTTAACAATTGTTCAGCCCAAGTTGGTCGTGACTTCTGGAAATATCTTGTGAAGACTCCCTTCAGATAGAAGCGCCATTAAACTTCTATCTACATCTCTGCCAAGAGTAATCTTGCGCGCAGGCAGATACCTTGGAAAACAATATTAGATACTCTTGAGTTTTGGTCACTGTTGGACACTACTGCAAAGCAGGGGAGGCAATCCGTGGCAATTGTGGTCTCGTCTTGGGATTGAACTTGGAGACGCCATTGTTATAAAAGAATTGGGTGACTTGCGCCGGGATTATTGAACTCGGACACGCTTTTGTGATAAATCACAATGGCGGACCTCGTCTTTATTAAGTACCTGTCTATTTATTCCCATAGAAATCTGACAAGAAATTTTAGATTTACTGAAAGAGTAGGCCTACTGTTATTAGTTTACATAGATCTGCTCATATGTCTTGCAATAAATAAGGTGAAATATTTTAAGAGTAAAGTTAATAATTGATAAAATCAAAAACTTCTCTCAAATTAATTGGAAGAGGAAAAATTGTCCATTGCTGAAGCCTTATTTCTGTGGTGGTCATTGGTGTTGTGTATTAGATAATTTTAGTCAGCTAGTATTTTGAACTTAGAACGCCTATATTAATTTTATTTTTAGAAGTAACATTTGCATTTTCGTGTCGCCTGTAAGCAATCTCCTTGCACAGCATGGCCGAATGACAAAACCTCCACACCTTTTATCTGAATATCGGTAAGGAACTGGGCATGACAGGCCAAACTCTGACAGATTTTGTGCTTAGTTCGGTGCAAAATCAATAGTCCTGACACTCTAGTGTGTCGGGTCATGACCTCTGGTTTGTCTCACTGGATTCAGGAATGCGAGAAGGGGTGTTTCCTAGACTACGAAGAAGTATTTATAGAATTTGATAGACACATTAACATAGGTAAATTCCTGTTGAATAGTGGGGAATGCTCGGAACGGGGCGTCGATTTAGAAACGCTCCGTCTGTGATGGAGCATGTCGGAGAAGGTGACAGGAGATGGAAAGGCGTTTAGATGTGTAGGGAAGAATAAGCGTCAAAATACAGTCTCGATGCGATTGAACATTATAAAACGGTCTTTCCATAACACAAAAGGAAATCTGTGAGTTAACACATAAAAAAAAACAACAACTCTGTGTCACAAAGGAAAAATATGTGTGTGCGTATAGTGTGTTTGCTTTTGTCACAAAATTCATGAAGAAGAGAAAAAAAAAAACTGTTGTAAAGCATAAGTCCTATTATAAAGATTTTCAAAGGCAAAAGTGGTGTAATTTGTACAAATGAGATAATTTAAAGTTCTGTTTAACCTGGATAACATAGTGTTGTAGATCTGCGAATGTTTGCGAAAGTTCTTCAATTTCTTGACGTAGCGGTGTAAAAGATGCAGCCCTTATGACAGTCCATGTCGACGAAGAAACTTAAATAATCATATAACATTAAAACACAGTGGCGTCACGCCATAATAACTTGTTAGTATATGTGGGTGTTGCAGACGTCATAACTGTCAATATCGTCAGTATCATCAGCAGGATCTTGACTGAGGCTGACATCTTTCTGAAAAAAAAAAATTCCTACCAATAAAAAAGGATACTAGTGACTTTAGATGATGGGGAACGAGGGAGAGTACTATTGTAGAGAGAGTACTCGTTGGGTACTAAAGCTGGGTGAGTACTTTTTTTGTTATTAGAAAAGATTGATTCTCCAATAAACCAATAATCGTTGAACTGGACGTTTACGAATTTGACATGAGGAACTTGGCAATGTCCCTCAAGGTAGCTTTTGTCAATCGTTGATCACAAGAGGATGGCGTATTTCGCACTGTCGAGTGGGTGGTGGCAGCAGTTGTCGACGGTAAGGATGAAGTAGTGTTGAAATGGTGTACCTCATGCTGCGTGTTGTGGTGCTGTCTGCGTTTTCTTTGCAATTTCATACGTACTTGCTCTTGAGGTAACCGGACAAACTTTGCTAACGGTGGGGATTCATCAGTTGATCCAGAATGTGGGCGCTTCGTTGCTGTGTGAAATTCAGTGTTGTCTGGACTGTTCATACTTTCGTGGCCACTCTCGGAATCTGCTGTATCTAGGTCAGATTTGTTTCTCAATGGAGGTGATGGAAGAATAATATCTTCCGCAAGTGTGCATGTAGCGCTGTCTGCGTTTTCATCAATTTGAAGATATGTGCCAGCGTCAGTTACTTGTGCGCAGGTCACGGCATCAATTTGAAGATATGTGGCCGTGTAGGCTATACGGTACTAGTAGTTATATTGATTTTATTTAGTCAGAGTTAATCCTTCATATGTTGTTGTGGTTCAAGTGCTAACTGGCCTTCCGCCAGAGATGGTAATACTTGACCTTTTGTTATTTTTTTCAACCCAGGAATGTTCTTCCCTTTAAGTTTGGTTATAAGCAAAACAGTTTCAGCATAACAACGTATATCCAAAAGAAATTACTGTAAAGTTCCACAAACAGCAATGTAGAAAAATTCAATTAGAGTTTATTGACGTCATTTGACAAACACTGTAAATTTCACAATGATGATTGGTTATCCAAGATGAAAAATATGTAATCCAACTGAATAATATATATATACAGTTGACATTCAAAAATCCGGCCATCGATAATCCGGTTCCTTCAGATTTCCGGCATGGATTTCGGAGCGCAATTTTAAATTTACCGCGTTGGAGCGCGACTGTTTTCTGGAGCCGTTTATGTTTTGATGCAGCTGTTGGGTCTTGCTTGCACGTGTTAACAGGCATTCCTGCTCATTCCTTTTCATTTTATCATTTATTTGCTGCTGTATATCCCCATTATGGATTCAGCAAATAAAAGAAGTGGTGTAAAACGTAAACAGGTAGTCATTTTCTGTTAAATATATACAGCATATATAACCATTAAAAAATCCGGCATTTTCAAAAATCCGGCACTCTTCAGGTCCGGAGGTTGCCGGATTTTTTAATGTCAACTGTATATCCAAATAGAATAATATATGTATGTCCAAATAGAATAATATACTGATTTGTCTACTCAAAAACTTGTCTTGGTATCCTCAAAGACGAAGTTCACCTAACGCTATCTGTAAAAATCCTTTAGTCTAACATCATGGTATCATTGGAATCAAAAATCCTGAAATCTCTCTCTTATCGCCCACACCTCTTCTATTTATACTATTTCTTCTTTTTTCCCGCCTTTTTCCACACGACCCGTTCTTTTTCTCACACGGTACAATTTCTGCACACGACTCTCTGTTTTCGACTTTTTGCACACGACTTTCTGTTATTTCGACTTTTTTCACATGTGTGATCTTTTCCAACTTAACAATTGAATAAATAAAAAAGAACAAGATCACACAAGCATTCATTTCCCACTTTCCGCGCATGAAACCCATTCATTATTATCTGGGACTGACCTACGTTTGCCCTGTCAGAGCAGTAACTGCCAACTGAACTTTGAATGATACTGCGTTTTGTGTATAAACGTCTTATTTGCTTTTGAGGTCTGTCATTCTTATATGTAGCATATTGGTTGGTTGTTCGTCCATCACGGGTGATGAAGACCACTCTGTTCATCCAATTATTTAAGAATATGTTAGGTTAGTCTATGGGTACGAAGGTGACTGAAGAGCCCGATGCGGGCCTGGAAAGATCTTGGACAGTGTGGGCAGGGAATGTTTGCTTCATGTGAAGGTTTTATTTCACGGTCCTTTCTAGCTTGTCTCCGCTGTTCCGCTGCTGCTCTTCTGGATGATTCGCATGCTGCTGCACCTTTACGAAGAGATGTGCGCCAAGCAGTTCGGTCTTGCGCAGCAGCTTCCCATGTGTCTGGGTTTATGTCAAAGGTTTTCAATGACGTCTTTAACGTGTCTTTGAAGCGCTTCTTTTGGCCACCATGGGAGCGTTTACCCTTCTGCATCTCACCATAAAAGAGTATCTTTGGCAGTCGATGGTCTGGCATGCGGACTACATGACCTGCCCAGCGAATTTGTGACTGCATCAGAATAGTATCAATACTAGGGATACCAGCTCTGTCAAGAACGGCGGTATCCGGGATCTTGTCTTGCCATTTGATGCTCATTATCTTCCTGAGAAAGACTGTATGGAAGTGGTTTAGCTTCTTTACGTGGCGCCTGTATACAGTCCATGTTTCACATGCATATAGCAGCACTGGAAGCACCGCAGCTCTGTACACCTTCAGCTTTGTCTGTAGACTAATGCCACTTCGATGCCAAACGTTGGTGTATAGTCTGCCAAATGTGCTGCTGGCTTTGGAGATCCTGGTGTTCACCTCATCATCAATGACAATGTTCTGGGATAGTGTGCTACCAAGGTATGTGAATCTGTTCACAACATTCAGTTTCTCACCATTAACCTTGATGACTGGCTCAGTATAAACTGTGCCAGGAGCTGGTTGGTACATGATTTCTGTTTTCTTCGTGTTGATGGTAAGCCCAAAGTTGGCGCAGGCTTCGGAGAATCTATCCACACTATGCTGCAGATCAGCCTCTGAGCCAGCATTGAGGGCACAATCATCAGCAAACAGAAGATCTCTGATGGTGTGTGATTTGACCTTGGTTTTTGCTTGAAGCCTCCTAAGGTTAAACAATTTTCCATCAATACGATAACTAATGTCGATTCCTGTGTCCCCGTCTCTAAAAGCATCAGTCAGCATAGCAGAAAACATGATACTGAACAGAGTCGGTGCAAGTACGCACCCTTGTTTAACTCCATTTGAGACGGGGAAAGGCTCTGATAGCTCACCGTTTTCCTGAACTCTAGCCTGCATTCCATCATGCAGTTGCTGCACTATTGTGATAAATTTCTGTGGGCAGCCGTATTTTGCCATGATCTTCCATAGACCCTCTCTACTGACCGTGTCGAACGCCTTTGTCAAGTCGATGAAAGCTGTGTACAGGTCACAGTGCTGTTCTTGGCATTTTTCTTGTAGCTGTCTTGCAGCGAACACCATATCTGTGGTTCCACGTTCTTTCCGGAATCCACACTGACTTTCAGGTAAAAGACCTTTGTCAAGATGAGCCGTAAGGCGATTCAAAAGGATTCTGGCGAATATCTTCCCAGCGATTGATAAAAGAGAGATGCCTCGATGATTGTTGCAGTCTTGGCGATTACCTTTACGTTTATATAGATGTATAATTGAGGCATCTTTGAGATCGTGTGGGATGGTTTCACTCTGCCACATTTGCTGGAAGATCATATGAAGTTTCTCTATCAGAACTGCACCGCCATCTTTATAAACCTCAACAGGAATTGAATCGGAGCCAGGGGCCTTTCCACTACACAGTTGACGAATCGCTTTTTTAGTTTCCTCCAGAGTTGGTACATCATCTAATGCTTCATTTATAGGAATTTGGGGCAGGCGGATGATGGCTTCGTCGTTAATAGATGATGGCTGGTTCAAGATATTATTAAAATGTTCAGCCCAGCGTTGGAGCATTTTTTCCTTGTCTGTAATTAGTGTTTTTCCATCTGCATTAAGGAGGGGAAATGATCCTGATGATGTTGGACCATAGACCGCTTTGAGTGCAAGGTAAAAGTTTTTCAAGTCATGGCTGTCAGCAAAGCCTTGGAGCTCATCTGCTTTATTACTCAGCCATGAATCCCGCATCTGGCGTAGTTTATGTTGGACGATTCTACGCATGTTGTTGAAAGCGTCTTTTTTGGATGTAGATTTTGGATCATTTAAATATGCTTTATGGAGATGGTGTTTCTCAGCCAACATCTGCTTTATATCATCTGAGTTCTCATCAAACCAGTCATTTTGTTTCTTGATGGAAGGACCCAGGACCTCTGTAGCAGTGTTGTAGATCTGCTCACTTAGGGCTGCCCAATTTGTTTCCACACTTTGGCCGTCTAACGAGATAGATTTGAGACGGTCTTCTAAGGTGTCAGTAAATGACTGTTTGATTTTTGTCTTCTTTAGTTTGGTGACATCCAGCCTCTTTTGAGTTTTCTTCCCCTGAGGACGCCTGGCTGGTTGGATACGAATTTTAAGTTTAGATACAATGAGGCGATGATCAGTCCAGCATTCGGCACCACACATCGACTTGGTCACCCGGACATCTTGCCTGTCCTTCTTCCTAACAATTACATAGTCAATTAGGTGCCAATGCTTTGAGCGAGGGTGCATCCAGGAGGTCCTGTTGCGGGTAGGAAGTCGAAAAATGGTGTTGGTGACAAGGAGGTCATGTTCTGCGCAAGTCTGGAGGAGACGAATTCCATTACTGTTACAGCGACCCACGCCATACCTACCAATAGTGCCATTCCAGGAGATGTTATCTGAGCCTACTCTTGCATTAAAGTCACCAAGAATGATGAGCTTATCTGCTTTAGGAACTGATGCAATGACTGCATGTAGTTCTTCGTAAAACTTATCCTTGACATCATCCTGGTTTGTCATAGTTGGTGCATACGCGCTAATGATGGTGGCATGTTTTCTTCCATTGAACAGAGGGATCTTGACTGTCATGAGTCGGTCATTTATTCCCTTTGGGGCCCCCGCTAACTTGCTGACAATTGCTGTTTTGATTGCAAATCCAACCCCTGCTTCTCGTCTTTCTTCAGTTCCTCTTCCGCTCCAAAAGAATGTATAACCTGCACCCTTTTCGCAAAGTTGGCCCTCGCCTGCAAGTCGAGTTTCACTCAGTGCTGCTATGTCAATGTTGTACCTGGCCAGTTCTCTCCCAATCAGGGCAGTTCGTCTCTCAGGTCTGTTTGCGTTAAAGTCTTTGTCAAGTAAAGTGCGCACATTCCATGCGCCTAGAATGAGGGGGAAAAATCTGTCCTTTCTTTTTCTTATATGTCGACCGCCGAAGTAGGGTACCCACCAACCGCGGTAAGCTGGTTAGGTAATGGTGAAGCAGGCAATGTTTAGGGCACCTTTTCTAGCCCCTTCCTCATGCCATGGAGGTGAGCAGTGCTTTCCTAAAGAGGGCTGCTCAGACACTCAGGGGGCTGCCGAATCCCACTGCTGCTCCGATCAGTGGAAGACGACCATATGGCCTGAGCCGCCTGTGTGTAGGTCTGCGACTACGACTGCCAGCGTACCCACGCCTGCCGCTTCGCCGCTCGCCCATCGCCACAGGACTTGTTGTGAGTGGATGGATGAATGGATGAATGGATGAAAGAGTGACTTGCGCGGTGATTTGGATTAAAGTGAGGAAGAGTTGCGCAATTCGTCGACCTCACTCTCTCGCCTGGGTCCATCTCAATCCAGTGGCAAGACAAGTCAAGACGACTGGAGATGAAGTCAGGTGCAGTGGATGACCAGGGCTTTCTACGTGCCTCGCCGTGCTCCTTACGCTCCACAGCGCGTTGCTGGTAATCGCCGTCATGCCCGTTGAACCAACAGGTGGTTTCTTCCGCGCAGTCTATCGAATCCAGTCTTCGCATGCATGGGTAGGCAGACCCTAACTCACCGAAGGTTTATAACCATTCGGCTACCCTCACCTAGTTTAGCCAGCCTGTCAAAGCCGTTGTCCGGGGGTGGCCGCTGTCGCATGCTGACAGCTACGAGGAGCCACAGGTGAGAGCTGGATGCCAGGTTTGGACCAAAGGTGGCTGAGCTGCCCTGAAAAGGGCATGACAGCTCCTTCACCAGAGGTACTACCAATACCTGACTTCCCAACACCCCCAATATGTAGCATATTATAGCACGTATAAATGCTTAGCGTGGAAGTAGTAGGGATAATGCTAGCGTGGAAGGCCAAGCGGTCACAAATGCATAAGCTGCCAAACACCATAGGAAACATAGTTCAAAACCCAGCAAAGACTAAATAAAAACAAATTACAACAAATTAATTCTAAATAAGATAAAAGAAAAGGAGAATAGGAACATAAAAATAATACAATGGAATAGCTGTAGTGCTAAAAAAGCACCTCGCTCCGTTATTGGGCCAGTACAAACATACGCAAGCAATTTTTGCTGTTCAAGAAACACACCTCAATCTCTCAAAGAGGTTTAACATCACTCTTAGAAATGACAGACGAGCAAAAAAAAGGGGGAGGGGTAGCATTCTTGGTTCATAAAATATACCAAATAATAGACTGGGAAACTTTCAATTCAGAAAACGTTGAAGGAATAAGTGTAACTATAAATAGTGACCACCCGTGTGTTACCGGGGCCCGAAAGGGGAGCAAAGAATAGTAACACTGTTCCCTGCCAAGCATGTTTGAAAGCGACTAAGGAGGGTTGGGCATGAGGCCGGTTACCCCATCCTGTAAAAAATTTAAACCACAAAAAAACTTCAACAAACATGGACAAGTCAATTTAAGAAAATAAAACACAGCCATCCAAGACAGGGGAAGGTCCTCTCGCAGGGAGGCGTATGATGCAACACAGAGAAAGCCGAAAGGAGTCTGTGTTGCTGACTAACCTTCTTTCTTCTAGCAGAACTTCCAGATTTGGCACCTGGAATGTTCGGACATTAAACGAACAAGGGAAAGTGGCACAAGTAGCAGCAGAGATGAGGGAATATAAAATCGAGGTTCTGGGACTGTGTGAAACAAAGTGGAAGGGGGTAGACAGGAAGAAACTCATCACAGGTGAATTGGTGCTGTCCTCAGGACATGAAGACGAAAGTTCACACGTACAGTGAAGGGGTAGCTCTTATGTTATCTAAAGAAGCAAAGAAAGCACTCATTGAATGGGAAGCAGTTGGATCCAGAATAATAACAGCTACTTTTAAAACAGCTAAAAAAGAAAATAAATGTAAATGTCATCCAATGTTATGCACCAACTAATGACAAAGAAGATGTGACCGCTTGGCCTTTCACGCTAGCATTATCCCTCCTACTTCCACGCTAAGCATTTATATGTGCTATAATATGCTACATGTAAGAATGACAGACCTTAAAAGCAAATAAGACGTTTTTACACAAAACGCAGTATTCATTCAAAGTTCAGTTGGCAGTTACTGCTCTGACAGGGCAAACGTAGGTCAGTCCCAGATAATAATGAATGGGTTTTATAAGCGCGAAAGTGGGAAATGAATGTTTGTGTGATCTGGTTTTTTTTATCCAATTGTTAAGTTGGAAAAGATCACACATGTGAAAAAAGTCGAAATAACAGAATGTCGTGTGCAAAAAGGTCGAAAAGCTGAGGAAAGGAGTGCAAATGTAGATTATTGTACCGTGTGAAAAAAGGACGGGTCGTGTGAAAAAAGGCGGGAAAAAAGAAGAAATAGTATAAATAGAAGAGTTGTGGGCGATAGGCAGAGATTTCAGGATTTATGATGCTAATGGAACCATAACTTTAGACTAGAGGATTTTTACAGATAGCGTTAGGTGAACTTCGTCTTTGAGGATACCAAGACAAGTTTTTGAGTAGACAAATCAGTATATTATTCTATTTGGATATACATATATTATTCTATTTGGATATACATATATTATTCAGTTGGATTACATATTTTTTCATCTTGGATAACCAATCATCATTGTGAAATTTACAGTGTTTGTCTAATAACATCAATAAACTCTAATTGAATTTTTCTACATTGCTGTTTGTGGAACTTTACAGTAATTTCTTTTGGATATACGTTGTTATGTTGAAACTGTTTTGCGTATCACCAAACTTAAAGGGAAGAACATTCCTGGGTTGAAAAAAAATAACAAAAGGTCAAGTATCACCATCTCTGGCGGAAAGCCAGTTAACACTTGAACCACCACAACATATGAAGGATTAACTCTGACTAAATAAAATCAATATAACTACTAGTGCCGTATAAACATACACGGCCACAAAGAGTCTGTGAAAGAAGCATTTTATACTAGACTACTGGAAATTATGGAAAAAGTAAAAAGAAGAGACACCACAATTTTAATGGGTGACATGAATGCAAAGATAGGTACAGTCAACACCGGCTTTGAAGAAGTTATGGGAAAACAGGGGCTAGGAATAATGAATGAAAATGGGGAACTATTCTCAAACTTCTGTGCTTCAAATCAACTGGCTATAGGAGGAAGCATATTTCCACATAAGAGAATACACAAGGCAACATGGATATCACCAGACCATAGAACAGAAAATCAGATTGATCATATATGCATAAACAAGAAGTTTAGATCATCATTGCAGGATGTAAAGGTATATAGAGGAGCAGATGTGGCATCAGATCACCACCTTCTGATAGCCAAAGTAAAAATGAAACTCAAGAGATATGCAACAATGCAAAGCTATAGACAACTATTTAATGTAGGACATCTAATAAATCAAGAAACAAGAGACAAATTTGCGGTCACAATATCCAACACATTCCAAGTGCTCCAACAGCTGGAAGATGTAGAGAATACAGAAGACTATTGGAGGCAAATCAAATGGAATGAGACATGTGAAGAAATACTGGGGAAAAGGAAACGACAACAAAAAGCATGGATAACAACAGAAACCATTAATAAGATAAAAAACAGAAAAAAGAAGAAAGCAGATTTAAACACAAGTAAAACCAGAAGTTCCAAAGCCAAGGCTCAAGAAGTGTACACAGAAGCAAACAAAGAAGTTAAAAGAAGTATCAAAAGAGACAAGAGGAAGTATATTGAGGAGTTGGCAAGAGAGACAGAAGATGCTGCAGCCAAAGGAAATATGAGAGAACTGTATAACCGCACAAAGAAGCTGACAGGGAAATACAAGCAAACAAGTTGCCTCATAAAAGACAAGAATGGAAAACTGTTCATCAATAAACACGAGCAAATGAAAAGGTGGACAGAATATTTTGAGGACCTTTTCAATAGACCAGCTCCACAAAACCCCCCGGACATCCAGCCAGCAGAAGAAGAGATACAAATTAACGGTGAAAGACCAACGAAGGAAGAAAAAAAGAAAGCCATAAAGCTTTTAAGAGATGGAAAAGCGGCTGGACCTGATGGCATTTCAGCAGAGGCCATCAAAGCAGATATCCACACGGCTACAGAGATGTTATATAAATTACTTGGTAAAGTCTGGGAAAAGGAAGAGATACCAGCAGAATGGAAGGAAGGATATCTGGTTAAGTTGCCTAAGAAAGGAAATTTACAAGAGTGCACAAATTATAGAGGAATAATGTTACTATCAGTGCCAGGAAAAGTATTAAATAGGATTATCCTTGAGAGATTAAAAGAGTCTGAGAGATGAACAAGCCGGTTTTCGACAAAACAGATCCTGTACAGACCAGATAGCCACTTTGAGAATAATAGTTGAACAAAGTCTGGAATGGAATTCACCATTATACATCGAATTTGTGGACTATAAAAAGGCATTTGACAGTGTAGACAGAGAATCACTTTGGAAATTGATGAGTCATTATGGAGTTCCCCTGAAGATCATTAATTTAATAAAGAAAACATATGAAGACATGACATGCAGAGTTCTTCATGAAGGACAGCTTACAGAACCAGTTGGGATAAGAACAGGAGTGCTACAGGGATGCCTCTTAGCTCCATTTCTTTTCTTATTAGCAATAGACTGGGTTATGAGAACATCAACAACACACAACAGAAATGGAATCCAGTGGACTCTGACTAAGCAGTTGGATGATCTGAATTTTGCTGATGACTTGGCTCTTCTGTCCCATAACCGTAATCAGATGCAGGACAAATTGGAAACACTCGATGAGAGGTCACAGCAATTGGGTCTGAAAATACACAGGGAAAAGACAAAGATAATGAGAATAAATGCAGGTAATGAAAACAGGGTTGAACTTGAAGAAGCACCAATACAAGATGTAGAATCGTACATATCTTGGCAGCAATATAGACAAAGTTGGAGAGACAGACAGTGATATCAAAATAAGAATACAAAAAGCAAGAGGAGCTTTCATTGCATTGGGAAATATATGGAGATCAAGAGAAATCGGATCCAACACGAAAATAATAATCTTCAACTCAAATGTCAGTCCTATTGTATGGCTCTGAGACATGGAGAACAACAAAGACAACAACCAAAAGGCTACAGACTTTCATAAATGGGTGCTTGCGTAAAATAGAGGGATTAAAATGGTATGACAAGGTTAACAACGTGGAACTGATGACAAGAACTAGACAAGTGCCAGTGGAACAAGAGATGAGAAGAAGGCGATGGCGATGGATGGGACACATACTGAGGAAACCTGTTGATAGCATTACAAGGCAGTCCTTGTTCTGGAACCCCCAGGGCAAGAGAGGCAGAGGTAGACCAAGAAGCACATGGAGAAGAGAGCTGGAAACAGAGGTGAAAATGATGAGGAGAACGTGGAAAGAACTTGAGATGATGGCACGTGACAAGAGGACTTGGCATGTGTTTGTTGAAGGCCTATGCTCCTTTGGGAGTGGAGGGTTATGAATGAATGAATAAATAGTGACAGAGAAGCACTAACAATAATTAACATATACTGCACTAGCGGCAACATACAAGAACAGGACATGAAAGTAATTAGAGAAATAGTACAGCTCAAAACTATAATAGTGGGGGACTACCACAAAGCATGGGGAGGTAACAAAATAGATACATCAGGGAAACTACTACTTGACTTCATAGAAAACAGAGAACTAATATTAAACAGAGAACTAATATTACTGAATGATGGATCAGCAACAAGAATTAACCCAAGTGCAGTTCAACGCGACTCGTCAATAGACATCAGCATAGTAACAGCCAACTTAGCCAAAGCGAAATGGGAAACATTGAATGATACTAACTCAGATCACATACCCATAGAGATAACAATCAAACAAAAGTATACACTAAACAAAGGAGTAGAAAAACCAATATTCCACTATAAAAAAGCTGATTGGATAGCTTTCCGAACTGAAATGGAAGGAATGAAACTAGAAAAAATAATTAGTGAAGATATAGATTCAAATGCGAACAATCTACAACCAAATATATAACACACTCCAATATGCCTCCACACATATCTCCAAAGCAGAATAACAGAAAACAGAACACTGGAATAAAAACCCAGCTCCTCGGCGGACAAACAATTGTACAGAAAAAACTAAAGAAAGAAAACAAGCCCAACAAAAATAAAGAAGACTATAGGACCCAAGTTAATTATGAAAAGTATAAGAGAATAAGAAATGAAACAAATAAAATAATATTACAGGAAAAGGAAACGAGCTGGAAAGCCTTCTGCCAAACCGTCGATCCAAGCACTTATTCAGTTACAGAGGTGTGGAAAAGATTAAAAACCCTTAAAGGGAACCCTAAACGAACAGTAATGCCTACTATCTAAATTCCAGAACGGGTAGAATCAGACAAACAAAAAGCAAATACCCTAGCAAAGTACTTCTATAATGTAAGTGCTATGGGAAACCTGGGGCACACAGAAATAGGGAGAAGAGAAAAACTCATAACAGAACTAAGGAAAAACGAGATAAATGATATAGGGGAGAAATCTTATCTAAACTCCGAAATTACTGTAGAGGAAGTAGAAAAGGCGATAAATGAGAAATCGAACTAAGCATCAGGTTACGACATTCTAAGCTACGAAATACAAAAAAAGATACCAAAATATACCATAGACGTAATAACCTCTCTATTCAATATTATATGGAAAACAGGTAAAATACCAAAGGCATGGAAAGTAGCAGTAGTCATACCAATACTAAAACCAGATAAGGAGGCCCATGATGCCAGCTCTTACAGACCAAAAGCTTTGACATCTCGCATAGGGAAAGTAATGGAAACTGTGGTGGACAATAGATTAGTGTTCCACAAGGAAAAGAACAATCTTTACAGCCCAACACAGTCAGGGTTTAGAGAAAACAGAAGCACTATGGACCAGCTTATCAGACTCGAACATGAGGACATATCAGGATTTAGAGAAAATAGAAGCACTATGGACCAACTTATCAGACTAGAACATGGACCAACTTATCAGACTAGAACATGGACCAGCTTATCAGACTAGAACATGGACCAACTTATCAGACTAGAACATGGACCAGCTTATCAGACTAGAACAAGGACCAACTTATCAGACTAGAACATGGACCAGCTTATCAGACTAGAACATGGACCAACTTATCAGACTAGAACATTTACCAGCTTATCAGACTAGAACATGGACCAGCTTATCAGACTAGAACATGGACCAACTTATCTGACTAGAACATGGACCAACTTATCAGACTAGAACATGGACCAACTTATCAGACTAGAACATGGACCAACTTATCAGACTAGAACATGGACCAGCTTATCAGACTAGAACATGGACCAGCTTATTCGACTAGAACAGCGGTTCCCAACCTTTTTTCACTTGCGTATCCCTTTGGCAGCCCATTTCTATAAATTGTACCCCTAATATTAGCAAAATATTTGAAATTAATATAGTTGCTGTTATTCAAAATTTATAGATTATAACCAGAAATAAAGGGGCCAACCACGGAATTTTTAAAAAAATGTAATAAAAAGGTGAACAAACAGTGCATATATTTTTACATTTAAAAAATCAGAAGTTACAATAAAAATTAACACATTTAATTTATTAATAATAATAATAAAAACGTTGTTATTGTTAAAAGTTGAAATCACTTTTTATAACACACATGTCACGTGACCATGACAAATGTTCAGTGCGATCCTTGAGCTTGTTTTGAGGCACATAGTTTTGTGAAATCAGGTTTAAGTGATGTAAGATACAGTCTCAATTCTGGGCCTGCATTCAGTTTACTACGGTATTTATTTTTTTAAAGGTATAAGAAGAGAAAGCCCTCTCCGCCAGTTCAGTATTTGTAAATGGCAACAGAAACTTAAGCGCCTTGTCGGTCAGCTGTTCATATTCTCTGCTGATGTCTCCCCAAAAGTTAATAAGGAATTTTCCTTTGAACTCAGCTCTTAAAGTAGTATCAGTCGAAAGTTCAATCAACTTCTCTTTTTCGTTGATTGATAATGTGGCTGCTTGGAAATATTCTTCTTCAAAGGGATTTGCAATCCAGTAGTTCTCTTTTCCAGGTTTCGGAAAGTACTTCTCGAAAGATTATTTTAGCCCTTTCAAGTGTTCAATTATTTTCTCGCTCATTTCCTGGGAGAGGTGCAGCTCGTTCTCAGATAGGAAATTGTGCAGAGTTTCAAATACCTCAGGCTGGCCTTTTTCAATACACGACCTTCAAAAATCTAATTTTTTAATCATAGATTCAATTTTGTCTGAAACATTGAAGATCGTCACCGAGCTATTCTGAAGTGCCAAATTTAGTTTGTTTATTTGTAGGAACATATCCGATAAGTATGCACGACTTTGAAGCCAATCATAGTCGTGTAACTTTGAAGTAAGTTGGAAAGGATGGTCTTCAAAAAAAAGTTGGACTTCATGTCTAAGTTAGAACAGCCGGGTAAGGACTTTACCACGAGAGAGCCACCTTACTTGTGTATGAAGGAGCAGGGTAGAATGAAGACTATTCATCTCTTCACAGAGTGCTTTGAAAAGCCTCGAGTTTGTGGACTTTGACTTTATAAAATTAACCACTTTCACAGCTTCATCAAGAACGACTTTTAATTCACCAGGGAGGCGGTTAGATGCAAGGCTTTGCCTGTGGATGCAGCAGTGGCTCCAGATTATATTGGGGGCTACCTTCGTGACACGAGCGCGAAGACCGGAGTAGCAACCTGACATAGACTTGGCTCCGTCAGTGCATAGTCCACAACAATTAGACCAATTAATGTCCTTTTCTTTGAAATAAGAATCAATAGCATGAAATATATCCTCACCTCTTGTAAGCCCTGATAGAAGATGACAAAGCAAAAGGTTTTCTTCAACTTCATTGCTTTTCAAATACCTCACAATAACAAGCAAAACAGCGAAATCAGCAATATCAGCAATATCTGTGCTTTCGTCAACTTGAATAGCAAAGAATTTACTATTTTTAATTCTACTTATTATTGTCGCTTCAACATCGTCAGACATATCCTGCATTCTTCGAGAAATTGTATTGTTTGAAAGAGGGATAGCGTTCATTTTGCGAACATGTTCCTCTCCGAGCATGCACAGAACGGCATCTTTTATACAAGGAGAAATTAAATTCTCAGCTATAGTATGATTTTTACCACATTTAGCAATAAGATAACTAATACGGTAGGAGGCTTCAACCGCATTTTTGTTATCTTTGTTAGCTGACGACAAGTACGATGTCACATTCTGTTGTTTCGATAGGCGCTGAAAAAAACTGCGTTCCATGTTTTCATAACTGGGGTGTTTTGTTTGTAAATGCCGCAAGAGTAACGAAGGTTTCATGCTACCATTGGATAATACTTCCCGACACACTACACAGTGGGGCTTTGCACAGTCCTCATCTCCTACAAACGAAAACCCATACTTCATGTATTTGTCACTGTATTTTCTCTTTTTAGCTCTATGTAAAACTGAAGATCGTGTCTTTTCACTATCCTGCCCCAAAGTCTTAGGAGTGTCCTGAGAAGTACTTGGCGATTGATCACATTCCACATTATGTTTCAGCTTTTTTACTGTGCCGGTTTTCAACCACTGATCCATATCTGATAATACATAAATTGAACAATCAATCACTTTAAGTTAAGTTAAAACAATGACAAAAACTACTGTATATAGAAAAACTGTCTCACTGTCTCAATGTTTGTAAAATTTGGGTCAAGAATCGACACTATTATTTCCGGGACATTAGACGTTCATACATAGTGTGGAAGTTCAAACAAGTCATATTTTTGATGAAATATTTAACGGCACAACTATAATCCCATAGTCATCATAATGAAGACTATTGTGTAAAAATATTGAATTGTGGTCATACGAAACGCCATAGATTTTCACACACGCTAGTCCAAGCAGACAGCACGCCAGTGGCGCCCAAGAAAAGCGCGGAGATTGTCTCACACAGTTCATGTTGTATAGCATAGCGTTGAATTAATTTCACAACTTTTGACTTGTCTTTTACACTGTTGACATATATATCTTTTTTCCGCCATTACTCAATTTTTTTTCGCGTACCCCTGAACGTCCTGTCGCGTACCCCCAGGGGTATGCGTACCACAGGTTGGGAACCGCTGGACTAGAACATGGACCAACTTATCAGACTAGAACATGGACCAACTTATCAGACTAGAACATGGACCAACTTATCAGACTACAACATGGACCAACTTATGAGACTAGAACATGGACCAACTTATCAGACTAGAACATTGACCAACTTATCAGACTAGAACATGGACCAGCTTATCAGACTAGAACATGGACCAGCTTATCAGACTAGAACATGGACCAGCTTATCAGACTAGAACATGGACCAACTTATCAGACTAGAACATGGACCAGCTTATCAGACTAGAACATGGACCAACTTATCAGACTAGAACATGGACCAGCTTATCAGACTAGAACATGGACCAGGTTATCAGATTAGAACATGGACCAGCTTATCAGACTAAAACATAGACCAGCTTATCAGACTAGAACATGGACCAACGTATCAGACTAGAACATGGATTAACTTATCAGACTAGAACATGGACCGTCTTATCAGACTAGAACATGGACCAACTTATCAGACTAGAACATGGACCAACTTATCAGATTAGAACATGGACCAGCTTATCAGACTAGAACATGGACCAACTTATCAGACTAGAACATGGACCAACTTATCAGACTAGAACATGGACCAACTTATCAGACTAGAACATGGACCAACTTATCAGACTAGAACATTGACCAACTTATCAGACTAGAACATGGCTCAACTTATCAGACTAGAACATGGACCAACTTATCAGACTAGAACATGGCTCAACTTATCAGACTAGAACATGGACCAACTTATCAGACTAGAACATGGACCAACTTATCAGACTAGAATATGGACCAACTTATCAGACTAGAACATGGACCATCTTATCAGACTAGAACATGGACCAACTTATCAGACTAGAACATGGACCAACTTATCAGACTAGAACATGGCTCAACTTATCAGACTAGAACATGGACCAACTTATCAGACTAGAACATGGCTAAACTTATCAGACTAGAACATGGACCAACTTATCAGACTAGAACATGGACCAACTTATCAGACTAGAACATGGACCAACTTATCAGACTAGAACATGGACCAACTTATCAGACTAGAACATGGACCAACTTATCAGACTAGAACATGGACCAACTTATCAGACTAGAACATGGACCAACTTATCAGACTAGAACATGGACCAGCTTATCAGACTAGAACATGGGCCAGCTTATCAGACTAGAACATGGACCAACTTATCAGACTAGAACATGGACCAACTTATCAGACTAGAACATGACGTCATATTAGAATTTAAAAGAAATGCAAAAACAGTAGCCGTATTCTTAAATGTAGCAAGGGCAGACGATGAATGCTGGAGAGAAGGTATGTTATATAAGATTAACAAGATAGGAATAGCTGGAAACATATACAACTACATAGAAAACTTCTTGGAGAATAGATCCTTTACAGTAAAGGTAAATAATGACAAATCAGAGCTATACGAGCAACAGAACGGCATCCCTCAAGGCTCAGTATGATCTCCTTCCCTATTTTCTATTATGGTTAATGACTTAGGAGAGGAATTCAGCAACAGAAGAAACAAACTGTCACAATTTGCAGATGATGCAGCTATTTTGGAGGACGGGGAAAATCCTTCCCAGATTATATACAGATCTGCAAGCCCAAATTAACAAGATCGCAGAATGAATGGCTAAGTGGGGCTTCAAACTAAACGCCAAAAAGACAGTCGGAATGATATTCAGTAGAGGTAGATTTATAAAAAATAAAACAATTGACATAAAAATCCAAGGGCACAAAATAAAAACAGTAGAAACAACCAAATATTTAGGCATCACTTTAGATCAACAACTAAATTGGAAAAAAACATATAAAGCTGGTTGAGAGCTGCAGAGGACTCAATAATATTATGAAAAAACGGGGCGGCCCCCGTCGATCTTTGTTTCACTCCGGCAGTATCAGTACATTTGTGGTACTGATTTTTATTATTTGCTCTCAATTGTCGCACTTTTCTTTCTTTCTTTCTTCGTTATTTTTCTGCTACTAAGTAGCAGATATTTGATTTTATCAAATCCTTCGACACTCCCTGTAGGTGATAATTTCCCTTTTGACTGGCACACCAACTGTTAACTCGAGATTTGCGTATGTGTTTGGGTGGTATAGGCTGTCACGGCTGACAAGGGTGCTGTCATCTAAGTCAAGCTTACTATAGGTGGCCGACAGATTCAACAACGCGAATGATAGTACAGTGGGCCGTAAAGGATGGGCCAATGTTAATGGAACACCAACAGCTGAGTCAACTTCATGACCAATTCATAATGAAGTAGGCTGGACACGTAGATAAAATACATCTTTGACGGAGACATTTATTTGACGACAACGAAGTCCAACATCATGAGTATATACTGCATACATCGTGTAATAAATATCAAGGCAACCGTTTGATTGACTTCCCTGGTTCTTATGAGCTGAAGGTCAACGGCTTGGCAAAAATACATGGTCATTGCGAAGGGACCATGCTTTAACGTCTTTATGTACATCAATCAATCTTGAACATCATCGGTCCTGATGCTAGAGGGACGCACTAGCCATTGAACATAACTAGTACAATGGAAGTTCTACCATAGCATACAGGGCCATCGGTCTCTGAGGCATGAGACGTAGAAATTCAGCCATATTCTGGCAACAATATAAGAACTTGAAAGCTTCCCGGAAAAGTACATCAGGAATTAGCTTCGTCGCCTTTCAATATATATATGCATATTAACTTGCAAGTGTCTTCTCTACAATTTTAGAGGAAGAACGCAAAAGTACGTCCGTCATGGACGATTACTATATCATAAAGCCTCAAGGGCTTTGTCTAACAACAAATTAGCACAGCAAAGTGCGTCATCTGCATTCATCGATAATGCAGAAAAGTACGCAAAATTATTTAAAATAAACATTTATTTCAGATGCGCTCACATGTGCGTCTATCAAAATTAGACGGGCATGTAAGAGTCTCACACACTTAACTCCCACGCGTAAAAAGGACTTAACTATATATATATATATATATATATATATATATATATATATATATATATATATATATATATATATATATATATATATATATACATATTCAAATCTAAAGTTGATTTAATCATTTTGAATGTACTACATCCGTATGTCTCAGACAATTTCTTAAATACACTTAAACAGAGCTATACAATAGTAATAAGAGGAAATTCGCTGAATTAACTCATATATATGTATATATGATAGGAAACTCTATACAGAGCTATACAAAAGTAGGCAATCTGATCATCAGAAGTAGTCCGCCCGTCGAACAAGTGTTTCGGCCCTTTACTCCTTTACACTCTAAGATGGGAGGGCCCACTTGGGTCATGACTCCCAAGTGTGTCATCCTCCTGTTGTCTTGTATCGAAAATGAACCCATTTCACTTTGGTAGCAACTTTAAATTCCACAACTCCGCCAGCCGTGGAGGCAACTGTGAAAGTAACCAAAGAGAAGACAAATTATTCCGTTCGTTCCGCCGCACAACACGATTACGGACAGACACTGACACACCTGCACGAAGCCGACGAGGCTAGCCACTGCGCGCTAGCAACTATAATTCTGTGCCCAACACCTCTTATAATATTACGCCGCGTGTTGCCTGTCAGTCACAACCCTTTCACCAGCACAACGAAAAACTCAACGTATTGTGGACTCAGACAAATTCCTGATTGTCACAGAGCAGTTTCATGGGTGGATGATGGAGTGAGTGGAACTAAGGGTCACTGAGGCTGTCAATATTTGTTGTTTAACTCAGCGATTCAGTTTATGTCTGACTTCATGTCAGCATGTTGTGACGTGTGTGTGCGCATGGAGAAAGCGTGTTTGGTGAACACTGATGTTTCCTGCACCGCAGAGTTTACTGTCCCGAGTTAAATAGCCCATTGCGGTTGTTCCACAGCCAGCATGATGCATTTTCCGCAGTTTCACTAAGCCTCTTCAGTGCCCTTGTTCTCGACTGTTCCCTCCACCCCAACAGTTTCAATAAATCATACACTGATGCAGCCACGAGCCCTCTTGCACCCACCTCAACAGCCATGACAGTTGCAGTGAACCCATCGTGTCTCAGATCTGCGGCCAGATCACTATACTTGGCCGCTTTGAACAAATGTTGCTCTTCCAATCTGGATTCAAATGGCACAGTCAGTTCAATCAATATAACCTGGTGCGATGATGAAGAATGCAGCACTATATCCGGCCGTCTACGAGATTTTCTGATACTCTCTGGATATGCCCCTCGTCCAGGTAGGTCTACCGCCATCTCCCAGTCATTTGCACAGTCAGGGAGAGATGGTACACTGCTACCTGATTTACTCGGTTTTGGGTGTGCTGACTTTCCTGCTCTCAGAAAGTATGTGCTTGCGGTGTTTGGCCTGACATTGCTATTCGCCTTCATCCTTGCCAGATCTATTGTCGCAGCCAGCTCATTTAGCACTTTGTTGTGGTGCCATGTGTATCGCCCTTGCCCTAATGACACCTTGCAAGCTGAGAGCACGTGTTCAAGTGTCTGCCTCCCATGGCACAGAGGGCACTGCTCATCATCTGACTTTCCCCATCTCACAAGGTTTGTGGCCGATGGCAGGAGGTCATACATTGATCTAACAACGAAGCTGAGCCTAAGAGGTGCCATATGCCATATATCACTCCATGTCAAGGACCTTTGCAGGGCTCCTTCCCATGTAGTCCGTTGGCCTTGTTGGGCCTGCTGCACTGCTTTTTGCAACCTCTTATCATTCTCAGCTCCTCGTATCTCCTGAACTACCATGTCTCTACGCTCCCTGCTTGATGCCTTGGACCACCAGCGAATGTCTCCATGACCAAATCCCCGTCTAATTATATATTACTTACTTAGTCGTTCCCCTTCTACCGTGAGGTGTAGAGATTTGGAAAAGAGAACGCCAGACTATCCTATCGGCTGTCTTCCTCCTGGCCTGGTTCCATTCTAGTCCTCGGTCCTTCAAAGATTGTCTAATGTTGTCCTCCCAGCGGACTCTGGGTCGTCCTGGGGGTCTGGATCCCTGGCTCTTTGTTTCCTATGCTTGTCGTGGTAGCCGATTGTAACGACTCCAAATGTTGTGTGATGATATAACTTCTGTTGCCAAGGGCAGGTAGTGCTGGCACTTAAAGTATGGTGTAGACTTAGGACTGGTGTACATGTGTAAAATAGTTGCACAGTCATACGGGTACAGTTCCAACAGGAACGCCACACCGAATCACGACGTATGGAGTCAATGAATTTTGTAAAATCCTTGTGACGTTTATATTATTTAATGAAGACGCCACGTTGACGAAAATGCGTAGACATAAACAAGTAGGTACATCATAGGTACAATCAAACAGTCATTGTTACAGCAACTTAGTCAGTACAGCAATGGACGGTAGACAGCATCATAGTAAAGATGAATCACATGCATATCGGTACATCATAGGGCTGTAAATGTATTCAGGCGGAAATCTCCATCCCTTTCTATAACAGCTAGAAGATATCAAATGGGAGATTAAATCTAGTCTCCTATATTCGACCTCAACAAGACAGGCATGTCTTCTGAGCGTCATATTATCGTCCTCTATGTTCCTCAAACAACAAAGGTATCAAACCTAGATCCATCAATAAAGTTCAGGAAGCAAATGGTCCTTAGGACAGGCATCAATCGATGCGAGACAATATAAGTGGATCGTGAGCTGAGCAAACTTGTCATATCATAGACTCTTTAATAAGGCAGGCTAGGCAAAAATGTCAACATCAAAAGATGGCGATAACGTTACTCAGCAGAACTTAATTACCTGTTCATCAGGAATTAAATCACATAAATCACATAGGCCTCCAGGCACTTGGAATAACATAGAGATACATCATCTCAAAAGAAACAACAACGATGAGGACTCTTTCCTGAATAATATCAGCAAGGACGCCAGCACAAAAAACTTCGTCCTGCTCACAAGCAAAATCTGCCAAGAGTCTACTGGGCGGAAATCATTCCAACAAAAACACAACCTAGGGCATGCGCAGAACACGCGAATCGAATACAGCTCAGCTAACTTACGAAACGAAGAATGTACCTTCTCGAACAATGCCTTAAAAGGATAGGAATCGAAACATTGCAAGTTGCCAAATGCTTATCAAGAGAAGTGGGCCCGAGCGCTCCAAACATGGACATGACTTAAAATCGCTCCATATATGGACTTGACTTAAAACCGCTCAAACACAACTTATCGGCAACCCACACCAACAAGAAAAGCGAACTACTTACAATAAAAAGTGACTATAATTTCATGAGTTACTTCCCATGCATTAAAAAAATTAAATATAGTCAGAATGCATGGTCAGAATATATAGTCAGAATAAGTTGCGACAAGTTTAGCGCAACATTACCGCAACCTCCCGATTAAAAAAAAATGTGCAACATTTTTTTTTTAAATATCCAAGAGTAAAACCAAAAGCGGTTTAACAACGCACGAATTATGCGGGGATAACTAGTTGCACTGCCTACAATGAGGCTAAATTGACACATAAAGTGTCTGGTGAGAATATTTCTCAACAGATAAAATATCTGATTCAAAATATATATATATATCGGGGAGGTGCCACAAATACACACTACGCTTGCATGAAAATACAATATAAATATGCAAGTTCACATCATTATAATCAAATAGCGGTGTCATACTCTAATACCGCTTAGAATGGATGTACACATCTGATATAGAATGTTAAATAGTACATTATCTAAATGTTTAATAATATCATTACATAATGAAATTAAACATAAATGACGATCCAGGACACATCTCCTGTCGTTCCAAGGAAGTGTACAATGCGGAACTCTCCATGTTTGATTACAGAAAGGTAGCTTCTCAGATCAACAATAACGTGCTGAGAAAAAACAACCAATATAATTCTATTTAATAGCCATTAAGTTTCATACTATACAATACATTATTATTAACAATTGTGGCCGAGTAAACTTTCGGCCCTTATATTAACTACTCAGTCTTCTTCTTATATTAAAGATGGGAACATAAGAAGATGATAACAAAGCACAATAGTATGTGTTCACCTAAAATGAGGACAGATGTGCTAATGTATTGTAGTAATATAGGTGTGTTATGACTCTGTCGTATATCTAGAAATAGGACAGAAGTATTAGTTGGAATCATGTGGGCATCTAGACAGAATGTCAGCCATCACATTATCCGCACCACGGATAGCTCGTACCGTGAAGTGAAAAGGTTGAAGAGCTATAGCATATCGAGTGGATCTCGAACTCTTCAAATTCTTAGTCTGAATAGCTGTAAGAGCTTTTTGATCAGTCTCTAGAATGAAATGTGCGCCCAGGAGGAATCTTTGTAGTTTGAGAATTGACCAGACCATAGCTAATAGCTCACGGTCTAAAACCGAATAATTCCTTTCTGCCGCATTTAGTTTTCTAGAAATGTACATAACAGGATGCAGAGTATTTGCATATTCTTGCATCAGTGCTGCTCCAATCCCAGTGGATGAAGCATCACTTCGAAGAACAAAAGTCCTATCAAGAGTAGGTAATCTTAAGATGGGAGGAGAAGAAAATATATTCTTGATTTGGTCTAGTGAAGATTGGCATTCTTCAGACCAACGAACCAGATTAGGCGAACCTTTCTTCAACAATGTTGAGAGAGGTGCCATGATCGAAGATAAATTTGGAATAAATCTCCCATAAAATTGAATTAAACCTAAGAGACTCCTAACTTGTTTCTTCGTTTTAGGAACAGAGATGTTCAGTATTTTGGAAGTATTGTGGTCTTCTGTCTTCAAGAGACCATGACCAACACGATGACCCAGGAAAGAGATTTCACCAAAACCAATAAAAGCTTTAGAAGGTTTTGCTGTCAAATTATTCTCGCGTGGAGTGGACAGTAAGTCATATAAACCCAAATAGTGATCTTCCCAGGTATCGCTGAAGAGACAGATGGCATCTAAGTATGCGATGACATCCGAACGATGTGACAGAATTCGACGCATCATGCGAACGAAAGTGGCAGGGGCGTTCATGAGACCAAAAGGCATAACATTCCATTGAAATAGACCCCTAGGTGTAGAAAAAGCAGTAAGAGGTTTGGCATGCTCTGCTAAAGGCACTTGCCAATAACCTTTAGACAAGTCAAGTTTAGTGAAGAATCTAGAATTAGAAAGTCTAATCAGTAGATCTTCTAACAAAGGCATCGGTTCAGCATCGAACTTTGTGACCTGATTCAATTTGCGATAATCAACGCAAATTCGTATGTTCTTATCCTTCTTCCGGACAATAACCATGGAAGAAGAATATGGTGAAGTCGATGGTTCAATTATATTTAATTGAATCATTTCATCCAATTCCTTTTCCACTTGCGACTGAAAGTGTATAGGAATAGGATACGGCCTAACCCTAATTGGATTATTGTCGGTAAGAATTATGTCATGTTCTATGACATCTGTGTGTCCAGGAATGTCAGTGAGAACATCCTGAAATGTTTGTAACATCGACAAGTCTCGTCGATGTTCGTCACCAGAAAGATTAGGAGAAACAGAAACGTTTTTCCAAGATTCCGTGGAATGTAATGGAACCACCATCCTGAATGACAGACAGGGATGAATAATGACCGTGAGGTGCAGGAGCATCATCCGTTGCCTGGAAAATAGGCAGCAAATAGTCCGGACGTTCGTGAAATTCCGAAAGCATGTTTATGTGGAAAGTTTTATGCTTTCCATCAATATCGACCACATAGTCAACATCGGAAATCCGAGAGACTATTGCATACGGACCTTTCCATGCAATAAGAAGTCTATTTTCCCTACTGGGGAGTAGGACGAATGCTTTGTCACCTGGACAAAGTTGTCGTAGACATCTATTCTTGTTAGCAAACTGCCTTGCCTTCTCTTTAGCAATTTCTGATGAAGCAGTTGCTAGCTTACATGCCTCAATGATCTTTTGCCTAAGAGCAATGACATACTCATATGAGGATTGAGTTTCATCGCTAATATCATCGGCAGTGATGAGATCGTGTAATAAAGACATAGGGCCGCGTGGACGCGCGCCAAAGACAAGTTCGAAGGGAGAAAATCCTGTGTGTTCATTAGGGACTTCTCTATAGGCAAAGAGAGCCGCGGGTAAAACCCTGTCCCAATCTTGAGGATGATCTTCAGTTATCTTACCAAGCAAAGTCTTGAGCGTTCTATTCAGACGCTCAACTAACCCATTAGACATAGGATGGTAGATACTACTGAGAGATCGTTCAATATGTAAGGTAGACATTACCTGTGACATAGTGTCAGATATGAGTTGAGTGCCATGGTCTGACAATATTTCTCTGGGGAACCCCAAGCGAGAAAAATATCAACCAAAGAGCATCTGCGATATCTGTAGTAGATATGCTCTTAAGAGGAATAGCCTCTGGCCAACGTGTGCACATATCGACACATGTAAGGATAAACTGATGTCCTCTGGCCGACTTGACCTTAAAAGGGCCAATAATATCTATGGCCATTTTCTGAAACGGCCGAATAGGATGTCAGCAGCCTGGATAGGCGCAGCATGTCGTGGTCCTCTAGATTTGACCTCCTGACATACCTTGCATGATCGGCAGTAAATACGAATGTCCTTGTTGACAAAAGGCCAAAAGAAAGCCGCAAGGACTCTCGACTTCGTACGGGAAAAACCCATATGTCCAGCACATTGCGAGTCATGAGCATGTTGCAATATTTGCACTCTCATGCTCTTGGGAACAAGAATTTGCGAATGTGCTGACGTAGTCGAATCTTGTACCATACGTACAAGTACGCCGTTTCTCATTGCAATCCAAGATTTTCTATTTGTATCCTGATTCGGATCACCTTTCTTCGCAAGAACGAAGAATTTTTTTAAAGAAGGATCTTCTTCTTGCAATTTTATGAACGAGTCACGAGTAATTACTAAGTGACTATCTTGGCTATCAACTTCATTATCACTATTCAGTGAAGTTTCGGGTGTTTGTAGAGCTTGTGCTCTTGTAACTACTGCATTTGTAGCTTGCATATTATTATCTTCCCAAGCAGCAATCTGCTGTGGGGTACACTCCCTAACTCCGTGAATACGACCAATAATAAGGTCCGCAATAAGATTAGGTAAGAGACAAGCATGCACATCTCCAGTAAAGAAAGGAGTGGCAATGCGAATTACAGCAGTAGGATATTTTTCTAGAGTGCCGCCAAATGTGACACATTTAATAACCCTTCCTGTAGCACAAGATGGATCTACAAGCGATTGTCTGACACCAATAGTGGTGCATCCGGAATCGAAAAGTAGTGAGACCGGAGTATTATTAACAAGACCCTTATGTAGGATTAGAGAACCTCTCCCGTCATGTGCAACCGAAGCAGGAAGAGCGGGGAGAGGGTGACCACAACTCAAAGTCGATATTGTAGTTGGTTCGAACAAAGTACTGCATTGGGGGCATTTGTTTGCTCTCCCAAAGTCAAAAGAAGAACAAGTGACAGCGTCAGAGTTTTTTATTATCAGAAACCTGATTACAGGCTCCCTGAGATTCTTGTTGAACCGAGTTAGCCTGCTGATATCTCTTTTTTTGTATTGAGATCTACCGCGACTACTATTACCTCTGAAGTTATCACTGTTGTTATTATCTCTGTAGTTATTATTGTCTCTATTATAACTGTTATCCTGTTTTGAACTACAGTTTCCATGATTATTATCATGTCCACATTGATGTGAACATCTATTTGTTTGGTTTTGAGGTCTACGCGAGGAAAAGCCTCTGTTACTATATCCTCGTCTGAAATGCCTAAAATTATTAGGTTGGAAGTAACGAGGACTGTCAGCTCGTCTTTAATTCTTCTAATAAGTATCATCCTGAAATTGATTGCCATAATTTTGACCGTAACTACGGTTTCGGGTTACTTTTCCTATCAAAATTTTGTTGGAATCTATGATTAGAGTTTTGACCATAAGGTGCTTGATGCCGAAGCAACTAGCCGAACTTCCTTTACTTTCGAGTTACCAATGGTTACGTGCGGATGCGCAGTTATATACTGGCAACAGAAATCTTCCATTTCTTTTATTGTTTTAGGTTTACGTTCATGAAGGAAAGACTCATTGACAGAAGACATGACTTTGTCTCTAAGTATTAAGTCCATAAGTCCTTCATAAGTTTTTTCTGTCTTAGACAGCTCCACCCAACGTGAAAAAGTAAGACGTATCTTTGAAATGAATTCAGAGAATTGCATTCCAGTTTCTGGCAACATATTTTTAAATTGAAGACGATAGCCGTCTTCGTCAAGTTGGTATTTCTTTAACAATATAGCCCTCACAACCTCATAGTTGTTTCTTGTCAGGCTCATCTACCATACTTAACATAATCATAGCATCACCTCTCAGTATTCTGGACAAATGATAAACATGCGATGATGTATCTATGTTATGTACTTTACATGAAGTTTCAAATCTGTCCAAATAGAATGTTATATCGTCGATGGAAGCATTGAATGGTGTAGTATGATTAAGCTTGAAAAGTGCTTTGCATTAGTCTTATCTGAGACCTTATTTGCATCATTAGCATTACCCATGTTCATCACCTTTAATTTCTCAACTTCCAAAGCTAAGAGTTTTTCTTCATGCTGCATTTTTGCTATTCTCTCATCAGCCTCTCTTTGTAACTTTTTTTCTTCAGCCTCAGCCTGAAGTCTCTTATTTTCAGCCTCTATTTCTAGTCTTTTATTCTCAGCTTCTCTTTCAATTGTTTTCTCTTCGGCTTTTGCTTCTATCCTGCTTCTCTTTTTTGTTTTTCCATTTCCATTTGGAATCTTTTTTCATCCACCTGCATCTGCAGTTTCTTTTGTTCAGCTTCCATTTTTAATGCTTTATCATATTGAGTAGTTGCAAATTCTTCTAACTTATCACCAGTCTTCCCAAGCAATTTACCCTGCTCAATAAAGTGCTCGAATGTAGACATGATGAGTAATAATATGAGTCCACAACCTGAAATAATTAATTATCTTATTTCAAATTTAATTATAACAAGTCTTAAATGAAGCACTTGCTTACTCACAACACTAACATTTATTATCCCAATCTCTATGGGAAACAAGTCTTATATCAAAGAACTTGTGTATAGACCTTGTTGAAATATCATCAATCAACACTTGATCATAGGTGCACTTCCCAGTGAAGAGTGCACAATAATACTATTCATCATTTTATTTGTCATCAGTGTAGTAGTAGTGCATCAGCATAATCCATTATTCAATTACCATTAGTGTAACCAATGACTATGTAAAACACAACTACAATTGTAAACATCAACCCATGTAAACACTATCAGCAATGTAAACATTAAAATGTAAACAATACAAACAATGTAAATTATTAACAATGTTTAGCAACAATACGAAAACTTTCGCAGGAAATCAACAAAAAATAAAGCGAAAAGTAAAGAAATATCACAAAAAATGTGATGATATCTGCGAGAAGATATTACAAATACAAGACACAAGTGTATAAACAAAAATGGTGTATGAAACTAAACAATAAGAAAGAGTAGGCTAGCAAATACAAACAAATCAAAACAAAACTAAAGAGTGCGAAAAATAACGAAAACAATACAAACACATGTCATCACAACTAACAAAAAATAGCAACAGAAGTCGCTTTGCAAATTCCAGTATCGGAAATTTGCACACCCTACAGAAAACGCTCACGATAGATAACCTCTATGACGTGGTACAATCTAAGGGAGACACCACCCAACCGAAAACCCGCGAAATATAAACATATAAATACACAAATAACATATAAACATATAACAAATGACAAAAGAATGAGATGAAACACAGAAGACTCAGTAGAAGTATAAGGGCACGGTTTACGAACAAACAAGCCACTTAACTTATGGATATCCAATCGTAGAACAGCAGAAAAACAGTGTGTCAATCAACGTCCTAAAGTTAGCAGTGAGAAGCTCCAACGATGATGGCACATCTGAACTGTTTCCACTGCTAACACGATGGTACTTGAGCTTCTGAAATACTGTATGTTGAGTTGTTACGGCCCTTGTCCTTCTTATCCAAAGTAGATTACTTCAAACGGTACTTGGCCTTCTCAAGAACTCATAGCAGAAACTTGTATTATCCGGCAATATCATTAACAACGCCGGGTACTGTCAAATTCTTGTTTCCGTCAAAAAGTTGAAATTTTGACTTTTACCGGGCAACGCCGGTACTTTGAAAATTTCTGTATGCCTGTTGTCTTGAAGAATGTTGAAGTGTAGATATTTTGTTGAAACGGGTAAGGGACCCCGAGTCTGCTCACCAAATCAAATCCATGTTGAGACGTAGTGGGCTTATCTAATGCCTTTGGACTGGCCACCAAATATGCAACGACTCCAAAGTCAGTTGTGTGATGATATAACTTCTGTTGCCAAGGGCAGGTAGTGCTAGCACTTAAAGTATGGTGTAGACTTAGGACTGGGTGTACATGTGTGGTAAAAATAGTTGCACATCATACGGGTACAGTTCCAACAGGAACGCCACACCACCGATCAGATCACGACGTATGGAGTCAATGAATGTTGTAAAATCCTTGTGACGTTTATATTATTTAATGAAGACGCCACGTTGACGAAAATGCGTAGACATAAACAAGTAGGTACATCATAGGTACAATCAAACAGTCATTGTGCGAGACAATATAAGTGGATCGTGAGCTGAGCAAACTTGTCATATCATAGACTCTTTAATAAGGCAGGCTAGGCAAAAATGTCAACATCAAAAGATGGCGATAACGTTACTCAGCAGAACTTAATTACCTGTTCATCAGGAATTAAATCACATAAATCACATAGGCCTCCAGGCACTTGGAATAACATAGAGATACATCATCTCAAAAGAAACAACAACGATGAGGACTCTTTCCTGAATAATATCAGCAAGGACGCCAGCACAAAAAACTTCGTCCTGCTCACAAGCAAAATCTGCCAAGAGTCTACTGGGCGGAAATCATTCCAACAAAGACACAACCTAGGGCATGCGCAGAACACGCGAATCGAATACAGCTCAGCTAACTTACGAAACGAAGAATGTACCTTCTCGAACAATGCCTTAAAAGGATAGGAATCGAAACATTGCAAGTTGCCAAATGCTTATCAAGAGAAGTGGGCCCGAGCGCTCCAAACATGGACATGACTTAAAATCGCTCCATATATGGACTTGACTTAAAACCGCTCAAACACAACTTATCGGCAACCCACACCAACAAGAAAAGCGAACTACTTACAATAAAAAGTGACTATAATTTCATGAGTTACTTCCCATGCATTAAAAAATTAAATATAGTCAGAATGCATGGTCAGAATATATAGTCAGAATAAGTTGCGACAAGTTTAGCGCAACACCGATCTTCTCCCATTCTGCAGACATGGCCAAACCATCTTAGTTGGGACTGTTCTACTTGGGTCTGCAGGGGGTGGGATTTTAGGCCTTGACGTATCGTCTGGTTGCGGACCATGTCTCTTCTTGTTACTTCAACCACCTTCCTCAAATACCTCGTTTCTGAGGTTTGGATCTGGCTTTTATGGGTTGTAGTCATTGCCCATGACTCGCATCCATATGTCAAGACTGGGACATAGGTGGAGCGGTATACAGCCATCTTCGTTTTCTTACCAACCTCTCTCTTGCTGAGGAATCCTCGATTTATGGCCTAAAAAGTCTCCCAGCTGCTGCTTTTCGAGTGGCCAACTCTTCTTTGATGCCTCCCTTTCGGTCTATAATAGCTCCGAGATATTTAAAGTAGTCGACCTGCTCCAGGACCTGTTCTCCCAGCTTAATCTGATGTCTTCTTTCTTCTCGTGATATTACCGTGGATTTTGTTTTAGAGCTACTTATGACCATCCCTCTCTTCTCCAGCTCTTCCTTCCAGACTTGCAGGTTGGATTGGAGATGTGCCTCTGATTTAGCAATCAGGGCAACATCATCAGCAAATGCCAGCTCTGAAATACATACCTGTCTCATCTTCCAGCACCCCACTGAATACTTTCTTGTTCTCTCATTACATGACTTGATAACATCGTCCATGAGGATTATGAAAAGATAAGGTGACAAGATATCCCCTTGTCTTACACCAGTGGTGGTCCTGAACGCTTCTGACTTATGGTTTGCTGTCCTCACATAATTTCTGTAAGACTTGTAGAAGCTCTGTATAGCATGAATCAGAGGTGCTGGAATGTTCTTCCTTGCCAAACAGTCCCAAAGTTTGCTCCAGGGGACCCTGTCAAATGCCTTTTCCAGATCTATGAATCAAAGATGGATCTCACTCTTATACTCAAGGGCCTTTTCACTCAGCTGTCTGTGTGAAGATTAGGTCTTGAGTACTTCGGTTTGCTCGGAATCCGCACTGGACCTCATCCAATTGTGGCCCAGCTAGGCGTCGGAGTCTCTGCTCTAGAATTCTAGAGTAGATTTTACCAGGGACACTGAGAAGGGATATGCCTCTATGGTTTCCACATTGTCGATTGTCACCCTTTTTGACAACCGGTGTTATGATGGCAATCTCCCAATCCTTTGGTTTGGTCTTGTTGCACCAAGCTGCCTGTAGGACCCTTAAGAGTAATAGGTCGCCTGATGTTCCCATGTACTTAACCATTTCTGGTGTTATACCATCATGCCCTGCTGCTTTGCCCATCTTGATTTTCTCCAGCGCTGCCTTCAGTTCTTCCATCTTTATGTCATCTTCACCATCATTGGTTTTCTCTTCTGTGCTAGTGGTTATCATTTCTGATGCTTCACCATGCTCACCATCAAGGAGTTCTGAGAAATATTCTTTCCATCTTTCCATTACTTCCTTCGGGGCAGTAAGCAATTTGCCTTGCTTGTCCTTTATAAATTTGAGAGGGCATAGTTTTTCCTTCTTCATGTTCTTTAGGGTCTTATAGAACAATTTCTGTTTTTCTTGCGCATCTTTTTCTAGCTTTTCTCCAAATTCTTCCCAGGACTTCTGTTTTGCTGCTAGCACCTTGTTCTTTGCTTCTATTCTAAGTATCACATATTCTCTATATTTCTCTATTTGTCCTGCTGGGTTTTTAGCTCCTAAGTATTGTTTCCATGCCATTTTCTTCTCTCTTATTTTCTCTTTGACTTCCTCTGTCCACCAAGATGTCCTCTTTCTCTTGTTCCCAAGTCGGACTTCACCATATGCTTCTGCAGCAGCTGTCTTTATGATGTCCTTGAATTTAAGCCACAGGGTTTCCAAGTCATCAGGTTGTTCTTCTGTGTTTCTCACCGTTGTAGCAATAAGCCCCTGATATCTGGTCTTAATTTCTGGCTCTCTCAGCTTGTAGGTCTTAATGCTCATTTCTCCCGTTTGTTTACTTGGTTTCTTGCGTGATGCTGGGCAGTTCCTAGGCTGAGCAACTCTTTCACTTGTTCTTTTGATTGTAAGCAGGTAGTGATCACTTCCAATCTCTGGCCTCCTCCAGACTCTAGCATCCCGGACATATTTGAATGAGTTCCTCCTAACAATGGCATAGTCGATCACTGACTTCTCATTCTTTGTTGGTTCACACCTAGTGTATGCATGTATGCGCTTATGGGGGAACTTTGTGTTGGTAATGACCAGATTCTGCTCACTGCAGAATCTAAGGAGTCGCTTTCCATTGTCATTGAGAGTATCTTCTCCATATCTTTCGATAACTCCACCCCATCTAGCATGATCATTTTCAACTGTGGCATTGAAATCTCGGAGCATGATAATTTCATCTAGGCAGTCATCCACTGTCCTTTGAAGCAGCTCAAAGAATTCCTCCTTCACCTCTTCTCTCTCATCCTCATTTGGCCCATACACTATGACCAGGTTGACTATGGTTTCTCCTTCTTTTAGTTTTACAACCATAATGCGCTCCGAGACAAAGTTCCATCCCTTGATACTATCTTTCTGGTTTTGGCCACAATGCAACCCACGCCCCCTTTAGCTTTTTCAGATGTGGGTACACCACTGTAGAGCAGCGTGTTGCCATCGAGATCCCTGACTCCTTGTCCCTTTTTCTTTGTTTTTGTAATAGCCATGATTTCTAGTTTTGCTTTCCTCATCTCTTCCACCAGCTCCTCTTCTTTTCCATTTATACTTCTTGTGTTCCAAGTTCCATAAGTCGTAGTCCGTTCCAGTTCGTCGCCTTTAGAATCAGTCCGGTTTTCTCTCTTGTACTGCTCGTAATCGTGATTTAAAGCAAACAGGTGATTGGCCTGTTGTGCCTTTTCTTGGTGGAGGGGCTGCCTCCTTACGGCCTCCATGCAGGCCGCCCTCTTCCTTTTTCAGCCGGGCTGAATTATATATACACATAACAAATTTAATAATCAATTAACGTTAACAGTTTAAAAAATTGAATAATTCTTTAGCAAACAATAATCATCATCGAGTGATGTTATGGAATATTGGTTAAGAGCTCATTTTGCAGGTTTTATATTTCTACTTAGCTGCCAATGAGGTTCTGCTGTAGCTGATGTTTGGGTCTTTGCAGATAGATGACTGGATCACACTCGTCACTGGTCAAGTTTGAAAGTTGTAGCACGTTCCAAGAAGTGTCAGGGAGTAACTACCAAGCTGGTCCCGCGTCTCTAAGATGCCTCTAATGATGGTGTCTAGCGTCGACTTCAGGCCACTTATACCCTCACTTGATCCAGAGATAGTACCCTCAGTTGGTACCACCGACTAGCGTCACAAAAGAAGATAACAAATACCCTCTTGAGCATTGTGTTTTTCTGACACACACTCATGTACCCCCCCCCCTCTCTTCATTCCACCATCCCGTCTACTTCAGAACTTTACCCTCGATGAGAATTTGGGACGAAATTGCCTCCCCTGCTTTGCAGTAGTGGTCCAGCAGTGGTCAAAACTCAAGAGTATCTATTATATGCTTCAATGGAGTCTATCTTTACACAAGATAGGCAGAATTGGCAGAAATATAGATAGAAGATTAGTAAAGCGTCTATCACATGGGAATTCATATATTCAGATAAGCGAAAACAATGCTGGCTGTCGCTGAGCACGTTAATTCTGAATTCTGCCAACACTTTTATGAAGAATTGTGCAATGGTTTATTTTAGCTCGTTAAGCTCCCACCACTGAGTTAATCAGTGAAATTTATTATTATAATATATTTAGCTCTGTTTAGAGTGTGTGTTTAGTAACTATGACTGAGACAAACATGTAGTACATTTAAAAGGATTTAATTGAAGTTAAATTTATAACATTACAAATAATAAAATTTAATAATCACTTTAAGTTTTAACAGTTGGAAAATAATTTGAATATTTATTAAAAGGATTTTCATCACTGGGATGGGATTTAACTGAATAAAGGAGGTCACTTTTGGCAGAGGATTGAAAATGTAAGTATTATTCTTAGAATGTACATCATTTATTTCATCATTCCCTCCCTGCTCCATAGGGAACCTGGAACTACTTTATGCTTTTAGTTCTCTTTACGAAACTATCAATAAAGCAATCACCAGCCCGTGCAGTGGTGGTTCATGAATCATCATTCTAGATACTGAGGCTGCCAGCCCCAAATGACTTTGACATCCAATAGCGAGTTTCACACATTAAACTTCACATGGTAATATGTGTACAAATAAAAGGCAAAGTATGTTTCTATGTTCTTAATACAAATCCGCATGCCTTTTTATTTCTTGATGAATTTTGGCAGAGACTCTCTTTAGTTGCCGCCGGGGTACGCCATGCAGTTATTTTATAATTTAGTATTGTAATAGTGGCATTATGATTAATTACCGTTTTTCGTAAGAAATGTAAAGAAGCCATTTTTTTCTCAGGGGCCATAATCAAATAAATACATATCCAATAAATATCAAGGGACGTAACACAAATGTTAAAACGATTATTTTATGTTTGTTATTAATGACCACACGTTTGCATATTTTACAAGATAATTAAAAATGATTAACTAAACATTTTTACTTTAATAGGAAATAGAAAGAAAAACAGTTTTCTGTAGTACTTCCTTTTTTTTTAAACTATGCAATTTTAATGGCACTCATTTGGCCAAGCGGTTTCAAATTGGATCGGAGCAGTATCGATACATATATTAAAACCAATGAAATTTTCACATACTAAGAAAACTTGCAGGAGAGAGACAGTTTGTTGGTACTGTGCGGGAAGTCACTCATACAATGAATGTCCTCAGGCGAAAAATGATAACAACTATAAAGTACGCAACTCCAACAGAACCTGCGCAAACTGTCTTGGGAACCACGGGGCAAGATACCGTGGCTGTCCGATCTTCTATGAGACAAAGGCCAAACTGAAGGAATCTGTAACCAAAAACATCTCCTTCAGAGAAGCAAGAAACCAAGTGGCTTCAGGCGGCACTGGTAAACAGGAATAGCACACAAGAGCCCAGCTGGTAAAACTAACCACAGAGGTGCGAGACATAAAACAACAACTCAAAGTCGAGACGAACAAGCAACACAACGAAGACTCAGATGCCATAAGAGACGAAACAATAGGAGCCTTACAGAGCGCCCAGGCAATATTACAGGAAATGAAAACTATCAAACACGAGATAGAAGTCGACATTGCCAAACTCGCAGAGCTAAAGGAAGAGAACGAAGAAATCCTCAAAAGAATTGAAACAGAGAGAAGGATCGTTGAGGATATCCTTACAAAAAGCAATCAAAGTAGAGAACAAAACAAAGAAACTAAAGACAAAATAATAACCGAAATCGTAGAGGAACGCCTTCCAAAAAGAAATCAAGAAAGAAGAAAAGAAGCGGAAAACAAAATAATCATCGAAACCCTAAAGGACTTCTTACCAAATATAATAAAAACAGTCATGGAACAACACACAGCCGAAACAGACAACAACGAGTAGAGACCGAACAGGCAGCTAGTGGTCCTTTTCAGGACCAGTCATCTCCAGGACTAGGAACGTGATACCAGCGAGGACGTTAACACCCTATATACCCCAATATAACCGTTTGTAACCCGTAAGGCAGGAAATGAACACCATGAGCACGCCACGACACCATAAACAGACAAGCAACGAAGAGGTATCCAGACAGTCAGCTAGTGGTCCTTTTTAGGACCAGTCCTTTTCAGGACTAACAACCGGCTAGCACCGAAGAAAATAAACGCAATATATACCCCAATTATAACCAACTTTCAGGTTGAACAGGGTATAACATCAACATAGTAGACAAAGGAACGAACGAACGAACAAGTTCTCTGAGCATGAACATTCACTGTGCGTGTTTAATCTTAATGAAAATATTACATGGTATTATTTTTTTAACATAATTTTTAAATTGCGTGTTCAAAATTTGAATGTTTGTTTATTTTGATTGAAAAAGCAGACATGCATTCATTCGCTTTCAATTATGGTATGTCGGTGCTTCAGAATTTTTTTTTTATAAACCTTCGTCCCCGCTTAGTATTAAAATTTAGATAATGCCTGGCTTTAGTCGGTTGTTTAAATAACTGTATCAACATATGTAAAAACCAAATTCACTCGATATTCGCTTTTTTCCCGTTGCAATTATTTTTAAGTTATTTTACAGTAAAATCTTTAGTTGTTGCAGAAAACAAAATTATTAGATAGCTATGATCGTCGAAGGACTGTTTAAAGGGAAGTAATTTTTTCACAGGTTGCCAGGTCCCATAATTTGGTTTCTACTGCTTTGGTTAAAAAAAAATAATCTGGTGGCTTTTTGACAAATATGTATTCAGTTCATTTGAATGTATGTTTATTTTGATTGACAAAGCAAATTTATGCATTCATTCGTTTTCACGTATGATATGTCCGTGCTTCAGAATTAAAAAAAAAATAAACCATTATCCCCGCTAAGTACTAAAATTTAGAAAATGTCTAGGTAACATAATTTGGTTTCTACCGATATTTTCTATGCGTAAAACAGGTCCGTAAACAGTGTCTATCCGAATCAAGGGAAGCAATCCAAATGGCAAAATTATGAATCAAAGGAAAGAATCAAAATGGTAAAATTATTATTAAAAGGTCGTAATTTACAACTCTACATTTCTTTATTTTACATAGCAATTTAAATTATTTAAACAGACACTAATGCTTTATGCGAAAATTTAAAAAAATACTTTAATGTAGTATTTAAAAGTTATTATTACTTTTTATATCAGATTTGGGACCCAAGGATGCAGCAATAGAGAATGCAGTCAGCGACCCATGGCTTGACTGCTTGCGTCAGGGTCAGCGAACCAGAGCTAACCAAGACCCTACTCCACCTCCACGTGGTGGTCCTGGAAACAGGCTGCATCACTGCAGTCTGGCTGAGAGAGTAGGGATCGAAGAGGGAAGGCAAACCCGGTCCCAAAAAATGCCGTGCTGAAGTCGGATGTGTCGGCCGAAAGGCGCAGATATTGCAGCTACGGCATAAACAGACACAACGCAACCAACGTCCTTTTCAGGTCGAACGAGGAAGAAGAAGAAGAATATCAGATTTAATTACATTTTAAAAAGCAGTTTCTGTTTATGTACCAAATATTTCATAGTATTTCGAAGACTAAGCACTTCATAACTGAAACATCGAAGACTAAGCACTTCATAACTGTAACAGACTGCAATATCTTTTGTAAAAGAAGAGGGTCTTTATCCCATTGCTGGACCGGGGTAGTCTCAAACGAGGTGCGCCTCACCAAAGTAAGGCAATATTTAAGTTTTATTTTTGGCCCTTAAAGAAATAAACTAGCTCAAAGCTAAACAATACAACAAAACGAAAGATCTTTATTTAGACATGTGTCCTAATATAACAGGCGTTATCCGTGTGTCTCGGTTGAATAGGTCGTGTCTCACCGAAATGAGAAACTTCTGCTTAAAAAATACAACTCAACACAATCACTGTGTCTTTTATATTTGAAGTATGTATGACAGAAAATAATAATCATGTTTTTTTTTTACAAGCAATAATGTATATATGTTTGAAAAGAACGTGCTACGAAAAACAGTAGTAAGAACGTTAAAAAAGGATGTTGGACTATTCTTTCTTAGTGCGCCAGGTCGGAAAGGGAAAATGTGTCTTATTAATTTGCTTCTTGCTAAAACTCGGAAGCAGAATACAATTTTACCAGAAAAAAAAACCCAGGCATCGCCGGGTCCTTACAGCTAGTATACATATATATGTTAGTTCACATGTTAGTAATAAAATATGAAATGTAAATCACAACTTTCGCCAATCCTGGCTACAGACTTGTTTACTCAGATGAATAAAAGAGACGATTCGTTCTCTTACACGCGTCTGGGATGTCTTTAATTTTGACCATAGTTTCCCCCTCTGATTCCGTGTTTCTTCGTTTCCTAGTCCCGGTGTTTCTTATTAAAATTTGAAAGAGATTTCCTATGCTTTGTAAGTCTTATCTGGTTCTCCAATAAAAGATCCGGTTAACAAATAGGAATTACGAATCTATTCTTCACTCTGGCGAGGTCTGGTGTCTTGGCGAGCTTGAAATTCACAGTGAAATAAAACTGCGAAAATGGTCAGGCTATATTCCCCTCAAGGTTGTTATGAATCTAATCAGAAAGATCCAATCGTTTCAAACATTTCGGGTGTGGCACTTTTAAAATATTTCCTACATGGAAAATGTTTGCAAAAGGTCATGTCTCCCATATATGGTAATATGATGTCTTGCATACACTCTCACCAACACATTTGTAGACTCATATTGTCTAAAATGTAATAAATCCATGATTACTTTTAACCAAGTGACCGGAAGCGATTGTATCACACTTGTCTGCCCACAGGTGTCACGCAGACAGCAATCTCGTTATCTGTCGATACGCAAATTCCGTGTCTTATCGGTGATTTAAGCCGATAGCGCTGACCGATGTACGAGTTAATCTGCCGCGCCTATAATCACAAATCTGGGTAGCGTCAAGCAAATGTGATATTTATCACCTACAGGGTGATTTGATCAAATCAAATATCTGCTACTTAGCAGAAAAATAAAGAAAAAACGAAAGAAAAGTGCGATAATTGACAGCACACATGTACCACAAATATACCGATACTGCCGGACAGAACCAAAGATCGATAGGGGTCGACCATTTCGTCACAGAATTAATCTTATCTCATTGAGCGAAAACTTTCTTTACATTTAAATTGAATAGATTTATGTTTAACTTTACATTGGTTTAAAAGGTTAATAATATAGATTGATTATGTTTTCATTTACATCTACACTGGTTGAAAATGTTAATAATATAATAAGTATGTAAATCATTTCTTACACCATTCACTTCCTGCTCCATATGGAACTTGGGACTACCTCTGCTTTTAGTTATCTATAAGAAACTTGCATAAAGTTGCAGTGGTGGTTCATGAAATCATCATTCTATATGCTGAGGTTGCCAGCCTCAAATGACTTGGACATCCACTTAGCGATTTTCACATATTAATATTCACGTGTCAATATATACATATTATTTCACGTGTTAATAATGCAAAATATATATAATTTTAAATGAACAACTCATCCCAAATCGTTGGGGTCACCGACAGACTGCTGGCTCAGAGAAATAGCTAAGGCAACTTGTTGAAGATGCCTCTTACACGTGTTCTGGGGTGTTGTTACTTTACAATACGTTCCCACTTTGACTCCGTGTCACAGATTCTTCAGATTTCGGTTTTCCTTGCCAATAATGGTAAAGTGTTCCTGGGCTTTTAAGTCCTCACGAGGCTCAAACAAGTCCGGTCGGATAAATGGATTCATATTTTATTTTAAACTCTGGCAGGTCTGGTTGTTTTCTCGAAGAGGCGAATTTTCACACTGCTCTAAACTTGCAAAAGTGTCAAGTTATATTGCAAGTTTTACCCCCCCCCCCCCCTCTCACCGCATTTGTTTTCTACTATTAGACGAGGAACCAGCCAGGAATGTTGTTATTCACACTTTCCTAATTCCTGCCAATCGTTTCAAACATGCGTGTTTAGGATGGGGTTTATTCAAAAATGTCATCATAGGAATTCTGTGTGTGATTGTAAAGGTCATGTCTTCCATATATGGCAATCGTGACATTCGAATATTCTCTTCAGTGATTACGAATACCACTCCATATATTATCACAAGTAATGTCTTCGTAATAATTCTGCCAGAAGCTTATTACAACATTCGGACTGTCAAGTACGTGTCTGTAATCTGTCCGCAAGCTTACGATTTATCGCCCGGCACGCCTTAGGTAAACACAACGCTCGGTCCCTATGCGAAACTGACCGGCTCATCTGGTTTGTTTTACCTGTGCCTAATCTTAGCAAAGCCGAGAAGCTTAAAGTAAACATGATGAATTCTCACTGAAGGGAGTGTAAAATTGATTAGAAAATGACTAATACCTGAGAGAAAATGGGGAAAGGAAATGTGCTGACCACTAGAAAATTCACGCAATTTAGTACACACAGAAATGTATTTAAATAATTCCGGAGTGGACAAGAGATCGATCCAAATTCCGTGACAATTCAGATGACTTTGTCAGTCAATCAGTGGAGTGCAGCAGTTATCGGTAATATCGCATTGACGTTCGCCGACGGTTCCGCATTTAGTTTCGTACGATTTACAGTTAGGGTTAGGGTTGGGGTTAGGGTTTCTGCCCCAGAGGACAATATGCCGAGTCGAAGCGTTTTAAGGGGGCGCACCCAGCCAAAAATGGGTTATCTTTTTGAAAATTAACAGAAAAATAACTAATGAACTAGTTGACATAAAGTTTAGCCACATGTTACAAAAGATATTATATTTTATGATGAACAAAGTTTACTTTATAAATTTTAATGTTTTATGGGAAAATAATTAATTAACATGAAGTGATGAAAAAAAATGAAAGGAAAACCCCCAGTGCACCTGGGAATGAATTTCACTCACATAAAAAGTGCAAAGAATGCCAAACCAGCAGATGATGTGCATAACATCCCTACCTATGGCGTGAACCACCCAAAAATGTCTACCCCAATGAGCTTGGTAGATATGGCTCTTGCAATATGACCCTTTTAAATAGCACAAATTTAGAACTTTGTATAGCAATATCTCTGTTTCTATACAATGTAAGAAAAAAGTGGAGGTTCATGACATAAAGGATAACATGGGCTATACGTGTGCAAAATTTGAAGGCTATAGCTTTAAAATTGTAGAAAATATCACCGGAACTGTGAATCGCAGGCCCTGTTTTCGTTAAAGTTTAGTTTTTAAAATGTTAAAACACTTATCTGATAAGAGCTCAGTATCCCCCATGAAGATACGGCTGATCCTCTTTTTGTGTCTACTCTTCATCCAGGACAAGCCTCCTACGTCTCTTGGCTCTTCTTGCTTCAAGAGAAGCAGCTTTAACTTTCCTTTGTGAATGTTTTATGCGAAGACTGTCTTTTTCTACACAGAATGTATGCATAAATTTCCCGGCTGAATGTCCCAATCTTGAAGGATTGTTTTCAGGCTGTTAGCTCCATCATTAAAGATGCACACAGCAATTGCAACAGCTGTATTTACAGTTGAAAGTCCTTGATTTTTTATTTTAGGGCAATATTTCCATATTAAACTGTTCAATGATTCATTAGAATTTTGAGTGTAACCTTGCAGGCACTTTCTCAGTAATTCTGTCTTGGAGAGGTCTTTGAATATGGGCTTAATAGCCTCCATGACAGCAATTGGAAGGTTTCCCTTGTACTTAAAGTCATTCACTATGCCATCTCTGACAGTCTGTTTGTAGGGACACCAGTCAATGTTGCAAAAGTTATGAACAGGATTATCATCTGTTGATGTCTTATGGAAATACACCGCCCAAACCTCTTCTCGCATTTTGCAAAGGTTGTTTTTGTTAGCTCGTATGGCATTTCCATTGTATACCTGTAGCTTATCAATGACACTATCTGTTAGTCTACCCTTACCACCTATGGATTTACCATCTTTCTTAAGATTTCTCAGTCGAGTACCCATTCTTTTCTGAACATGACCCACACATTCAATTTTTTCTATCAGACAATCCTCTCCATAAGGCTTGGATTCAAACACCTTTTTGAAACTGTTAGTGTCTCCATCCCCAATGAACTTTGTATACCTGAGATTATACTTGTCTGCTGAGCAAGAAAAAATGTTACAAGCTGCTGCTGCTTCCATTGACCCTGAGGATCCGTGATGGGTCATCGTACAAACCTCAGCATGACTTTGTTTCCATTGTTGAAATTTGTCTGTGTTGTGGTCTTGTTTCTCCCAGTACTGACAAGATTTGCACTTTTTACTCTTTGTCTGAGTATCTATTACCTTTCCAGTTTGCAAGCCAATCACAGTTGTGGCACCAACAATAGATGAATGGCCTCTGGTCATCCAGGTACCATCACAAGATACATCAATGTCTCGGAATTTGTTGTCACCTTCTTCTGCACTCCCATACTCTTGAACAGCAGCATTTTTCATGCTAATAATTTGCACCCTAGTAGCAGCATCCTCCATTCCTTTCTGTATAATAGCATTGCTGCTGTGTCTAACTGGGGGTGGTAAATCCATTATACCACAGAAAGTGTTTAAGTCGGTGTGACTGCAGCCAATACAGCGCATGGCAAAAGCTGCACTCCGATTGATAAGATTTATCTTTGCATTCCCTACTGAGAGCTGACTACTTGAAGGGAAATGTTTTTGTTCAAGACAGTTTGCACTGTTACAATGAAATACAAATTCACTCCCAAGTCCTTGCCTTTTGACTTCAACTAATTGTACAGAACTTTGGCAAAAGGTACACAACAATTTTTCAGCAATGTTCTGACCAAGAAGACCCATGTCAACAATTCTGTGCCCCTCAAGCAAATCAGTATCATTAACATTATTATTACCTTCCTCGTCAGTTTCTGCAGAATCTGTGTCACAGCTTCGCTCAAACATATCCTCATCAGAGTCATGTGTTAGGTTGCTAATGTCCAGAATTTTCTGCTCTGATCGTGAAAGGGGCGTGGCATTTCGTTTCATTCCAATATCAAAACATTCAGTCTGCATCGATGGTGTTGAACTATGAACGTATGGCTCAGTACCGAATGTCGATGCATTCTGTAGGATTGTTTTCCTTTCATTTTGTTCAGCCGTATGTTGATTGCCATGAAATTTACGCTTCTTTGATATACTCGTACCTTTACCGAACTTTTTGTCTGAAGGCATAATCATCACAAATATATTCACGTATTTCCCCAAATTAACTCAAAGTTTCAATCACATTTATGTTTTTATTTTTTTACCGCCATGATGGATGAAAAAGGAGTATTCATTGTATTCGTTGTATTGAGTATATTTTTTTTCTAGGGAGTGTTTATTATTTGGTATACCTTCCAATATGAAGGTTAGCAAAAAAGCATATTTTGGGACTAAAAGTCAGCGATTTTTGGAACACACTCATTCTCTTTGAACATTGATAACTCATAAAATATTACAGATAAACACATAATTCAAAAAGAATATCGAAGTAAAAAGGCTTATAAATATTTAAAACACAATTATTATATGCAAATCAAAAAAAACCTTTTTTGTCTATTTCTGGGTGTATATGCCCCCTTAACTTTATTGAATCCTTCGGTTGATGAGACGACTCCGAGCCGAGGGTTTCGGTATAGATGTAAATGCAGAAACCCGATATTACTCAGTTATCTGTTATGGTTGTCTTTAAGACTTCATAATATTCTCGAGGTATGATCTCGTACATTACGAAGACTAGTGGTTCCCAAATGGTTGCGCGCTACACTAGAGCAGCACTAGCGGATGGCACGTGTGGCGGGAAGATGAAAAGCTAATGAAAGATTTAGAGGTATTTTTGAAAAAGTCATATGCCAAAAATAAATATGAAGGTCATTTCTGATTTATTTTGTTAAATGTATTATAACATGGGAGATATATATATATATATATATATATATATATATATATATATATATATATATATATATATATATATATATATATATATATATATATATATATATATATATATAAACCCGTCGAATTTTCCAGAAGTGTTCAGATTTTATTTAGTAATATAATTTACTTTCTAAAACGAGCAATGAATTGCACGACCTCACACAGGAACATCGTGCTACACTGGCAGAAAAGATTGAACAGCACTTCCCATAGTCGCCTACATAAAAATTCGACTGGGTTTAGAGATCTATTTGTGAATTTCAACTGTTGAGATCTGACATTAGATGCGGAGGAGGAAATAACCTGCATTCTGAGTTATCGTACCTTGAAATTGAAACACTGGAGTATGCCAATGGTCTCTTTTTGGATATTCAACCAGAAACAGTATCCGCGCATCTCTTCAAGAGCATTATCCATTCTTTTCCAGTTCACCGCGACATATTGCATACATGCTATGGTTTACCCATAATCTGTACAAGGTGTTTGCGTTTTCAGATGTGTACACCCTGTACATAATTTATGTACAGGTTTTCTAACCCATTCCCCTTATTACTGTGTCTCAGAGTTATTTTATAAGTTTCTATTGAACACAGGATTTCCCAGTCTGTTAGTGATAATTCACAGAAATAGACTATTTTTTTTTTTTAATTAATGAAGATAAACAGAAATCCCGTTCAACCTCTGATGGGTTATAATTAGGATATATATTGTTTTCAATTTCAAATAATATGAACAACTGCCGACATGAGAAAGTGGCATCACATTTGAAAATAGGGATACTCACAATTATGCTTAGGCCTATTACGTTAAATAGAAAAATAAAAAACAAACAAACAAAATCAAGAAGAAACTATGAACAAGAATAATATTAAAGTGGAGGGGTGTAAAGGCCTGGTGGTTCTAGTTATATAACGGACTTTACCAGATATTTAATTGACTTTCATCTGTTTAAAGTCACATGCATTGTAAAAACAGCATCAGACCTTCACATTCCCAGCCACTTTATATTAACATGTGTTCGTGTTAAATATTGTTTAACTATATTATGCAGTTCCCTAGGTCTGTCTATTCTCAACACCTCCTCTATATTTATAGGTAAGTTGGATGCCTGCAAATAATCCAATATTGGTATTCTCATTTGGTCATACCTCTTACACTTTAACAAGAAATGTTCTATATTATTGTCTTGAAGACATCCTGCACAGTAAGGTTCTTCTATTCTGAAATAGCCTTTTCCCAGCTGTAGTCTGAGAAGTTTCTTATTACTGGGAATTTTCAATTCCCTAGATATCTGACATTTTCTTGTTGGAGCCCTGAACATCTTATATGCATGTCTTCCTATCAGATTTTTATCCCACTCTGCTTTCCATTTATCTGTTATTAAATCTTTAATAAAGCTCTTAATTTCTGATTTACTCATCCCTACATTTATTAGATTTTTATCAGATCTACCTTTCTTGGATTCTTTATCTGCCTTTTCATTTCCTTCTATGCCAACATGTGAAGGTATCCAAGCAATTAATACTGAACATCCTCTGGAATATAAGTATGTAGTAGCCAAAAAAATCTCCTCTGCTATATCAGGCCTACTACATTCTCGTAAGTTTCTAAGTGCTTTAATTGTTGAAAGAGAGTCAGTTAAAACTGTTAATTGTTTGGGAGGGTTATTAGAGAATATTTCTAGTGCTTTTAGTATTGCCACCATCTCTGCAGTGAAAATGGATGTATTTTCCGTGATGCTATATTCTTTTGTCATTTTCCATATTGGAATATATATTCCTATCCCCAATTTGCCATCCTCTCCCTTGGATCCATCTGTGTACACAGTAATGCTGTCTTTTGATATTTGTTGTATATATTTATTGGCTGTGTTTTTAATATTTTCTATATTATTTGTTTTCTTAAGTATTTCTGCTAGGTGGTAGTCCGTGTCTGGTTTCTTGATCTCCCAGGGCGGAATCACTGGCTTGTATTCACAACTGTTATTAATTGATGTAATTAATGTACCCAGATGGACAATTTCCTCCATACACTTCCATCCTGTAGGGTATCTAGTGGTATTCATTGGCTTGGCCTGAGTTGTTAGTTGGCATCTGGTAAAAGCTGTATGTGCTGGGTGAGACTTATCCAACATAACTCTGTTCATGTAATTTAGTCTTGACTCCTTTCTCCGTAATTCCAAGGGTATGATTCCTAAAGCCACCTCTATAGCTCCCATTGATGTTGATCTGATTGCACCTGCTATTGTACATAAAGCCTGATGCTGAATTCTGTCTAATTTAATCTTGTTACTGTGTGCAGCAGAGTCATATATTATACTTCCATAATCTATTTTTCCTCCAATAAAAGATTTATAAAAAGTGAGCATTGTCTTAGTGCTTGCACCCCATCCATTACCTTTCAAATATCTTAATAAGTTAGTCAATCCTCTGCAAGACTCCACTAGTTTATCTATGTGTTTATTCCAGTTCAGCTGTTGGTCCAATATCATTCCTAGATATCGAGTGGTTTGAACTGTTTTAATGTTTTGCCCTTGGATATTTATATCTATAATTTTATTTTTTTTACAACCCTACCTTTACTGAAGATCATTCCCAATGTTTTATTTGAATTCAGCTGAAAACCCCATTTTGTCATCCATTTACATACTTTATTTATTTGCTTCTGTAGATCCTTATATAATTTTGGCAGATGTCTCCCAGTCCTCCATATAGCAATATCATCTGCAAACTGTGACAATTTATTTGTTATATCATTAAATTCCTCACCTAAATCATTTACCATTATTGTAAAAATTGAAGGAGACATTACTGATCCTTGGGGTATTCCATTTTGTTGTTCATACAGTTCTGATCTATCATTGTTTACCTGAACAGTGAAATATCTATCTTGCAGAAAATTCTCTAAATAATTATACATTTTACCGGTTACTCCTATCTTCTTTATTTTAAAGAGAGCACCCTCTCTCCAGCATTCATCATAAGCCCTAGCTATATCTAAAAATACTACCACAGTTCTTTCTTTCTTTTGAAATCCCGATTTTACTTCATGTTCCAATTTAATTATCTGATCCATAGTGCATCTGTTCTTCCTAAATCCTGACTGAGTTTGATTATATATATTATTCTTTTCCAAATAAAACTTTAATCTTTTATTTACTATGGTTTCTAATATTTTACCTAGATGGGAAGTTAAAGAAAGTGGCCTGTATGAACTGGCATCATTGCTGAGGAGATGAGAGTTTGTTTGTCTCAAATAAGACCTAATATAAATGAGATTACCCGACAAATACAAGCTCACACCTCTCATTGAATTTTGAATTTGCATATTTTGTGAATGAATCATGTTTGTATGCAGCTGTATTGTTTTATACTTTCTGGAGTCTCATGATCATATTATAAAGTAGTTGTGTTCCGTGTTATGAAAAAAGTACTGCCAAACAGGTGATTTTTTTTAATTTTTGAAAGTATTTCGAAGTACTACAAAATTAGACATGGTGCCAGCAAATTTTCATTTCGAACGTGCGGCCAAGATTAAATTTTTTTAAATTAATGAAGATAAACAGAAATCCCGTTCAACCTCTGATGGGTTATAATTAGGATATATATTGTTTTCAATTTCAAATAATATGAACAACTGCCGACATGAGAAAGTGGCATCACATTTGAAAATAGGGATACTCACAATTGTGCTTAGGCCTATACGTTAAATAGAAAAAAAAAAAAACAAACAAACAAAATCAAGAAGAAACTATGAACAAGAATAATATTAAAGTGGAGGGGTGTAAAGGCCTGGTGGTTCTAGTTATATAACGGACTTTACCAGATATTTAATTGACTTTCATCTGTTTAAAGTCACATGCATTGTAAAAACAGCATCAGACCTTCACATTCCCAGCCACTATATATTAACATGTGTTCGTGTTAAATATTGTTTAACTATATTATGCAGTTCCCTAGGTCTGTCTATTCTCAACACCTCCTCTATATTTATAGGTAAGTTGGATGCCTGCAAATAATCCAATATTGGTATTCTCATTTGGTCATACCTCTTACACTTTAACAAGAAATGTTCTATATTATTGTCTTGAAGACATCCTGCACAGTAAGGTTCTTCTATTCTGAAATAGCCTTTTCCCAGCTGTAGTCTGAGAAGTTTCTTATTACTGGGAATTTTCAATTCCCTAGATATCTGACATTTTCTTGTTGGAGCCCTGAACATCTTATATGCATGTCTTCCTATCAGATTTTTATCCCACTCTGCTTTCCATTCATCTGTTATTAAATCTTTAATAATGCTCTTAATTTCTGATTTACTCATCCCTATATTTATTAGATTTTTATCAGATCTACCTTTCTTGGATTCTTTATCTGCCTTTTCATTTCCTTCTATGCCAACATGTGAAGGTATCCAAGCAATTAATACTGAACATCCTCTGGAATATAAGTATGTAGTAGCCAAAAAAATCTCCTCTGCTATATCAGGTCTACTACATTCTCGTAAGTTTCTAAGTGCTTTAATTGTTGAAAGAGAGTCAGTTAAAACTGTTAATTGTTTGGGAGGGTTATTAGAGAATATTTCTAGTGCTTTTAGTATTGCCACCATCTCTGCAGTGAAAATGGATGTATTTTCCGTGATGCTATATTCTTTTGTCATTTTCCATATTGGAATATATATTCCTATCCCCAATTTGCCATCCTCTCCCTTGGATCCATCTGTGTACACAGTAATGCTGTCTTTTGATATTTGTTGTATATATTTATTGGCTGTGTTTTTAATATTTTCTATATTATTTGTTTTCTTAAGTATTTCTGCTAGGTGGTAGTCCGTGTCTGGTTTCTTGATCTCCCAGGGCGGAATCACTGGCTTGTATTCACAACTGTTATTAATTGATGTAATTAATGTACCCAGATGGACAATTTCCTCCATACACTTCCATCCTGTAGGGTATCTAGTGGTATTCATTGGCTTGGCCTGAGTTGTTAGTTGGCATCTGGTAAAAGCTGTATGTGCTGGGTGAGACTTATCCAACATAACTCTGTTCATGTAATTTAGTCTTGACTCCTTTCTCCGTAATTCCAAGGGTATGATTCCTAAAGCCACCTCTATAGCTCCCATTGATGTTGATCTGATTGCACCTGCTATTGTACATAAAGCCTGATGCTGAATTCTGTCTAATTTAATCTTGTTACTGTGTGCAGCAGAGTCATATATTATACTTCCATAATCTATTTTTCCTCTAATAAAAGATTTATAAAAAGTGAGCATTGTCTTAGTGCTTGCACCCCATCCATTACCTTTCAAATATCTTAATAAGTTAGTCAATCCTCTGCAAGACTCCACTAGTTTATCTATGTGTTTATTCCAGTTCAGCTGTTGGTCCAATATCATTCCTAGATATCGAGTGGTTTGAACTGTTTTAATGTTTTGCCCTTGGATAATTATATCTATAATTTTATTTTTTACAACCCTACCTTTACTGAAGATCATTCCCAATGTTTTATTTGAATTCAGCTGAAAACCCCATTTTGTCATCCATTTACATACTTTATTTATTTGCTTCTGTAGATCCTTATATAATTTTGGCAGATGTCTCCCAGTCCTCCATATAGCAATATCATCTGCAAACTTTGACAATTTATTTGTTATATCATTAAATTCCTCACCTAAATCATTTACCATTATTGTAAAAATTGAAGGAGACATTACTGATCCTTGGGGTATTCCATTTTGTTGTTCATACAGTTCTGATCTATCATTGTTTACCTGAACAGTGAAATATCTATCTTGCAGAAAATTCTCTAAATAATTATACATTTTACCGGTTACTCCTATCTTCTTTATTTTAAAGAGAGCACCCTCTCTCCAGCATTCATCATAAGCCCTAGCTATATCTAAAAATACTACCACAGTTCTTTCTTTCTTTTGAAATCCCGATTTTACTTCATGTTCCAATTTAATTATCTGATCCATAGTGCATCTGTTCTTCCTAAATCCTGACTGAGTTTGATTATATATATTATTCTTTTCCAAATAAAACTTTAATCTTTTATTTACTATGGTTTCTAATATTTTACCTAGATGGGAAGTTAAAGAAAGTGGCCTGTATGAACTGGCATCATTGCTGAGGAGATGAGAGTTTGTTTGTCTCAAATAAGACCTAATATAAATGAGATTACCCGACAAATACAAGCTCACACCTCTCATTGAATTTTGAATTTGCATATTTTGTGAATGAATCATGTTTGTATGCAGCTGTATTGTTTTATACTTTCTGGAGTCTCATGATCATATTATAAAGTAGTTGTGTTCCGTGTTATGAAAAACGTACTGCCAAACAGGTGATTTTTTTTAATTTTTGAAAGTATTTCGAAGTACTACAAAATTAGACATGGTGCCAGCACATTTTCATTTCGAACGTGCGGCCAAGATTAAATTTTGTTTAATTAATGAAGATAAACAGAAATCCCGTTCAACCTCTGATGGGTTATAATTAGGATATATATTGTTTTCAATTTCAAATAATATGAACAACTGCCGACATGAGAAAGTGGCATCACATTTGAAAATAGGGATACTCACAATTGTGCTTAGGCCTATACGTTAAATAGAAAAATAAAAAACAAACAAACAAAATCAAGAAGAAACTATGAACAAGAATAATATTAAAGTGGAGGGGTGTAAAGGCCTGGTGGTTCTAGTTATATAACGGACTTTACCAGATATTTAATTGACTTTCATCTGTTTAAAGTCACATGCATTGTAAAAACAGCATCAGACCTTCACATTCCCAGCCACTATATATTAACATGTGTTCGTGTTAAATATTGTTTAACTATATTATGCAGTTCCCTAGGTCTGTCTATTCTCAACACCTCCTCTATATTTATAGGTAAGTTGGATGCCTGCAAATAATCCAATATTGGTATTCTCATTTGGTCATACCTCTTACACTTTAACAAGAAATGTTCTATATTATTGTCTTGAAGACATCCTGCACAGTAAGGTTCTTCTATTCTGAAATAGCCTTTTCCCAGCTGTAGTCTGAGAAGTTTCTTATTACTGGGAATTTTCAATTCCCTAGATATCTGACATTTTCTTGTTGGAGCCCTGAACATCTTATATGCATGTCTTCCTATCAGATTTTTATCCCACTCTGCTTTCCATTCATCTGTTATTAAATCTTTAATAAAGCTCTTAATTTCTGATTTACTCATCCCTACATTTATTAGATTTTTATCAGATCTACCTTTCTTGGATTCTTTATCTGCCTTTTCATTTCCTTCTATGCCAACATGTGAAGGTATCCAAGCAATTAATACTGAACATCCTCTGGAATATAAGTATGTAGTAGCCAAAAAAATCTCCTCTGCTATATCAGGTCTACTACATTCTCGTAAGTTTCTAAGTGCTTTAATTGTTGAAAGAGAGTCAGTTAAAACTGTTAATTGTTTGGGAGGGTTATTAGAGAATATTTCTAGTGCTTTTAGTATTGCCACCATCTCTGCAGTGAAAATGGATGTATTTTCCGTGATGCTATATTCTTTTGTCATTTTCCATATTGGAATATATATTCCTATCCCCAATTTGCCATCCTCTCCCTTGGATCCATCTGTGTACACAGTAATGCTGTCTTTTGATATTTGTTGTATATATTTATTGGCTGTGTTTTTAATATTTTCTATATTATTTGTTTTCTTAAGTATTTCTGCTAGGTGGTAGTCCGTGTCTGGTTTCTTGATCTCCCAGGGCGGAATCACTGGCTTGTATTCACAACTGTTATTAATTGATGTAATTAATGTACCCAGATGGACAATTTCCTCCATACACTTCCATCCTGTAGGGTATCTAGTGGTATTCATTGGCTTGGCCTGAGTTGTTAGTTGGCATCTGGTAAAAGCTGTATGTGCTGGGTGAGACTTATCCAACATAACTCTGTTCATGTAATTTAGTCTTGACTCCTTTCTCCGTAATTCCAAGGGTATGATTCCTAAAGCCACCTCTATAGCTCCCATTGATGTTGATCTGATTGCACCTGCTATTGTACATAAAGCCTGATGCTGAATTCTGTCTAATTTAATCTTGTTACTGTGTGCAGCAGAGTCATATATTATACTTCCATAATCTATTTTTCCTCTAATAAAAGATTTATAAAAAGTGAGCATTGTCTTAGTGCTTGCACCCCATCCATTACCTTTCAAATATCTTAATAAGTTAGTCAATCCTCTGCAAGACTCCACTAGTTTATCTATGTGTTTATTCCAGTTCAGCTGTTGGTCCAATATCATTCCTAGATATCGAGTGGTGTGAACTGTTTTAATGTTTTGCCCTTGGATAATTATATCTATAATTTTATTTTTTACAACCCTACCTTTACTGAAGATCATTCCCAATGTTTTATTTGAATTCAGCTGAAAACCCCATTTTGTCATCCATTTACATACTTTATTTATTTGCTTCTGTAGATCCTTATATAATTTTGGCAGATGTCTCCCAGTCCTCCATATAGCAATATCATCTGCAAACTGTGACAATTTATTTGTTATATCATTAAATTCCTCACCTAAATCATTTACCATTATTGTAAAAATTGAAGGAGACATTACTGATCCTTGGGGTATTCCATTTTGTTGTTCATACAGTTCTGATCTATCATTGTTTACCTGAACAGTGAAATATCTATCTTGCAGAAAATTCTCTAAATAATTATACATTTTACCGGTTACTCCTATCTTCTTTATTTTAAAGAGAGCACCCTCTCTCCAGCATTCATCATAAGCCCTAGCTATATCTAAAAATACTACCACAGTTCTTTCTTTCTTTTGAAATCCCGATTTTACTTCATGTTCCAATTTAATTATCTGATCCATAGTGCATCTGTTCTTCCTAAATCCTGACTGAGTTTGATTATATATATTATTCTTTTCCAAATAAAACTTTAATCTTTTATTTACTATGGTTTCTAATATTTTACCTAGATGGGAAGTTAAAGAAAGTGGCCTGTATGAACTGGCATCATTGCTGAGGAGATGAGAGTTTGTTTGTCTCAAATAAGACCTAATATAAATGAGATTACCCGACAAATACAAGCTCACACCTCTCATTGAATTTTGAATTTGCATATTTTGTGAATGAATCATGTTTGTATGCAGCTGTATTGTTTTATACTTTCTGGAGTCTCATGATCATATTATAAAGTAGTTGTGTTCCATGTTATGAAAAAAGTACTGCCAAACAGGTGATTTTTTTTAATTTTTGAAAGTATTTCGAAGTACTACAAAATTAGACATGGTGCCAGCAAATTTTCATTTCGAACGTGCGGCCAAGATTAAATTTTTTTAAATTAATGAAGATAAACAGAAATCCCGTTCAACCTCTGATGGGTTATAATTAGGATATATATTGTTTTCAATTTCAAATAATATGAACAACTGCCGACATGAGAAAGTGGCATCACATTTGAAAATAGGGATACTCACAATTGTGCTTAGGCCTATACGTTAAATAGAAAAATAAAAAACAAACAAACAAAATCAAGAAGAAACTATGAACAAGAATAATATTAAAGTGGAGGGGTGTAAAGGCCTGGTGGTTCTAGTTATATAACGGACTTTACCAGATATTTAATTGACTTTCATCTGTTTAAAGTCACATGCATTGTAAAAACAGCATCAGACCTTCACATTCCCAGCCACTATATATTAACATGTGTTCGTGTTAAATATTGTTTAACTATATTATGCAGTTCCCTAGGTCTGTCTATTCTCTATATTTATAGGTAAGTTGGATGCCTGCAAATAATCCAATATTGGTATTCTCATTTGGTCATACCTCTTACACTTTAACAAGAAATGTTCTATATTATTGTCTTGAAGACATCCTGCACAGTAAGGTTCTTCTATTCTGAAATAGCCTTTTCCCAGCTGTAGTCTGAGAAGTTTCTTATTACTGGGAATTTTCAATTCCCTAGATATCTGACATTTTCTTGTTGGAGCCCTGAACATCTTATATGCATGTCTTCCTATCAGATTTTTATCCCACTCTGCTTTCCATTCATCTGTTATTAAATCTTTAATAAAGCTCTTAATTTCTGATTTACTCATCCCTACATTTATTAGATTTTTATCAGATCTACCTTTCTTGGATTCTTTATCTGCCTTTTCATTTCCTTCTATGCCAACATGTGAAGGTATCCAAGCAATTAATACTGAACATCCTCTGGAATATAAGTATGTAGTAGCCAAAAAAATCTCCTCTGCTATATCAGGTCTACTACATTCTCGTAAGTTTCTAAGTGCTTTAATTGTTGAAAGAGAGTCAGTTAAAACTGTTAATTGTTTGGGAGGGTTATTAGAGAATATTTCTAGTGCTTTTAGTATTGCCACCATCTCTGCAGTGAAAATGGATGTATTTTCCGTGATGCTATATTCTTTTGTCATTTTCCATATTGGAATATATATTCCTATCCCCAATTTGCCATCCTCTCCCTTGGATCCATCTGTGTACACAGTAATGCTGTCTTTTGATATTTGTTGTATATATTTATTGGCTGTGTTTTTAATATTTTCTATATTATTTGTTTTCTTAAGTATTTCTGCTAGGTGGTAGTCCGTGTCTGGTTTCTTGATCTCCCAGGGCGGAATCACTGGCTTGTATTCACAACTGTTATTAATTGATGTAATTAATGTACCCAGATGGACAATTTCCTCCATACACTTCCATCCTGTAGGGTATCTAGTGGTATTCATTGGCTTGGCCTGAGTTGTTAGTTGGCATCTGGTAAAAGCTGTATGTGCTGGGTGAGACTTATCCAACATAACTCTGTTCATGTAATTTAGTCTTGACTCCTTTCTCCGTAGGGTATGATTCCTAAAGCCACCTCTATAGCTCCCATTGATGTTGATCTGATTGCACCTGCTATTGTACATAAAGCCTGATGCTGAATTCTGTCTAATTTAATCTTGTTACTGTGTGCAGCAGAGTCATATATTATACTTCCATAATCTATTTTTCCTCTAATAAAAGATTTATAAAAAGTGAGCATTGTCTTAGTGCTTGCACCCCATCCATTACCTTTCAAATATCTTAATAAGTTAGTCAATCCTCTGCAAGACTCCACTAGTTTATCTATGTGTTTATTCCAGTTCAGCTGTTGGTCCAATATCATTCCTAGATATCGAGTGGTTTGAACTGTTTTAATGTTTTGCCCTTGGATATTTATATCTATAATTTTATTTTTTACAACCCTACCTTTACTGAAGATCATTCCCAATGTTTTATTTGAATTCAGCTGAAAACCCCATTTTGTCATCCATTTACATACTTTATTTATTTGCTTCTGTAGATCCTTATATAATTTTGGCAGATGTCTCCCAGTCCTCCATATAGCAATATCATCTGCAAACTGTGACAATTTATTTGTTATATCATTAAATTCCTCACCTAAATCATTTACCATTATTGTAAAAATTGAAGGAGACATTACTGATCCTTGGGGTATTCCATTTTGTTGTTCATACAGTTCTGATCTATCATTGTTTACCTGAACAGTGAAATATCTATCTTGCAGAAAATTCTCTAAATAATTATACATTTTACCGGTTACTCCTATCTTCTTTTTTATTTTAAAGAGAGCACCCTCTCTCCAGCATTCATCATAAGCCCTAGCTATATCTAAAAAATACTACCACAGTTCTTTCTTTCTTTTGAAATCCCGATTTTACTTCATGTTCCAATTTAATTATCTGATCCATAGTGCATCTGTTCTTCCTAAATCCTGACTGAGTTTGATTATATATATTATTCTTTTCCAAATAAAACTTTAATCTTTTATTTACTATGGTTTCTAATATTTTACCTAGATGGGAAGTTAAAGAAAGTGGCCTGTATGAACTGGCATCATTGCTGAGGAGATGAGAGTTTGTTTGTCTCAAATAAGACCTAATGAAAATGAGATTACCTTACAAAAACAAGGTCACACCTCTCATTGGCTTTGCATATTTTGTGAATGAATCATGTTTGTATGCAGCTGTATTGTTTTATACTTTCTGGAGTCTCATGATCATATTATAAAGTAGTTGTGTTCCGTGTTATGAAAAAAGTACTGCCAAACAGGTGATTTTTTTTAATTTTTGAAAGTATTTCGAAGTACTACAAAATTAGACATGGTGCCAGCAAATTTTCATTTCGAACGTGCGGCCAAGATTAAATTTTTTTTAATTAATGAAGATAAACAGAAATCCCGTTCAACCTCTGATGGGTTATAATTAGGATATATTTTGTTTTCAATTTCAAATAATATGAACAACTGCCGACATGAGAAAGTGGCATCACATTTGAAAATAGGGATACTCACAATTGTGCTTAGGCCTATACGTTAAATAGAAAAAATAAAAAACAAACAAACAAAATCAAGAAGAAACTATGAACAAGAATAATATTAAAGTGGAGGGGTGTAAAGGCCTGGTGGTTCTAGTTATATAACGGACTTTACCAGATATTTAATTGACTTTCATCTGTTTAAAGTCATATGCATTGTAAAAACAGCATCAGACCTTCACATTCCCAGCCACTATATATTAACATGTGTTCGTGTTAAATATTGTTTGACTATATTATGCAGTTCCCTAGGTCTGTCTATTCTCAACACCTCCTCTATATTTATAGGTAAGTTGGATGCCTGCAAATAATCCAATATTGGTATTCTCATTTGGTCATACCTCTTACACTTTAACAAGAAATGTTATAAATTATTGTCTTGAAGACATCCTGCACAGTAAGGTTCTTCTATTCTGAAATAGCCTTTTCCCAGCTGTAGTCTGAGAAGTTTCTTATTAATTAATTGCTTTTTTCCAAAGTCTTTGTATGATCGTTTTTCGTATGTATGATCATTATTTGACTGAAATGCATGTTATATATATTTTATGGTCAAAGGGACAGAACCCGAAATATCGATACTACTATTCTTTATGAGTTTACTTCCTCTTGTATAGAGACACGTTCGGTCTATAATGTCTTGAACGAAGCGTGACCATATCTCCTTATTTGGTAGTAGCAGTCAACTGTTGTAGATGTTTGAAACCTTTCTTAACGCTTCTGTTCATGTCCATAAAAGGCGCGACTGTGTAAGACTTTTATCTCGAATGTTCTTAGAATCGTCTTATTGTGAACAGCGACTCAGAGATTGTCACTCTGCGCATGTCTCGACTGGGTTGTCGTTTTTGTTGTTCCGCCCAGGTCGGGGAGTTGAGAAATGGACTGATTGCGAGCGGACGCGCCTTGCGTCTTGTGATTCTCTGAGGGAAATACATTGTCTTTGTGAGTTAGTTAGCTAACTAGACTATTTCCCGGTATTAGTTAAGCCTGCCTGGAGGCATATGTTCATGGTTGATTTTCCGAAATAAGGTAATTCCTCTTGTATCGAACTTTATGCTATCATCTAGAGGTTCGTCATTTTGTCGCCTTTTTGCTCGCCTGTGTGATTCAAAATGGAGAGGTACTTTGACTAGGATTAAGTCACCGGTATCTTTATACCTGAACTAATTATATATATATATGGGTCGCTCTAGACCAACAAGACTATTGTCTGTGTTCCAGGATTCGTTATATCAGAGATCACGTCCAAGTCAGATGGTTAGACTTAGGAAGGTTATAAAGGTCGAGCTGACCTGTAATCCATGTATGCTACTCACGTGCAGACAGTAAACGGACGTATTGTATACATCTGATCTGCTAGCATCAGGAAGGAATAATTATTATTGTCTATGAACATTAAGGATCTGCAGCTGACCACGGTTGCAGAAGTTATATGCATTATTTATCAAGCTTCGCTATGATATTTGTTTTCCATACAACTATTGAGTATTGACTTCTACATGACTGTCAGTTAACATGAGTTTGAATGCTGCATTCGTTGTACCTATGCTGACAATAACATAAGTATCATGACTGTTTTGTGGCGTGCAATAAATGGTATAAACCTAAAGCGAAGTTACCATTTTTATGACTCTACACGTCATGTTGCCTGTGGTGTACCCTGAACTGTTCTACTGCAACACACACACAGCAACAATCTAAACCAGATAAGACACCCACATCTTGCATTGTAATACCTGGTGTCGATAGAGGTGGTAATTTGACGGCATCCTAATTCCACCCTTATCAATTCATGGTGGCCAATAGTTGGTTTATTCTGGTACCAACTCTCAAGGGGGTCAACAAACCCAGACATCATCAGCAGACTACAAGACAACATTGCAGTTGCTATTCATCACCTTTGATGAAATTTTTTTTGAAAGACGCAGCAGTACTGACAGTTGTTGATATTTTGAAACTACCCGGCGCTGCTCGGCGGTATTGAAGTTTGTCTACAAATAGAAGGACAAGTACCGAGCGAATGGATTTCCTGATCTGTTGAGAAGAAGGACAAGTGCCGTAACAACTGTTCCGGTCTCAGAATTACTGTTGCAGATTCAGAAGGTCAAGTTCAGAAGCTGTTTCCTGTCAGAAGCTGTTTTCCTGTTAGAAGCTCATTTCCTTCGTCATGGCAGTTTACGAGAGCAGATATGGATCAACGTTGGATCATTGTCCTAAGAATGCTGATCACATCCTGTTCTGAACTGTGCTGACGTTGTGGATACATAGAAGTTAAGTGGCCTGTTTTGTTTGTGAACTGTGCCCTTATGTTCTAACTGAGCCTTCTGTCTATCACATTTTCACACTATTTACATGTTTATATGTTATATGTTATTTGGATTTGTATTTATATGTTTATATTTCTGCGGGTTTTCTCGGTTGGGCGGTGTCTTTCAGTAGATGATACCACGTCACAGAGGTTCTACTGTTAGCGTTTTCGTTAGGGACTGTGCGAATTTCCTACTGTGGAATTTGCTAGCGACAATCGTTGCTATATCTGTTTAGTTGTGACGAGTTGTGCTTTATTTTCTTTTTTTGTATATTTTTTTTTTGTTTCTCTCTTTCTTTCTGTTTTTTTAGTTTCGATTTCGATTGTTTGTATTTGTAGGTCTCCTCTTTTCTATTATTCAGTTCTTTAAGTATATTTTTGTGTATACACTGTAGCGTCATTTGTTTGTTATTGTTTACATTGACTCTGATCTTTGTTATTGTTTACATTGACTCTGATCTTTGTTTTTGTTTACATTGACTTTGATCTTTGTTGTTGTTTACATTCGACTTTGATCTTTGTTATTGTTTACATTGTTGGTGACCTTTGTTATTGTTTACATTGTCTTGTTATTGTTTGCATAGTTCTTGCATAGTTAGCTTTCACTATTGTTACATATATGCTCATGCACTATTGATCTATAGTGCACTTATCATAACTAACTGGTGGTTTGTTGCTTATGCACTATTGTAGTGCAGTTATGATAAATAACTGATGGTTATGCACTGATTTGGGTAGTGCACTGATAATTAAGAGGTGACTTGTGATATTATTGTACAACTGATAATACAAATTGGTGTCAAGTCTTGTTTCCCACAGAGATTGGAGTAAACATAGTAATTATACAAGCACTTTATTAAGTCTTGTTGCTATTAAGATTGAAATAAGATAATTAATTATTTCAGGTTCTGTACTCACATTTTAGACATCATGTCTACATTTGAGTACTTTATTGAGCAGGGTAAAGCCCTTGGGAAGACAGGTGATAAATTAGAAGAATTTGCGACTGTTCAATATGCCAAGGCATTGAAGTCGGAGGAAAAGAAAATGAAAGAACTAACTGAACAAAAGAGAATAGATGCTGAAAATTTAAAACTGCAGATGCAGGTAGAAGAAAAGAGATTACAAATGGAAATGGAAAAACAAAAAAGAGAAGCAGAATCTCAGGAGAAGAGACTTCAGGCTGAGGTTGAAAATAAGAGACTTGAAAAAGAAGCTGAAAATAAGAGACTTGAAAAAGAAGCTGAAAATAAAGACTTGAAAAAGAGGCTGAAAATAAAAGACTTGAAAAAGAAGCTGAAAATAAGAGACTTGAAAAGAGGCTGAAAATAAAAGATTAGAAAAGAAAGAAGATTAGAGAAAAAGTTACAGGCTGAGGCTGAGGAAAGAAAGTTACAGGCTGAGGCTGAGGAAAGAAGGTTACAAAGAGAGTCTGATGAGAGAAAAGCAAAAATGGAACATGAAGAAAAACTCTTAGCTTTGGAGTTAGAAAAGTTGAAGTTATCTAGTAATGCTAATGATGCCAATAAGGTATCATCTGCTAATAAGTCTAATGCTGTTGATTTTAAGCTTAATTTACCAGCATTCAATGCTTCAATTGATGATATAACATTTTATCTAGATAGATTTGAAAGTGCATGTAAGGTGCATAATATAGATAAAACATTATATGTTTATCATCTATCCAAGATACTTAGAGGTGATGCTTTGACTTTGTTGGGTATGGTAGATGTGCCTGACAAGAACAACTATGAGGTTGTCAGGGCGGCATTGTTAAAGAAGTACCAACTTAACGAAGACGGATATCGTCTTAAATTTAAAAACATGTTACCAGAAACTGGAGTTGAATTCTCAGAATTCATCTCAGGCATACGTCTTACTTTTTTACGATGGGTTGAGCTGTCTAAGACAGAAAGTACATTTGAAGCCCTCATGGACTTACTTCTTAGAGACAAGGTTATGTCTTCTGTTAATGAAGCTTTTCTTTCTTTTCTTCATGAGCGTAAGCCTAAAAATATAAAAGAAATGGAAGAATACTGTAGCCAGTATGTTACTGCACATCCTCACATAACCATTAGCAACACTAAGGTAAAAGAAGGTCTGCCAGTTGCTTCGGCAGCACCTTATGGCCCGAATTTTATGCGTAAATTTCAGGGTAGCCAGCAAAATTTCAATAAAAAGAGTAACCGTAATTATGCCCAGAACCAGGGTAATCAATTTCAGGGAGATTCTTCTTCCCAGAACTGGAGACAACCTAATATTACACGGTATTCTATTCCCGGTAACTTTAGAAATTTTCATAAAGGTAATCGGTATAGAGGAAAATATTTTTCTCAGAGACCTCAATACCAGGATAATAGAGGTTCTCAACAGTATAGAGATGGTAATGACAGTTATGGAAACTGGAACTCAAACCAGGATAAAAATTACAGTAGGGACTTTAATGATAATTGCAGAGGCAATAATGGTCGCGGTAGATCGCAACAGAAGAGAAAAAGATATCAACAGACAAACTCTGTTCAACAAGAATCTCAGGGAGCAGATAAACAGGTTAATAATGATAAAGACCATAATGCTATCGGATGCTCATCTTTTGACTTTGGTAGGGCAAATAAATGTATCCAATGCAGTACTTTATTTGATCCGAAAACCATTAGTACTCTAAGCTGTGGTCATCCTTTGCCCGCTCTTCCTGCTAATGTTGCTCATGATGGGAGAGGTTCTCTTATATTACATAAGGGGCTTGTAAATAGTAATCCAGTCTCGGTGTTGTTTGATTCTGGATGTACTACTGTCGGGGTTAGGCAATCTCTTGTAGATCCATTCTGTGCTACAGGAAAGGTCATCAAATGTGTCACATTTGGTGGCACGTTGGAAAAATATCCTACTGCCATAATACATATTGCTACTCCTTTCTTCACGGGAGAGGTCCACGCGTGTCTACTTCCAAACCCTATTGCGGACCTTATTATTGGTCGTATTCACGGAGTTAGGGAATGTACCCCACAGCAGATTGCTGTTTGGGAAGAGCAAAACATTGAAGCTACCAATACGGTGGTCACAAGAGCACATGCTCTGGATCCACCTCAAACTTCATTAACTAATAATGATGAAGTAAATGAACAAAATAGTCACTTGACTATTACACGTGACTCATTTATCAAATTGCAAGAAGAAGATCCGTCGTTACAAAAATTCTTCATTCTAGCAAAAAAAGGTGATCCTAATCAAAATACTAATAGAAAATCTTGGATTTCTATGAAGAACGGCGTACTTGTACGTATGGTACAAGACTCGACTACATCCACTCATTCACAAATTCTTGTGCCTAAGAGCATGAGGGTGCAAATATTGCAACATGCTCATGACTCGCAATGTGCTGGACATATGGGTTTTTCCCGTACAAAGTCGAGAGTTCTTGCGGCTTTCTTTTGGCCATTTGTGAGCAAGGACATACGAATGTACTGTCGCTCTTGCAAAGTATGTCAGGAGGTCAAATCTAAAGGACCACGACATGCTGCGCCTATTCAGGCTGCTGACATTCCAATTCGCCCTTTTCAAAAAATGGCAATAGATATTATCGGTCCTTTTAGAATTAAGTCGGCTAGAGGACATCAATTTATTCTTACATGTGTCGATATGTGCACACGTTGGCCAGAGGCAATACCTCTCAAGAGCATCTCAACTGCTGATATCGCAGACGCTCTTTGGCTGATATTTTCTCGCTTGGGTTTTCCCGGAGAAATATTGTCAGACCATGGCACTCAACTGATATCAGACACTATGTCACAGGTAATGTCTATGCTACATATAAAAAGGTCTCTCAGCAGTATCTATCACCCAATGTCTAATGGGTTGGTCGAACGTTTAAATAGGACTCTAAAAACTTTACTGGGTAAAATAACTGAGGATCATCCTCAGGATTGGGACAGGGTCTTACCCGCGGCTCTCTTTGCGTATAGAGAGGTCCCCAATGAACATACGGGGTTTTCCCCTTTTGAACTTGTCTTTGGCGCGCAACCGCGCGGCCCTATGTCTTTACTTCACGATCTAATCACTGCCGATAATATTAGCGATGAGACTCAGTCTTCTTATGAGTACGTCATTGCTCTTAGGAAAAAAATCATTGAGGCATGCAGACTAGCAACTTCGTCTTCCGAATTTGCTAAAGAAAAGGCAAGGCAGTTTGCGAATAAGAATAGATGTCTACGACAACTTTGTCCAGGTGACAAAGCTCTCGTTCTACTTCCTTCAAGGGAGAACAGACTTCTAATTGCATGGAAAGGTCCATATGCAATAGTCTCCAAAATTTCTGATGTCGACTATGTTGTCGATATTGATGGAAAGCATAAAACTTTCCACATAAATATGCTCACGGAATTTCATGAAAGACCAGACTATTTGCAGCCTATTTTCCAGGCAACGGACAATTCTCAAGTACCTCATGGTCAATACTCATCGCTGTCAGTTATACAGGATGAGGAAACTACTTTTTCTGATGTCAATCTTCCTCTTTCTATGGTCCCACTTTATTCTACGGAATCTTGGAAAAACGTGACCGTTTCTCCAAATCTTCCGCTGAGGAACATCGACAAGTTTCTTCGATGTTGCAAACATTTCAGGATGTTCTTACAGACATCCCGGGACACACACATGTCATTGAACATGACATTGTGCTAACTGATCATAATCCTATCAGAGTCAGACCCTATCCAATACCTATCCATTTCCAGTCTCAAGTCGAAAAGAATTGGATGAAATGATACGTTTGGAAATCATTGAACCATCCACTTCAGCATACTCTTCGTCTATGGTTATTGTTCGAAAGAAGGATAATAACATTCGCATTTGCGTAGATTATCGCAAATTGAACCAAGTTACGAAGTTCGACGCTGAACCTATGCCTTCATTAGAAGAGCTACTCAATAAACTTTCTAATTCTAGATTCTTTACCAAACTAGATTTGTCTAAAGGTTATTGGCAAGTCCCGCTAACTGAACGTGCCAAACCTTTTACAGCTTTTTCTACACCTAGGGGTTTATTCCAATGGAATTTCATGCCTTTTGGTCTTATGAACGCCCCTGCTACATTCGTACGCATGATGCGGCGAATTCTCGCATATCGTACAGATGTCATAGCATATCTAGATGATATCTGTCTATTCAGTGATTCCTGGGAAGATCACTATTTGGGTTTATACGAATTACTGTCTACTCTTCGCGAGTATAACTTGACTGCAAAACCCTCTAAAGCCTTTATAGGATTTAGTGAGATTTCTTTCCTAGGTCATCGTGTTGGTCATGGTCTTTTAAAGACAGAAGACCACAATGTTTCAAAAATACTTAACATTTCGGTCCCTAAGACAAAGAAACAAGTAAGGAGTCTATTAGGTTTGATCCAATTCTACGGACGATTCATTCCGAATCTGTCCTCCATTATGGCACCGCTTTCTACTTTATTGAAGAAAGGGTCGCCTAATTTGATCCGCTGGTCAAAAGAATGTCAATCCTCATTGGACCAGGTTAAAGACCTATTTTCATCTCCACCTATTCTTAGGTTACCTACTATTGAGAAGACTTTTGTTCTTCGAAGTGACGCCTCGTCAACTGGGATTGGGGCAGCACTAATGCAGGAGTATTCTGATACTCTGCATCCGGTGATGTATATCTCTAGGAAATTAAATGCTGCAGAAAAGAATTACTCGGTTTTAGACCGTGAGTTATTGGCTATGGTATGGTCTATTCTGAAGTTACAAAGATTTCTTCTAGGCGCACATTTCATTGTGGAAACCGACCAGAAAGCGCTTACTGCTATTCAGAGCAAAAACTTGAAGAGCTCGAGGTCCACTCGTTATGCCATAGCTCTTCAACCATTTCATTTCTCGGTGCGAGCTATCCGTGGTTCGGATAATGTAATGGCGGACATTCTGTCCAGATGCCCACACGATTCCACATGATTCTTCTGTCATATATATATTTCCTGATATACAGTCCAATGTTATAATGACATGTTAGTAGATATTTTTTTTTCTCACTTTTTTGAGGGGGAAATTTATAACATTGTACCATGTAATTATCTAAGAAGGCTTAGTTAGTGATATACGGGCCAAAAGATCACTCGGCCACATTTAAATAAATTATTTTCAGGATTGTATTGAGAGATTTACCAGTTGTCTTTAAGATTTGTGTTATTGATATTTTCGCAGCACATCATTGAAGATGCGAGATTGTGTCCATTGTGGAACTTTGAGTATATCAAGTCCTGTACTAGATTGGGAGCGGATGATGTCCACATCTTCTTCTATTGAATGTTTTATGTCAACGAAGATCAACACATGTATTACTTATTAGTTATTGATGCATTACATAATGTAATAAAATAGTGCGGTATATTAATATATTACACCGCTATTTGCAACACATTGTATGATATCATAATAATATATTTGATTTCATATATTGGTATGAGAATAATTTGACTTTTATTATGATGTTGCCATCATTGTGGTTTGTGTTGGTGGCACCTTCCTGGGATATATACGCGTATACTTAGATAAATTTTTCTCTAAGGACCTGGGATATGATCTCAGTTTCGCTCCAAGTGTTGAGCTATTTTGTTAGGTATATCCGCGCATCATACGTGCGTTAGGAGCCTAGATTTTTCCGGCTCCAGGATTTAAAAAAAAAAAATGTTTCATTTTTTTTTCCCGGGAGGGTGCGGTAATGTTACGCACAATTAATTGCTTTTTTCCAAAGTCTTTGTATGATCGTTTTTCGTATGTATGATCATTATTTGACTGAAATGCATGTTATATATATTTTATGGTCAAAGGGACAGAACCCGAAATATCGATACTACTATTCTTTATGAGTTTACTTCCTCTTGTATAGAGACACGTTCGGTCTATAATGTCTTGAACGAAGCGTGACCATATCTCCTTATTTGGTAGTAGCAGTCAACTGTTGTAGATGTTTGAAACCTTTCTTAACGCTTCTGTTCATGTCCATAAAAGGCGCGACTGTGTAAGACTTTTATCTCGAATGTTCTTAGAATCGTCTTATTGTGAACAGCGACTCAGAGATTGTCGCTCTGCGCATGTCTCGACTGGGTTGTCGTTTTGTTGTTCCGCCCAGGTCGGGGAGTTGAGAAATGGACTGATTGCGAGCGGACGCGCCTTGCGTCTTGTGATTCTCTGAGGGAAATACATTGTCTTTGTGAGTTAGTTAGCTAACTAGACTATTTCCCGGTATTAGTTAAGCCTGCCTGGAGGCATATGTTCATGGTTGATTTTCCGAAATAAGGTAATTCCTCTTGTATCGAACTTTATGCTATCATCTAGAGGTTCGTCATTTTGTCGCCCTTTTGCTCGCCTGTGTGATTCAAAATGGAGAGGTTCTTTGACTAGGATTAAGTCACCGGTATCTTTATACCTGAACTAATTATATATATATATGGGTCGCTCTAGACCAACAAGACTATTGTCTGTGTTCCAGGATTCGTTATATCAGAGATCACGTCCAAGTCAGATGGTTAGACTTAGGAAGGTTATAAAGGTCGAGCTGACCTGTAATCCATGTATGCTACTCACGTGCAGACAGTAAACGGACGTATTGTATACATCTGATCTGCTAGCATCAGGAAGGAATAATTATTATTGTCTATGAACATTAAGGATCTGCAGCTGACCACGGTTGCAGAAGTTATATGCATTATTTATCAAGCTTCGCTATGATATTTGTTTTCCATACAACTATTGAGTATTGACTTCTACATGACTGTCAGTTAACATGAGTTTGAATGCTGCATTCGTTGTACCTATGCTGACAATAACATAAGTATCATGACTGTTTTGTGGCGTGCAATAAATGGTATAAACCTAAAGCGAAGTTACCATTTTTATGACTCTACACGTCATGTTGCCTGTGGTGTACCCTGAACTGTTCTACTGCAACACACACACAGCAACAATCTAAACCAGATAAGACACCCACATCTTGCATTGTAATACCTGGTGTCGATAGAGGTGGTAATTTGACGGCATCCTAATTCTCCGTGATGCTATATTCTTTTGCCATTTTCCATATTGGAATATATATTCCTATCCCCAATTTGCCATCCTCTCCCTTGGATCCATCTGTGTACACAGTAATGCTGTCTTTTGATATTTGTTGTATATATTTATTGGCTGTGTTTTTAATATTTTCTATATTATTTGTTTTCTTAAGTATTTCTGCTAGGTGGTAGTCCGTGTCTGGTTTCTTGATCTCCCAGGGCGGAATCACTGGCTTGTATTCACAACTGTTATTAATTGATGTAATTAATGTACCCAGATGGACAATTTCCTCCATACACTTCCATCCTGTAGGGTATCTAGTGGTATTCATTGGCTTGGCCTGAGTTGTTAGTTGGCATCTGGTAAAAGCTGTATGTGCTGGGTGAGACTTATCCAACATAACTCTTTTCTCCGTAATTCCAAGGGTATGATGCCTAAAGCCACCTCTACAGCTCCCATTGATGTTGATCTGATTGCACCTGCTATTGTACATAAAGCCTGATGCTGAATTCTGTCTAATTTAATCTTGTTACTGTGTGCAGCAGAGTCATATATTATACTTCCATAATCTATTTTTCCTCTAATAAAAGATTTATAAAAAGTGAGCATTGTCTTAGTGCTTGTACCCCACCCATTACCTTTCAAATATCTTAATAAGTTAGTCAATCCTCTGCAGAAAAATATCTCGGGGAACCATTGACGTAGACGTTCCACTGCACTTTCAGTTTCGTTTTCATTGTACTTCCGGGTTAATTCATAATTCCTGGAATCGCGTTTCTATCTCAATCATTTAGTAACCAGCTCGAGAGTTTTCATTGGGAATGCGGAAAAAGTACATTTGATCCCGTGAACATCGCGATTTTAAATGCCAACAGGAGAGGTCTAGTTCGAAATTTGCCTAGTTTAAAAAGTCACTCCCTAGGATCGACTGGTCGCCGACCCCTGGCCTACTTATTATAGTTCTGTGGCGCTTGCAGTAGTAGACAACTTGTTTTCCAATTATGGCCGAAAGGATTCGCATGAGCAAGGTAATTTATTCAATATTGTTTCTTCGTTTTATTTGTTTGTGTCGTTCACTGTCTTATAACCACATATATTAGTCTCATAAAGTTGGCGGTATAAAGTCTCATGCTTCACTCATCGCCATACAGTTTCTCGGTCAAAGGCAGGGCCGTAGATACGGGGTTTGATTCCCAGTAGGCCCTAAGCCTATCACTTATATTTTCTTTTCTGTTGTCTGGTGTCACCCTTTATGTCCAACGAGTAGACTACCTGTTAATTTCTTTTATTTATTTATTAACTTATTTATTTACTGTTCACATGACTCAGGTTTCCTCCATTATTTCTTATTGTCTTCCAATGGAGGTTTTAGTTTTAGTGATGTCCAGTGGAGGTTTTAGTTTCAGTGATGTCCAATGGAGGTTTTAGTTTCAGTGATGTCCAATGGAGGTTTCAGTTTCAGTGATGTCCAATGGAGGTTTTAGTTTTAGTGATGTCCAATGGAGGTTTCAGTTTTAGTGATGTCCGATGGAGGTTTTAGTTTCAGTGATGTCCGATGGAGGTTTTAGTTTCAGTGATGTCCAATGGAGGTTTTAGTTTCAGTGATGTCCAATGGAGGTTTTAGTTTCAGTGATGTCCAATGGAGGTTTTAGTTTCAGTGATGTCCAATGGAGGTTTTAGTTTCAGTGATGTCCAATGGAGGTTTTAGTTTCAGTGATGTCCAATGGAGGTTTTAGTTTTAGTGATGTCCAATGTACAACCCTCCTTAGTTGTCTTTATGACATGCCTGATGGGAGAAATGGTCCTGTTTTGTCTTTGTCTTGATAGAGACCACCAAGAACCTTGTAGAGTAATGGTATACCAGTAAAAGTCATGACTGCCACAGGATGAAAGACATTAAAAAATACTCCAGTATAATATTACTTTTCAGTTTTTGCAACAGTTGTGAGTATTTGTTTTCAGGTTAGTCCAGAATATCTTCAAGCTAACTCAACAAGCCACACTTGGGCATTCAGTGCCTTTGCTGAACTGATTGGTGAGTATTTGTATAGACAAAAATGTTAGAGAAAGAGGGAGGGAGGGGTAAGTAGGCCCCCTCATAACTTCTTTAGATGCAGCCACCTCTGTCTCATTTGTCAACTTGTTAAAATATTTCCTCTTCTCTTCTTTTTTAAATTTTATTTTGATGACAAATATCCCATTAAACCTCTGATGCATTATAATTAGGATATATAGTGTTTTCAACTCCAAATAAGATGAATAACTACCGATACAGGAAAGTGGCATCACATCTGTCAAATCATTGTAAATATGGCAGATCAAAATTACCAGTTTTGTTTATATGTTAAGAAAAAATCCCCAAAACAGACACAAACGAGATAAAACAAAACAAAACCAAAAAAAAAATAATATTCAGCGGGAGGGGTATTAAGGCCCAATGTTTCCAGCTAGATATTTAATTGACTTTCACTTGCCATAAGCCATATGTATTATAAGAACACCATCAGACCTTCACATTCCCAATTACTATATATTAACTTTTGCTCTTGTTAATTAAATACTGTTTGACTTTACTATGTAGTTCCCTAGGTCTGCCTATTCTCAACACATCTTCTATATTTATAGATAAGTTTGATGCTTGCAAATAATCTAATATTGGTATTCTCATTTGTTCATACCTCTTACATTTTAACTAGAAATGTTGTATATTATTATCTTGAAGACATCCTCTACAGTAAGGTTCTTCTATTCTGGCCTTTTCCCAGCTGTAATCTGCATGTTATATATATGCTTGAATGAGGGCATGTTTTTTTAAAAGTTCAGCTAACAACTTTGTCAGCCATCTTGGCAAATTCTGTTCACAAAAAGATGATGTGTAATTTCTTCACGTTTTAATAATAATGGTGTCATCAATAAATGTCTTCACATCGTAATAAGCATAGTAAAACTCAAATAAAGGCATCTTTGGTCATAGTCATTAGTTAATGACCCCAAGTCTAAGGTGCTCCAATGTGCCGAGAGGCTGAATCTATCTATAACCCTCCACTCCCAAAGGAGCATAGGCCTTCAACAAACACATGCCAAGTCCTCCTGTCACGTGCCATCATCTCAAGTTCTTTCCACGTTCTCTTTATCATTTTCATCTCTGTTTCCAGCTCTCTTCTCCATGTACTTATTGGTCTACCTCTGCCTCTCTTGCCCTGGAGGTTCCAGAACAAGGACTGCCTTGTAATGCTATCAACAGGTTTCCTCAGTGTGTGTCCTATCCATCACTATCTTCTTCTTCTCATCTCTTGTTCCACTGGCACTTGTCTAGTTCTTGTCATCAGTTCCACGTTGGTAACCTTGTCATACCATTTTAATCCCTCTATTCTACGCAAGCACCCATTTATGAAAGTCTGTAGCTTTTTGGTTGTTTCTACAGAAAGGAATAGAAAGGACATTACTGGAATGGAACCCATCAACAACAGACTAATAAGAATAAGATTGAGAGGGAGATTCACCAACACTACAATAATACAATGCTATGCACCAACGAATGACAGTGATGAATAGGTCAAGGATGAATTCTATCAACAACTGCAGAAAGAAATGGAAGACACACCTAGATATGATCTTATCATAGTAATGGGAGACTCAATGCAAAAGTTGGAACACACAATACATATAATGAAAGAGTAATGGGGAAATATGTACCTAGTACATAAAAAGAAAAAATGGATGAGAGAAGATACTTGGGATAAAATACAAGAAAGGAAAACAGCAAAACTTAAACTACTAGCGGCAAGTACACATAATGCAGTTGAATCTTGCAAACTAACTTAAAACTTGTTAAATAAAGAAGTGAAGACAAAAACTCGAAGAGATAAAAGACATTTCATCAATGAACTGGCCATAGAAGCTGAAAATGCTGCAAGAACTGGTAATAGTAGGTGCCTTTATCAAATTACAAAACAACTATGTCACCAGCCTACTGATATGGAAACACCTGTTAAAGATAAATTAGGGAATCCAATACCAACAGAAAAAGAACAAATGAAGAGATGGGCTGAGCACTTCATGGAGGTGCTAAACAGACCACCACCAACAGTAACACCTGATTTTAATAATGAAACACCCACAAAAACCTTGCCAATAACTTGCGATGAATTCACGCTGGACGAGATCAAACAAGCCGTTAAAAGATTAAAAAATTGTAAAGCTGCTGGAGTTGACGAAATTTCAGGCGAAATGATTAAAGCAGTTAATGACAACAATCTCTTGAGAATTTTAGATATTATAAATGAAGTAAGGAGAGAAGAACAACCACCACAACAATGGAAAGACAGTATTATTGTAAAGTTACCGAAGAAAGGTGATCTATCAGACTGTAATAACTGGCGTGGTATATCTCTATTATCAGTACCTGGAAAATTATTATGTTGCATGATGTTAGAAAGACTTAAATTGCATGCTGACGAAAAGATCAGAGAAGAACAAGCGGGTTTCAGGCCGAAACGATCATGTATTGATCAAATATTCACACTAAGAACAATTATAGAAGAATCAGTGGAAATGCAATCGCCACTTATTATCACCTTCGTCGATTTTCAAAAAGCCTTTGATAGTCTACACCGCCCATCATTGTGGAAGATACTTACAATCTATGGTTTTCCAACAAAATATGTGAATATAATCAAAGCGCTATATGACAATGCAAGGTGTTGTGTTAGAACAAATAAAGGGAATACAGAATGGTTTACAGTAGAAACAGGGGTGAAACAAGGCTGTATTATGTCACCACTACTTTTTGGAATAGCTATTGATTGGGTTATGAGAAACTATACCCACAATGAACAATTAGGTATAAAATGGACAAATGGAAAATTCCTGGGGGACCTGGATTTCGCAGATGATTTAGCATTCTTAAGTTCAACACCCAGACAATCCCAAGAAGCAGTAAATAATTTGTGTCATCTTTCGGTTAAAATAGGTCTCCAAATAAATGCCTCTAAAACTAAAGCTATGAACTTTTCTAACGAGACTTTTAATATCATCCTGAACGGGGAAAAACTACAGAAAGTTGAAAGTTTCAATTATTTAGGCAGTAAAATGACTCAGGATGGTGACACAACAAGAGAAATTCATACTAGAATTGCTTTGGCAGCTAGCGCCTTCAATAGATTATCTAACATTTGGAAATTACGATCATTGAATATACATACCAAGCTTCGTCTGTTTAATTCAAATGTTATTTCAGTGTTAACATACGGCTGTGAGAGTTGGAAAATAACAAAATCATTGGAGAACAAGCTGAATACATTCGAGAACAAATGTCTTAGAAAACTCATGAACATCAGTTGGAAAGAATTCAAGACTAATCGACAAATAAGAGAAGACTCTAGGCAGAAATATGTCTCCAACTATATAAGGAAAAGACGATGGTCATATATCGGTCATGTCCTACGAATGCAAAACAACAGAATACCATTGCAGGCGCTCACTTGGGTTCCTGAGGGTAAGAGGAAAAAAGGAAGACCAAAAGAAACACTCAGAAGAACAATAATAATGGAAGAACGTTGGGATTAAACAATGTGCAAGAGCTAAGAGGAGTGGCGTCACAACGTACAACCTGGAGAGCACTGGTTTCTGCCTTATGCGCCGTGTTTGGTGCTTAAAGAATTTATTATTATTATTATTAATGGGGAAATGCGGCAGCGGAACAGCAAATGAAAATGGGGATAAATTAATAAGTTTCTGTAGCATTAACAACCTGGTCATTGGAGGAACACTTTTCCCACACAGGGAAATTCACAAGTTAACATGGGAATCACCAAATCGTCGGGACAGAAACCAGATAGACCACATCATGATTAATGGTAGATGGAGACATGCATTGCAAGATGTGAGGGTAAGAAGAGGTGCAGATGTGGAAAGTGATCACCATTTAGTAGTAGCAAAACTGAAAGTGAAACTAAGAAGGGCTAGCACAAAATTGAAGGACTTCAACAATTATATAAGCTGAAAACAGCAAATCAATTTGCCAAAAGTCAGAAAAAGACATTGAAGAAGACTGGATCAACACCAGAAACATATAAGGAAAAACACCATAACACTGAGAAAGGAAATGAAAAGAAAGAAAACAGAAGCGAAGTCCCCCAGGTTAAAGCAACTATATAGCGAACAGTAGAGTCAGCTGGACAAGGAAGTTAAACGCCAAACCCGAGCCAACAAAAGGAATTTCCTAGACGATCTTGCAAGACAGGCAGAAGAGGCAGCACTGAGAAATGAACAAAGCACAGTATACAAAATAACAAAATTCATCAGCAGAAAACGAGGTGCAAACAATATTACATTAGTAAGAGATAAGCAAGGAAATCTCATCACGACAGCAGAGGGACAGGAAACAAGATGGGCAGAGCATTTCAGAGAAACTCTGAACAAGGAACCACCAGAGACACAATTGAATGTTCCTGAGGCTGAAAATGATCTAGATGTTAATACAGACATTCCACGAAAAGAAGAAATCATCACAGCAATCAAAGGGTTAAAGAATGGAAAAGCTCCTGGCCATGATAACTTAAATGCAGATCTATTTAAGACAGACCCTGAGCTAGCAGCAGAACTATTAGAACCACTATTTGCACAAGTCTGGAAAACAGGGACAACACCAACAGAGTAGAACTAAGGAATAATTGTCAAATTGCCGCGCTAGCGTAGTGGTTACAACACCGCTCTGGCGACCGGGTGATACAGGATCAAACCCGGGCGACGGCATTTGAGGATTTTTTGTCGACCGGGATTTGGACTGGATTAACTCGAGACCTGGCGAGGACATTTGAAGGAGTGTCGTCGACCAGGGACTGGCGGCTCCTGAGCCGACCCAGCTGCAATGGGTACCTCCGAAATCGGAGAGTATTTGCCTGAATGGCGAGGGACACTTGTCTCTGTACAAGAAATAAAGGGATACTCACGTAAAATCAATGTCAGGTTAGACATAAATAATAACCTGAGATTTCGCCTCGAGTATTAGCGGGCGTGCGAAAAAAAAAAAAAAAAAAAAAATTTGCCTAAGAAGGGAGATCTTGCAGACTGCAATAATTGGAGAGGAATCACTCTTCTCTCAGTTCCCAGCAAAATACTAGGCAGGATAATTAAACAGAATTTCAAAAGCAGTAGACCACAAACTGAGGAAAGAACAAGCAGGATTTAGAAAGAACAGAAGATGTGTAAATCTTATTTTTACCCTCAGGAACATTATTGAGCAGTGCTCAGAATGGCAAAGACAGCTGTACATTAATTTCGTTGATTTTGAAAAGGCTTTTGATAGTATACATAGGGACAGTTTATGGAAAATACTGAGGGCTTGTGGAATTCCAAGCTGCATAGTGTCAATCATAAAAAGCCTCTATGCCAACTTTACGTGTAGCGTTGGGCAGGGCAACCTAACCTTTGAGGTGAAGACAGGAGTACGACAGGGATGCCCTTTATCAACCACTCTATTTTTAACAGTCCTAGACTGGGTGATGCGCCAGACAACAGAGGGCAGTCCAAGAGGAATAAGATGGACTACATTTTCTACATTGGAAGATCTGGAATATGCAGGTCACATTGCACTACTAGCACATTCACATCAACACATCCAGGAAAAAACGGATAGACTTAATAAGTATAGCCAGCAGGTGGGCTTGAACATCAGTCTAAAGAAGTCAGAGGTCATGACGCTCAATGTGAGCAACCCTGAGCCCATATCAGTAAATAATCAGCAACTGGAACATGCTGGAGAGTTACAGAGAAGGAAATGTCGAAATTGTCCTCTTTTCACACAATGTACTATCGACTTCCTCTTTCCGGTTTAGTGGCAGCCATCTTGCTTCACATGTGACTGGACATAAGGGAGTTTTTTTCTCTTATTTTTATAGTTTCATGTTCTCTACTTAATTCTCATTTTCTTTCCCTCCTGTCTCTTGTTTGTCTGTCCCTGACGAAGGCCTTGTGGCCGCAACGTAGGTTTTTCTTGTTCTTTCTCCTTGTAAGACGTATTACTATTTGTGTGTGTATGTTTTTTTTTTTTTCCCATTCAACTCTTTTCACACAACACGCCTAAGAAAAATTCACCAAATCTTTTGGCCGAATACCATCACCAACCAAGATCTGCTCACTCGGAGCAAGCAAGAGGACATTCACACCATCATAGCTGGCAGACGCTGGAGCTGGGTTGGCCATGTCCTCAGAAGAGACCCTGATGCCATCACAAGAACAGCTATGCTATGGACCCCTGAAGGAAAAAAGAGGCCGACCAAAAACAACTTTGCGCAGGACTGTTGAGGCTGAGATGCAGGGAATGAACCAGAGTTGGGGCACTGTACGAAGGATGTCCGCTGACCGAGCAAAGTGGAATTAATTTGTTGTTGCCCTACAAGATGCCATGAGGTGTGATGGCCACTGACTGCTTTGATGGTCGGCGGCTAAGGATCAAAGAGAGATGATGTTGTTACGGTGTTATTTTAAATGATGGTGTCTGCTGGGGTTTACCCATGCGCAACGTTTATGGGTCATTAATATTTATAGAATATGTTGATATTTTACGGTATAGTGAACGCGAAATATATGCGGAGATTATGACGCATTCGCGTTGGGAAGGTCACGCCGGGTGACTTGGTTACAGGGCCTTTGTTACGCTATCCGTCAAGCAAGAAGGTCGTGTCTTGTAATTCTTCCAAGGAAATAAGGCTGAGTATATAGCCTATATTATATAGATGAATCGATGTAGACTTCAGGGTCAGTTCGGAAATTAATCTAAACATGAGATTAATGAAATTAAACTAATAATGGAAGGAGAATCGTATTATGATTCAAATTGTAGCTGTCAAGAACTCATGTGCTCATTTCTGGCTGTTGACTACAACAGCGCACGTATATAGCCACGATGTTCTTCTGACACATTGTTTTGACACGGACGGATACTTACTGATATTATTTGGAATTCAGTTGTTACGCTGAATGGTATATGAAACCTTTGTGAATGTCGATTATCGTTTTTGTATGAATCTCAATACATGTGGACTCAAAGCAGAAGGCTTGATCCTTTATTTACGTTTCGGGTTCGGTTCTACAGCTGTTGGTGTTTACCTTTGTCAGCACGATAACTCTCCCACAAGGGAAATCAAATACTATATACTATGCAAATCAGAACGTCGAAGGGATGTTCTGATGCCCAGAGCTAACCATTTATAACCAACATTGATACGTCTAAAGAGTGACTTTACTATTCAATAAATAATACCATAACCAAGGAATCGCAACACCAACCACACCACCACCACCGACCCGTCACAACTGGTGGCCATTAGTGGTTTTGAAATTTTTCAAAAGAACGAACCGCCACCAGTTGTGACGGGTCGGTGGTGGTGGTGTGGTTGGTGTTGCGATTCCTTGGTTATGGTATTATTTATTGAATAGTAAAGTCACTCTTTAGACGTATCAATGTTGGTTATAAATGGTTAGCTCTGGGCATCAGAACATCCCTTCGACGTTCTGATTTGCATAGTATATAGTATTTGATTTCCCTTGTGGGAGAGTTATCGTGCTGACAAAGGTAAACACCAACAGCTGTAGAACCGAACCCGAAACGTAAATAAAGGATCAAGCCTTCTGCTTTGAGTCCACATGTATTGAGATTCATACAAAAACGATAATCGACATTCACAAAGGTTTCATGTACAATTCAGCGTAACAATTGAATTCCAAATAATATCAGTAAGTATCCGTCCGTGTCAAAACAATATGTCAGATGAACATCGTGGCTATATACGTGCGCTGTTGTAGTCAACAGCCAGAAATGAGCACATGAGTTCTTGACAGCTACAATTTGAATCATAATACGATTCTCCTTCCATTATTAGTTTAATTTCATTAATCTCATGTTTAGATTAATTTCCGAACTGACCCTGAAGTCTACATCGATTCATCTATATAATATAGGCTATATACTCAGCCTTATTTCCTTGGAAGAATTACAAGACACGACCTTCTTGCTTGACGGATAGCGTAACAAAGGCCCTGTAACCAAGTCACCCGGCGTGACCTTCCCAACGCGAATGCGTCATAATCTCCGCATATATTTCGCGTTCACTATACCGTAAAATATCGACATATTCTATAAATATTAATGACCCATAAACGTTGCGCATGGGTAAACCCCAGCAGACGCCATCATTTAAAATAACACCGTAACAGATTTATTTGATTGTATGAATCGAGGAGACTATTAGACAGGTGACCCGAGTTGAAAGTATATTCAAGGGAGAAGAGTGGAGTAAGTCAGATGAGAGCTGGTTGAACTATCAGCAAGTCATCATCAGTCTTGGTAGAGAGTGCAGAACTTGGGCCAATGGGATAGCAGAGCTGGAAATTGATCAGCTTATAAATGATAATGCTGGGGATGATGATGCCATTATGTACACTGATGGATCTGTAATCTGTGGTAATAAATCAGGGTGGGGCTTCTCTGCTAGAGTAAAGGGCAGAACCATCGCTGAACGTAGCGAGGCTTACATGATAACAACCTCCAGCATGAGAATGGAGGTAGAGGCAGTTACTGCTGCCTTAAGATGGCTGTCTGAGACTTTATTAACAAAGGCAGTTATTGTATCAGACTCACAATCCATGTTTCGAAAGCCAATAAAATGGTTGGCTTCGACTTGAATGGAAAACCTCCATAGCTGCATCAAATCTTCAAGAACTGATATGGATCTACTGTCCTGGCCATGCCGGGGTACGTGGCAATGAAAGAGCTGACAGACTAGCTTCAAGAGCACCCATAAAAGGTGCATTGACCATGGATAAGGAAGAAATACTGAGGACGATTCATGCTCTTCTATTAGAAAATGACACTGCAATCGATGAATCATCAAGGCTAAGATTGCTGGAATTCGGCATCAAACGTAAGACCATCAGGGATGGAAGTATGAGAGGATGCATCCGCCGTGTATACAACCAGTGCGCAACAGGAACAATTAGCATTCATACCCTTCGACATTTGCAGCAGGACACTGAGCACCTATGGGTTTGCCCGGAGTGCAATGACGTCAATTCTGATTAACAATAACAATATTTTCATACCTTTAACAATATTTGGTTATTTCGAGTCATTGTTTACAATTCTTCCTGTAATAATTCGTTATGTTTGTTTGCCTGCCCATCCTTGCTGAGAGTTGGTACAGGTAAGACCAGATTGGCCGCCAGTTATTTTCATGTAGTGACACCCGGTGTTTGTGTTTGCCCAGGGAGCGCTGGTCATATGACAGACACGCCTGAAGACAACAGAAATGTTGTAATCGCTTCTGTACAGAATTATTATGAAGACATTATTTTTGATAATGTAGGAAGTCGTGAGTGGAATCTGAACAAAAAGTCAGAGTAGGAGCCTAGTGTAAAGTAATACCCCAGACCTTGTGTAAGAAGCATCTTAAACAAGTTACCTTATCTATTTCTCTGAGCCAGGAGTCAGTATTCCCAAGAGATTTTGGGTCGGTGGTACCAGTTGAGGGTGCTATCTCTGGAACCAAGTGTGTGGTATAAGTGGCCTGCTGTCAGCGCTAGACGCCATCATCAGATGGGTCTTGAAGACACTAGACCAGCTTCGTGATTACTCCCTGATATTTCTTGAAACGTGTCACAACAACCAGACTTGACCAGTGACGTGAGTGAACCAGTCCTTAACCTGCAAAGAACCAAACATCGGCAGGAGCAGAAACTAACAAACTTACTGGCAGCTAAGTACAAACTTAAAAGCTGCCAAGTGAACTTTCAGACAATTCCCTCAATATCCATAACATCACCGTGTGATGATTACCTTTTTTCAAACGACAAACCTCAACATAATTTTTGTCCGCCAGGCAAAAACTCCTGGTGTTTCTATTGTGGCCGTTCAAGCGGATGTGCAATAATAGAGAGAGTGTTGTATTATCGTATAGTTCATTTCACTACCCGACAGTAGACAGTCAGTTAGATCATGTATAGTTAATTTAACCACTTAATGATTCTCCACAGTGATGACGAACACATAGGATGATGATGATGTTACATTCAGAAATATAGACCTCACGCTAACATCAGCTGAACCAAATCATGCTTTATTTACATACAAAGTCAAATTCACTCCAACACTGGGTGGCCGACCTTCATTTGGTGGCACCTTTCTACAATAATGGCTGCTGTACATAATGATACTGGCATTTTCCTTTATCTCATTTATATCGTCTGTCGCTACTTCTTGATTTACTGTTGTTATGTCAGTGGTTAGAATATATGACTTCTTGATTTACAGTTCTTATGTCAGTGGTTAGAATATATGACTACTTACAAAGTCACTGTTGTCTATCGACTGCTTGATCTTTACAATGTCGTTATTATTCGTTGTTCTACCTCTGCTCTCATTCCTGTCCGACATAAAATTCTAAAATTCTTTTTTTCTCTGTTAGAGTAGCTTGGGGTATCTATATTAGACTGGTCTAATACCAGGGCTGACAGTTTATACCAAGTCTCTTTCTCCTATAATTCTCTACAGTCTCTTTTTTTCTGTGCTGTCTAAAAGTTCATCTTATTCTACACGATGTATATTACTTGCTAGTTTTGACATACATGTAAATTCTCGCCTTGGGCTGACCATCAAAATACTTGACAGGCAACACTGCCTTTCTTGCTCCATGAATAAACAAACACCATAGCAGAAACCTGCACCTACTTCTATAAAGGTGGCTAAATGGAACGGCTTGATGGCTGGGCAACATAGTTTTCTGTACAATACAGAAGCCAGCCACCTCCAGTAGCCTATTCACCCTAGTGCACCACCCAAGCTAGCGTTCACCACTACACAAAAGTTTAATACAGCGATAACTTTCGCTGGGCCTACTTTTTTTGCTACCTCGCGCTCAAAAATCAGACCTTAATCATTTTCCCGATTTAACATTATCCCCATTCTCTGCTAAAATTTGTTCACCTTCGCAAAACTTTCTCGTGCATGTATATTTTGATCACTCACCAAAACCTTTCAAGGGACGTAACCTAAAGTCGTCTCCCTTTGCTGATTAAGCTCAAAACCCATAAACTCTTACTTAACTCTATCACTCAAGCATCATTATGCAAATCAGTTACACCATAATTGAGAACTCACATAAAATACTAAACCAAAATACCGAGCTAAATCTCCCAAAAGGGGATTTACAGAGTTACCTCCCTTCCCTCAAAACACTCTCCTGCTCATTTTACTTCCCCTTAACAAATTCATATAGTCTATTAACAACTCTATTTAACTTTCTTAAACCATTATTTTGTTCTCTCTTTCATTCTTAAAGTCCCAAGCTACCAGTCACAGTAAATACCTTTGAAGACCCATATTAGGACTCTAGGTTTTGGCCATTTCTGGACCATCACTGCAGAGCAAAGGGGAGGGAACCCATGACATGCAAAAAAAGGTACCTTTGATCCTGGGGACACCGTGATTTTAAATGACGGCGAGAGAGGTCTAGTCCGAAATGTTCCTACTTTAAAAAGTCTTTTCTTTTTTTGTTCCATAATCACCTAAAAATCTACCAAATCATCCAATGGGATTACCGGTAGATTGGGATTGACTGGTTGCTGACCCCTGATCTACAGTGTAGATAACAACAAAGGAGGGGTCAGAGTGGCTAAGAAGTATGGCATCCGCCTCAAATTCTAGAGGTACCTGGTTCAATTCCCAGTTGAGGGAATATAATTTATGTAAATTTTTTTTTCAGAACCAGTGGTCCTAATGATGTCATACTCCCCCTTGGTCTCCTGGTTGGAGAGATCGGATGCCTTGCCTTCTCGGATAAGGGCGAAAAAAATAGGAGGTCCCGTGTACAAGTTGCGCATGTTAAAAATCCCACGACAGTTGAAAATCGTAAAGAGTAGGCTTATCAGGTCACTGCCCTAGCAAAATTTAAAAATTAAAAACCTACCCACCACAGAAATATTTATAGAATGTGCGATTCCTAAATACACACATTGGGATTCTCGCTGGTGCTACAGAGTTCATGAACTGTGCTGAGATCCTCCTTGTATGATCTAAGAGAGGAGATTGGAGCACTGATGGAAGTTGTCTTTGTGCATTGAAGGTAGTCCATAAAACCAAACCAACAACAAAGGACTCTTCAGCTTGATATTTCTGCTAAAGAGCTTAAAGGCCCTAGTTAAACAACATTTGCTATTTGTTACTGTAAACACTTTATTATTTACATGATATATATCTGCTTATGTTACTGTAAACACTTTATTATTTACAACAGACAACTCATTTGATGCAAAAGCGAAGGAAGTTCAGATAAATCAGTTAATGTTTGGAAACATGACATGCCTGAGTTTCCAGGATGATGGTAGTGGAATGGATGCAGATCACCTTCACAAGATGCTGAGGTAGGTGGCTGTTGTTTGGTTCATTATCAGCCATTAGTCGGAAATGACATTAAATCTGCTACCTCCTACTTCAGTGCTTATATGTAACGAGACGATAAAATTGCTTGCTTGTTGGCATATCTGCTTTAGAGAAGAACTTATTAAAAAAACGAGACAACAAAATTGTTTGCTCGTTGCATAGCTTTAGAGAAGAACTTATTAAAAAAACGAGACAACAAAATTGTTTGCTTGTTGGCATATCTGCTTTAGAGAAGAACTTATGAAAAAGATAAAACAAATGTGAACAAAATGAATGCAGGGTTCGTAGCGACCTTGAAAAAAACGGGGAAAAAAATTCCAGGCCTTGAAAAGCCTGGAAAAATGGCTAAAAGCCTTGAATTTCCCGCATTGGACCTGGAAAAAAATCGAAAGTTGTCCATTTTCAGTTATTGGTGGTATTTTTCATTAAACTTCAGTTACCGTATAATTTTTACTTCTCTTTGCGCACTAAATCCATTTCCAGACGTTTTTGGCAGTTTGTGTTTTCGGCGATTTGCGTTTTCGGCGATTTGCGTTAATGATGTGAACGCCTCTGTTGTTACTCGAAAGCTACTGGGAAAAAATTGATTTATAACCTCAGACCTAAGGGTCTTTTATATTTGGACATGCGCCCTAATATAACCGACTAAGTTGAACAGGACGCCTCGCCAAAATGAGGCAAAACTTTAAAATAAAAAAAACACCAAGAACTTGTCTCTACGCATTCAAGTTGTGTTAAATCGTTCATTTCAACGGAGGTAAGTAGGCTAATAAATTCATTTATCTCATTTTTAAAACATATTGCGTCTGTAATTTACAATGTAGGCCTATTTACAGTTTTATTTTTAACCATGGCCAAAATTAGTGTTTGAATGAAATTTCTTGGTTTACAACTGCTTACGGGAATATGTTTGACACAGTTTAAGATGGTCAGGAATAGAAATTGATGGCGATTCCATATCCTATAGCCTACCCTGTTATCAGACCATGTCCCACTGTTCATTTCACCACATTTTTTGGAAATAAATATATTTTGAATGCTTTTTTATTATATTTATGATGAAGAGACATATCCCGTTCTCCTCTGCAGGATTATAATTAGGATATGCCTAGGCCTAGCCTACATGTTTTCAATTCCAGATAACATGAATAACCGCCGATACATGAAAGTGTCATCACTTATGTCAAATCAAGATAAATGAAAACTACCAATTAGGGGCATAGGTCTGTTAAAAAATAATTTAAAAATTTTTTTTTTTAATCAAAACGAACAGAAACGATAAAACAAAACAAACCCCAACAAAAAAATCAAACAAAAATAATAAAGATGAGGAGGGGGTGTGTGTGTAAAGGCCTGATGTATCCAGTTAGATATTTAATAGATTTTCACTTATCATAAGTATTATAAGAATATTATCATTACATTCAAGTTGATCTGCCTGATGATGATCTCACACACTTCTTGGACGGGAAGAGATGCAATCAAGTTTCCACCCGCCAGTGCTAAAGGGCTTTGGGAACAGCTGGACGAAGCCTTGGCAAAAGAGTTGGATAACAACCTGAAGCAGATAACTTTGGAGAAGAAGCTGGAAATCTTCGGCGACATAATATATCTGCACTGTCGCAAAGTGTTCGGAGTGAGGGAGGCAAGGGAAAGTAACCCACCACGAAAAAGCAGAAGACAAATTAAAATAGAAGAAATCAGAAAACAGAAGAAGCATGCCCGAAAACTGTTCAAAAACGCAGTTGCCGCAGAGAAGGAAGGGTTACGACAGGTTTGGGAGCACCTGAAAGGCCAACATAATGCCCTTTGTAGAGCAGAAAGGTTGTGCAGGAAGAAAAGGAAGACTCGAATGGATAGGGAAAGATTCTTCAGGGAGCCCTTCAAGTTTGCCAAACACTGTTTGAGCAGCCATGGTCGGGTACGCTAAACATCAGGAAAGAAGACCTGGAAGAACACCTTAGGATGACATATTCAGATGGTCGCAAAGATGAGCCGCTCAGCAGCATGGCAGGCATGAAATGGCTGAGTAAGCCAGGAGCTGAATTTAACACCAAGCCCCCAATGGTGCAAGAGGTAAAAAGCATTGTCCAGAAAGCTCAGTGCAAGTCAGCTCCAGGTCCTAATGGTGTTCCATATGTTGTGTATAAGAGATGCCCTGAGGTGCTCAAACAACTGCTCCGTTTACTGAAGAGTGCGTCGAAAACCCAGCTTGTAAGAAAGGAATGGAGAAAGGCGAACGGAGTCTACATCCCAAAGGAACAAAATTCCACAGACATCAGTCAGTTCAGGCCAATCTCAATACTTAATGTGGAAGGGAAGATATTCTTCTCAGTGATGGTGAAAAGGCTCACTACATACCTCCTGGCAAATGGGTACATTGACACTACAATTCAGAAAGGAGGTATCCCAGGTACACCAGGATGTCTAGAGCATGCCACAATGATCTGGGAAGCAATCCAGAAAGCAAAGTCTGACAGAACAAACCTCCATGTAATCTGGTTGGATTTAGCGAATGCTTATGGATCCGTTCCACACCAGATGTTGTGGCAGGCCCTAGAATGTATCATGTTCCACAAGAGATTGCAGCAATGCTGAAGCTGTATTTCGCAGGGTTTGCTGTCAGATTTTCAACCAGAGAGTACACAACGAAGTGGATTGGCCTTGAAGTTGGAATTGCGATGGGATGTACATCTCTCCGATACTATTCGTGATGGCTATGCAGGTAATCCTCAATGCGGCTGAAGGAATGGCTATAGGTCCAAAGCTCGGTGGAATGTGTCACATGCCACCGCTCAAAGCATTCATGGATGACACAACCATTCTGACATCAGATGAACATCAGGCCCGGAGGATGTTAGCACGCCTGGATGAACTAGTCAGCTGGTGCAGAATGAGCTTCAAACCCAAGAAGTCGAGAAGCCTATCAGTCAGGAAAGGGAAGATAGCAGAGGTCATATTCACGGTTTCCAACCAAAGAATCCCTACTGTCATTGAGGAACCTGTTAAAAGTCTTGGCAGGGTGTACGATGCCTCATTAAAAGACTCAAAGGCAGTGCAACAGACAATAGAAATGGCAGACAGAGGGCTACAGATCATAGACCAAAGCAGACTCCTGGGGAAGTTCAAACTGTGGTGCCTCCAGTTCATGTTGATACCAAAGTTGCTGTGGCCACTGCTTATATATGAAATAAGCACAAGTACAGTGGAAGCCATAGAGCAGAAGGTCAACAAGTTCATGAGAAAATGGCTAGGAGTACCACCAGGTCTGTCAGATGTAGCACTGTACTGCAAAAAGTCAAAACTTCTGCTTCCTTTCAAGTCAGTTGTTGAAGAGTACAAAGTTGGAAAGGCAAGGCTTGCAATGATGCTACGCGAGTCAGCTGATGACGTGGTTAAGTCCATTCAGCCCACACTGAAATCGGGAAGGAAGTGGAAAGTGGAAGAAGCTGTTGATGCTGCCCAAGAGTCACTCAAACTGAGGGAGGTAATCGGATACACACAAACGAATAGACGGGGATTTGGTCATGGAGACATCCGCTGGTGGTCCAAGGCATTAAGCAGGGAGCGCAGAGACATGGTAGTTCAGGAGATACGAGAAGCTGAGAATGATAAGAGGTTGCAAAAAGCAGTGCAGCAGGTCCAACAAGGCCAATGGACTACATGGGAAGGAGCCCTGCAGAGGTCCTTGACATGGAATGATATATGGCATATTGCACCTCTTAGGCTCAGCTTCGTTGTCAGATCACTGTAAGACCTGCTGCCATCGGCCACCAACCATGCGAAATGGGGAAAGTCGGATGATGAGCAGTGCCCCCTGTGCCAGGGGGGCAGACACTTGAACACGTGCTCTCAGCGTGTAAGGTGTCATTAGGGCAAGGGCGATACACTTGGCGCCATAACAACGTGCTAAATGAGCTTGCTGCGACAATAGATCTGGCAAGAAATGAAGGCGAATAGCAAAGTCCGGCCATAGACACCGCAAAACAATACTTTCTGAGGGCAGGAAAGTCAGCACACCCCAAACCGAATAAACCTGGTAGCAGTTTACCATCTCTTCTTGATTGTGCAAATGATTGGGAGATGGCGGTAGACCTACCTGGACGAGGGGCATATCCAGAGAGTATCCGAAAATCGCGGAGACGGCCGGATATAGTGCTTCATTCTGCAGCAACGCTTCAGGTCATACTGATTGAACTGACCGTGCCATTTGAATCCAGATTAGATGAGCAACATTCGTTCAAAGCGGCCAAGTATAGTGATCTGGCCGCGGATCTGAGACACGATGGGTTCACTGCAAGGGTCATGGCTGTTGAAGTGGGCGCAAGAGGGCTTGTGGCTGCATCAGTGTATGATCTATTGAAACTGTTGGGGCTGAGGGGGACAGTCGAGAACAAGGGCCCTGAAGAGGCTTAGTGAAACTGCCGAAAAGGCATCAGGCTGGCTGTGGAACAACCGCAATGGGGAATGGAGATCGTAACAATAAACGCTGCGGTACAGAAAACACCAGGAATTTTTCTAAGTCCACAATACGCTGAGGTTTGTGGTGGACTAGTGAACGGGCTGCGACTCAGGGGCGACAAGCGGTGTATACTATGAGGGGTGGCAGTATCAAAAGTCCAGTGGGGAACGCGCAGTGGCGACTCGTTGACTTCGCGCTGGTGTCTCAGTGTGTGCGACGGAACGAACGGAATAATTTGTCTTCTCTTTGTTACTTTCACAATTGCCTCCACGGCTGGCGGAGTTGTGGAATTTAAAGTTGCTACCATAAGTGAAATGGGTTCATTTTCGATGCAAGACAACAGGAGCTGAGACGCTTGGGAGTCATGACCCAAGTGGGCCCGCCCCCCTTAGAGTGTAAAGGAGTATATAGGGCCGAAACACTTGTCGGACGGGGGGACTTCTTCTGATGATCAGATTGCTTCCTGTTGTATCGCTCTGTAAAGAGTTTCCTATCATCTTATCATACCTTTACCCTCCCAATTACTATATATTAGCATTTGTTCTAGTTAAATATTGTTTGACTATATTATTCATGCGTTTAGAACTTTGACTTGGTAAATATACATAGCTTAGGCCTACTCATAAGTTATTTGTGTGATCCATTTTTTGTTTGTTTTGTTAAACAGAAAAGAACACAACCCCAATGGAGCAGTTTTTTTTTTCCCTCAGAAACATCAAAACCATCTAACACTACTCCCTCGGACACGTCAAAAATGTCTAACACTACTAGGAGACCTACAGATGTGACATCATTTGTGACCAAGGAAGAAACTCTCAGCTGAGATTATTTGGGCTCTTTTTTCAGTGAAAAGTCACCATAGTTTTAATTCAAATTTCATACGCAACAAGGGACATATTCTCTTCTGTGGTAGTTTTTTATTCAGCCTTCAGCTTTATTTCAAGACCTGAAAAATTCAGATTGGTGCATTTGGAACAGTAGCTGAAAATAGGAAGCATTTTCCTGTTGCACTGAAGAAAAAACAACTCAAATTGAAAAAGACAAATCATCCTGTGTTTTGTGCGACAGAAGATAAGGCATGCCGACAGTCACCTTGCATGATACGAAAAGATTTAAACTTATATCGGACTGTTCACTGTTCACCAATGTTAATATAAACAAGACAGAAAGACAAATTCTCTAGGGCAGAACAATTCAGAAGCCAGTGCTTGCAGAAAAATACAGCAAAAGTATGGGAGGTGTCGACCACTTCAGCCAACTAGGTGCAAGCTACCCCTACCCACACAGATCCTATTTTTATATCATTTCTTAGTTGAAACTGCCCTGGTCAATGGGCACATAACCTACAACACTGCCAACTCTACAAAAAAAAGATCAAAGCAAAGATCAGGATGTCAGTATGACTCTTATTGAACCTGCTATTCTTCGACGCAATGTGACACCTTCAAAATCACAGGTCACAACAACACGACTTACTGAGCACCACTTCATTGATAAATATGAAAAGGCAAGGTACAAACCAGACTGTAAAGTGTGTAAGGCTGCAGGGAAAAGAAGCCAGACTTGCATGTACTGCCCAGATTGCAATGTACCTCTATGCCAGATACCCTGCTTCAAGTTATACCACACAGTCAAGGATTATCAACGATCCAAAGACTCTTGCAGAGGCCTACAGCTACAACTTCAACCCCAGTTAATGAAAAAAGCAGCTCAGACTCCAACTAGAGGTACTTAACTACTCAAACATTTACAAACGCTCATTGTCAGATGCCACAGACGCGAATACATTCAAAAAAGACACATGAAAAATAGTTTTTTTTTTTTTTTTTTTCATTTTATTTACAAATTTTTTAGCCTTTTTTGTTTTTTTACGGGGTTAATCGTTAAATAAATATGTCAATCAAGCTTATTTTATTCATTACCATCCATGTCACTAACATTTTATTGCGCCGACGTTGAACAAATTCACTAAAAACTGGGAAAAAATGTCTGTTTTTCAATCTTTTATGAATTTATAAAAAATAAAAAAAAAGTTCTTTTTAAAGAAATCTGCAAACACCCTTGGTAAATGGGAAGACGTAATGCTTCGGATTGCTGGTCAGCAAAGTGATAATTATATCTGAGATAAAAATTAGATGAGGAAAATATTAGAGTTTCCCATCCTTGAAAATCACGTGCTGGACCTGGAAAAACCTGGAAAATGCTTGAAAGAAATTTGCGTTATGAACCCTGTGAATGGATCAAAAGGATGAAATGAAAAGATGGACAGGAGACATAATAGAGCTCTGATGATAAAAAGATATTATCCAACAAACCCTCAGTAGTTTTGGCACCAATTTTTTTTGTAAGACACCAAGAAAATATGGCATCTTTGGGATTGTGTAAGAAGGGTTGCCACAGATGGTTGACTTTCTTTCGGATGTGATTGTTAACAGTCTCTAAAAGGTTAAGGTTAGCAAACAGCATTGTAATCTGCTAATTACAGACTATAAACTATCTCCATAGAGAGCAGAATAAGATTAATGGCGTCTGAAAAACTTCAAATTGCATTTTAAAAATAATTTTAGGCCTGTTATAGTTTAAAATCTCAGAGCTATCTTCTTGAAAAAAAAAATTCAGGAATAATTTTGTGTTGGTTCTTTTATGTTTTATATACTGTAATAACAATAATTATATGTTAGGAACATAACATTTATGAAGTCAAAACTATGGATCTAAAGCATATCTTTACTTGTGAATTCTCATTAATTAGATTCATAACTTGTAGTTCTTTAATTCGGGCAGATATAACTCGTGATCCTTGGTTGGTAGACTATCTAAGAGAAGGTAAAACTCTGAATTCAAACAACCGCTGCCTAGTGGGAATATCCATTTTTGGAAATGCTTCGGGAGTAAACCCTGAGGAAAAAATCAGGAGTTGGAGTCCCTAAGGCAGTCTAATGTTTATTCAACATTATTCTGGCAACACCTGCGACGTGGCTGGTACCAAACTGGATCTGATTCTCATCAGAAGGCCACTTCTTAAGTCTGTGCTCTCCACTCGCTCGTACCATAGTGCAGACTGTGATACAGATCACTCCTTGGTTTGCTGCAAAATCAGAGCACAACCAAGAAAACTCTATCGTGTCAGACATGAAGGGAAACCACGCAGTGATACCAGCAAGATGTCAGACCATGTCATGATCGCTCAATTTACTGCGACCTTCAAGAAAGTGCTCAGAAGCCCTCAGCATGGTGATACTGTTACAGAGAACTGGGAGCACCTGCAGAACACCATTCAAAGTACTGCACTTGCCACCTTTGGTAAGAAAACGGCAAAGTCAAATGACTGGTTTGATGCTTCATCAGATGTGATGACACCTGTCATTGAAGCTAAGCGTAGTGCTATGATTGAATACAAACAAATCATCGAGTCACCCATATGTTTACCGGGGCCCGAAAGGGGAGCAAAGAATAGTAACACTGTCCCCTGCCAAGCATGTCGTAGAAGGCGACTAAGGAGGGTTGGGCATGGGGCCGGTTACCCCATCCTGTAAAAAAAAAATTTAAACCACAAAAAACTTCAACAAATATGGACAAGTCAAATAAAGAAAATAAAACACAGCCATCCAAGACAGGGGAAGGTCCTCTCGCGGGGAGGCGTATGATGCAACACAGAGAAAGCCGAAAGGAATCTGTGTTGCTGACTAACCTTCTTTCTTCTAGGAGAACTTCCAGATTTGGCACCTGGAATGTTCGGACATTGAACGAACAAGGGAAAGTGGCACAAGTAGCAGCAGAAATGAGGGAATACAAAATCGAGGTTCTGGGAATGTGTGAAACAAAGTGGAAGGGGGTAGACAGGAAGAAACTCATCACAGGTGAATTGGTGCTGTCCTCAGGACACGAAGACGAAAGTTCACACCACAGTGAAGGGGTAGCTCTTATGTTATCTAAAGAAGCACAGAAAGCACTCATTGAATGGGAAGCTGTGGGACCCAGAATAATAACAGCTATTTTCAAAACAGCTAAAAAGAAAATTCATGTCAATGTCATCCAATGTTATGCACCAACTAATGACAAAGAAGAGTCTGTGAAAGAAGCATTTTATACTAAACTACAGGAAATTATGGATAAAGTAAAAAGAAGAGACATCCCAATTTTGATGGGTGACATGAGTGGCAAGATTGGTACAGTCAATACCGGATTTGAAGAAGTCATGGGAAAACATGGGCTAGGAGTAATGAATGAAAATGGAGAACTATTCGCAAACTTCTGTGCTTCAAATCAACTGGCTATAGGAGGAAGCATGTTTCCACATAAGAGAATACACAAGGCAACATGGATATCACCAGACCATAGAACAGAAAAATCAGATCGATCATATATGCATAAAGAAGAATTTTAGATCATCATTGCAGGATGTAAAGGTATATAGAGGAGCAGATGTGGCATCATCTACATCACCATCTTCTGATAGCCAAAGTAATAATAAGAAATAAATTCTTTGCAAAGCATGCCAAACACGTCAATCCCGCATAAGGCAGCAGTCAAAAACCATGCTCTCCAGGTTGTTCGTTGTGACGCCACTCCTCTCAAAACTCTTGCACATTATTTAGGCCCAACAGTTCTAACTTCTCTTATGTAGGTTCTTCTGAGTGTTTCATCTTTTGGTCTTCCTTTTGTTTTTTTCCGCTTACCCTCAAGGAACAAAGCGCCTGTAGTGGTATTTCTGTTGTTTTGCATTCGTAGCCTAGGAGACATGACCGAGGTATATGAACCATAGTCGCTTTCCTCGATAAATAGTCAGACACAATTTCTGCGCTAGTTGTCTTCAAACTTATTTGTCGATTAGATCTTCTGATAGCCAAAGTAAAGAAATGAAACTCAGAGATATGCAACAATGCAAAATTATAGACAACAGTTTTTAAATGTAGGACAGCTAAGAAATCAAGAAACAAGAGACAAATTTGCGGTCACAGTATCCAACAAATTCCAAGTGCTCCAACAGTTGGAAGATGTAGAGAATACAGAAGACTATTGGCAGCAGGTCAAAACGGTATGGAAGGAGACATGTGAAGAAATACTGGGGAAAAGGGAAAGACAACAAAAAAGCATGGATAACAACAGAAACCATCAATAAGATAAAAGATAGAAAAAACAAGAAAGCAGAGTTAAACACAAGCAAAACCAGAAGTTCCAAAGCCAAGGCTCAAGAAGTGTACACAGAAGCAAACAAAGAAGTAAAAAGAAGTATCAAAAGAGACAAGAGGAAGTATATTGAGGAGTTGGCAAGAGAGGCAGAAGATGCTGCAGCCAAAGGAAATATGAGAGAACTGTATAGCAGCACAAAGAAGCTAACAGGGAAATACAAGCAAACAAGTTGCCTCATAAAAGATAAGAATGGGAAACTGCTCAGCAATATACAAGAGCAAATGAAGAGGTGGACAGAAATCTTTTGGGGACCTTCTCAATAGACCAGCTCCACAAAACCCGCCGGACATCCAGCCAGCAGAAGAAGAGCTACAAATTAACGGTGAAAGACCAACGAAGGAAGAAATAAAGAAAGCCATAAAGCTTCTAAGAGATGGAAAAGCGTCTGGACCTGATGGCATTCCAGCAGAGGCCATCAAAGCAGATATCGACACGGCTACAGAGATGTTATATAAATTACTTGGTAAAGTCTGGGAAAAAGAAGAGATACCAGCAGAATGGAAGGAAGGATATCTGGTTAAGTTGCCTAAGAAGGGAAATCTACAAGAGTGCACAAATTATAGAGGAATAATGTTACTATCAGTGCCAGGAAAGGTATTGAACAGGATTATCCTTGAGAGATTAAAGGAGTCCATAGACAAGAAATTGAGAGATGAACAAGCAGGTTTTCGACAAAACAGATCATGTACAGACCAGATAGCCACTTTGAGAATAATAGTTGAACAAAGTCTGGAATGGAATTCACCACTATACATCGGATTTGTGGACTACGAAAAAGCATTTGACAGTGTGGACAGGAATCACTTTGGAAATTGATGAGGCATTATGGAGTTCCCCTGAAGATCATTAATTTAATAAAGAAAACCTATGAAGACATGACGTGCAGAGTTCTTCATGAAGGACAGCTTACAGAACCATTTGGGATAAGAACAGGAGTGCGACAGGGATGCCTCTTGTCTCCATTTCTTTTCTTGCTGGCAATAGATTGGGTTATGAGATCATCGACAACACACAACAGAAATGGAATCCAGTGGACTCTGACTAAGCAGTTGGATGATCTGGATTTTGCTGATGATTTGGCTCTCCTGTCCCATAACCGTAATCAGATGCAGGACAAATTGAAAACACTCGATGAGAGGTCACAGCAATTGGGTCTGAAAAATACACAGGGAAAAGACAAAAATAATGCGAATAAATGCAGATAATGAAAACAGGGTTGAACTTGAAGAAAACACCAATACAAGATGTAGAATCATACACATATCTTGGCAGTAATATAGACAAAGTTGGAGGGACAGACAGCGATATCAAAATAAGAATACAAAAGGCAAGAGGAGCTTTCATTGCATTGGGAAATATATGGAGATCAAGAGAAATAGATCCAAACCAAAACACGAAATAAGAATCTTCAACTCAAATGTGAAGTCAGTCCTATTGTATGGCTCGGAGACATGGAGAACAACAAAAACAACAACCAAAAAGCTACAGACTTTCATAAATGGGTGCTTGCGTAGAATAGAGGGATTAAAATGGTATGACAAGGTTACCAATGTGGAACTGATGACAAGAACTGGACAAGTGCCAGTGGAACAAGAGATGAGAAGAAGACGATGGCGATGGATAGGACACACACTGAGGAAACCTGTTGATAGCATTACAAGGCAGTCCTTGTTCTGGAACCCCCAGGGCAAGAGAGGCAGAGGAAGACCAAGAAGTACGTGGAGAAGAGAGTTGGAAACAGAGGTGAAAATGATGAGGAGAACATGGAAAGAACTTGAGATGATGGCACGTGACAGGAGGACTTGGCATGTGTTTGTTGAAGGCCTATGCTCCTTTGGGAGTGGAGGGTTATGAATGAATGAATCAGCTGAGTGCTAAAACCCTACAGAATCCTGAAGGCTACGAGAAGCAAAGTTACAACAAATGCTCGACATTGTGCTAAATGACTAATGGCTCCAGTCAGTGAGAGCTCCAGGAACCACAGAAGCAAAACAGGCAATTCTAGACAAACTGTATCGGACATTGTATAAAGAAAGCCCTTGGTCCCTAAAAACACTGCACAGTGCTAAAAAAAACCATCAGCGGAGATGCCCTTGGTCTCCTAAAAAACTGCACCTGCTAAATAAGACCCTATCAGGCGGGAGGAGAAGCTAACCGATAAATGGAGTAAGCAGAATGGAGAGGTATGGGTCGAGCACTACTCTGGAGGCATTACGCTAGAGAAAATATCCGTCATGCCTGCAGCCCTTGATGCTAGGTCAAATGTCTGTAAACTATGGAGGAGCTGGATGCCGAACGCAACATTAAGAAGAATTCAGCAAGCCATTGTTAGCTTGGCCTCTGGCAAAGCACAAGGCAGATGATGGGATTCCTCCTGATTTAATCAAATGCTGTAAGAGCACGCTATTACATCCCCTGCATAGGATGCTGTGCCAGTGCTGGGAAGAGACAACTATTCCTCAAGACATGCGCGATGCCAAGATTGTAACCAGTATATGAAAAATAAGGAGATAGGAAAGTGATCGCAATAACTAAAGAAGCATCTCTCTTCTTAGTATTGTTGGTAAGACATTCCATGAGGACATGAAGGGAACAGTCCAGTATGCTGGAAGCACATCACAGGCCCTTTGACATATGCAAATACCACCTGAAAAATTACTTACTTTTTTTTTCCATGCAAGGTCACATATAGCTTATAAAGATAACATCATTCAATTATTCCTGACACTGTTTTGCTGTATTTTTAAACACAGTTGTCTTCATGACCTCATGAATTAGAATTAGAATTACTAATTGAACATGGTCTATGAACCTATTATTAAATTAAATTAATATTATATAAATGAAGAGGCATCTGATGTTGACTGGCAGTTCACAAACACACATTTTATTGTTGTGTGCTAGCATCTATGTCATGGAAATAGTTTTCAGATATTTCTCTCTATTGACATCTCTTTTTGGGGGAATTTCTAGACTCACATATGATGACCAAAGATATGATATGATAATGCCTGCACCACCAGCAAGCTTATGTATGGCAGACGAGACATGGACAAACCTATTTTAAAGCCAAGAAGAAGGCTCAGTATCTTCCTCAATCTACAGTAATCTATGCCATATCTTTGATTATTTCATGGCATGATAAAGTTTAGTGAAAAGTGTTGAAGTGCTGTCAAATGCCCAGACGTTCAAAGCATGTATAACACTGGCTTAGTCAGTGCAGACGGTGCTGGCTTGACCATGCCTTCCCGTGGCGAAGATGGTCGCATTCCAAGATATTTTCCAGGACAATAGCGATGGTAAAAGGACCATTCAAGCGACCTAAAGCTGAGGTTTCAAAGATGTATGCAGAGAGACATGAAGGCATGGCATAAATTCAGCAATTGGGAGGTTTGTGCTGCTATCGCCCGATTGCTCCCTAAGGTATCCTTCGAATAGCCAAGAAGCTCTACACCAAGTAGAAGAGATGAACACAACGAAAAGGAACTTTCAGGCAACAAAGCAGCTGGGCTCTTTGTACTTACAATCACTTCAGGATGCATCATTCCACAGTCAGTTAAGATGAGGAGGTTACAAAACTATGTATTTTTTGCACATATATCACACAAGGGGTACATCATTCCCCAGTCAGATATGGATAGAATGAGGTTTACCAAACTTATATCTCTTTGCCAACTTCTATCACTTAGGGTGGATCATTCCAAAGTTCATTTAGAGGAATGCGGTTACAAACTATGTATTGTTTGCCACTTACTATAACAAGGAGCATTCATACCCAACAGTCAGTTAAGACGAAGGTGGTTGTTACTAAATATGTTATTGGTTGCATTACTATCAACACGGGTGCATCAACACAGACAGAATGCCTTACCGGATGTTATCAATTTTCAACTTAGCATTACTATCAAACAAGAGAGATCAATCC
>JAMPIV010015845.1:0-263348 GCA_024509875.1 Oreohelix idahoensis
ACATGTAGTGGGAGGTAGGTTGGGAATCGGAATTGAACTTATGGCTTTTCGAATGTCAAGCTCAATTCCGATCGTTCCTTAGGCCGTGAATTAATCGCATTTCGCGAAGAACGCGTCGAAGACATTACCGGTGATTGTTTCGTTCGGACCTGCATTAATTCACCTTGTATGTTAGGTGTCTAGTTCTGTGAAAAATAACCGTTGTATTTTACCATATTCAGTTAGATTTTTATTCAGTTACAGTCATATGTTCGTAATCTATCCTGTTTATTCTAATCTGGCTATCTTTAATTTTATTTAAATGTATTGTATGATCGTCAAATGAGTCCTGTGACGTCATTATTCGTAGTGCCAAATATGTTCTTTTGCTTCAGTTAACCTTCACCCTTCTATATTTCCGGTTAGTAGACTTGGTTTTATAACATCACTTATTTTTGTGAAAATGTCACTTTTGTATTGTACTACTGTAATGTAAAGAATAGATTAATCATTTGTTTTGTCTTCACTACTTTTATGTAATAATAATATTTCTATGAATTGATTTTTAATAATTATATTTAATTAATTAAATTAATTTTTGGGAACTTTGATGATGAATCAAGAACATTGCAACAATTTGCAGTGGTGGTTCCAGAAACTAGCAAAGCACTTTATACATGATGAGTAAGGCATAAAATCAAAACTTTATAATTGCAAGTAAAATTTTATATTAAAATAATTTATTGAATTATTTTTTGGTATTCACACCATGAATAGGTGTTGAATTAAAAAACTATATATATAACATAGTAATTGGTACATTTTCATAGTACTATATTGTTGACTTCTCACATTTCTTTAATTAAATAAAATAGTTCATGGAGGAATAATGCCCATAATTATTTAATAATTATATTAAGTGCAGGATATAAACACAGCATCTGATATAAATAAATATCATAACTATTTATGATATATATTATTGATTACATATAATTTTATTATAAAATATTGAATAGTTGTTGAACTTACAACTATTATTAAGAGTATATTACAGTTAGGTATACTGAGTATTCATACTTGAGCTGTTACAAATAATTACATAGATTCTATTGTTGATTATTATAGATCACTGATTACTTAAAACTAATAGTACTAGAATATTGTAGTTGATTATATTGATTATTAATCTATTTCTACACATACATATAATTACTATGGATATTTTAAATCATTTTCTCCGGGAGGGAGATAGATTACGTTTAGGTGGATGTAGTTGTGAGGAATATGCCATAGAACATTTTTTCATTCAAATGAGCGAGGATCTTAAGGAGTTCGCTTGGCATAGGTGTGGATATAGCCCTTCACGAGAGAAAGCAGTGAGACTTTATAAATTATTATCCACTATTTTTTATGAGGAAAGTAAAATGACTACTCATGACGGTAGTAGCATGGAGTTGGATGAGTTAAAGAAAACCATAACGAAGCATAAGGGTAGGGAGATTACCCTTACTAATGAGCTGAGACAGCAAAAAGGGGAATATGAGAAAAAGTTGACAGCAATGGATTTTGATAATGCTGTATTGAAAAATAAAATAACCGTGTTAATGGAGGATAAGAAGAAATTGGATGAAGTTTCTCTTCGGCAGAAGAAAGAATTGGAGATTATTGCCAGTCAAGAAAGGACTATAAATGACTTGCGAAATGAGGCGAGTTTACTAAAATGTCAGACCGATACTGATAATTCGAGATTGAGGATACTGGAATTGGAGCTTGCAAATTCTAGAACCTCGTTAGAATCCACGATGGAAAACAATAAAACGTTGGAGTCTGAGGTTGAGAAACTTAAATTGAAAATTTTGCAAGACAATGCCGCAGCCTTAAGGCGGGACACTCACACACAGGGTGATATGACAGAAGTGAAAAGATATCAGATAGAATTAACTGATACTAAAATGAAACTAAATGAGGAAAATAGTGAACTAAGGTCTGAAGTTAGTTCATTAAGAAAATTATTTGATCAATCAAAGAGTGTTGCTGATGAAAAATTAATTGCCTTTGATAAATTTCTGATTGATTCTCATAGAGATAATGAAACATGTAATAAATTAATTGATGAAGTGAAAGCAAGATGTGAAAGACTAAGGTCAGATTATGACTCTTTGCTTTCGAAATATGTTACGTTGAAATTAGAGAGTGAAAAAAGGGAAAATAGGAGTGTATCACTTGATGACAATAATATTTTGGATGTATGTCATTCATATAATGATAAAATTGATGACTTTTGTCTTAGACAGGAACAAAAGTGTGATGACGATGTAACTTCAGTGAAACTGATACTGAATGACCAGATAGGTAACGGGAAATCTGTCACGCATGACTTGGCATTATTGCGTGAAGAGATTAATGAATCTGGTATTAGTGTTACTGAATCCACCTCGAGTGATGATTGTTTCATTGATAACAGGGTGACTGCATTAGAAGAGTTACTCCTAAATGAGAAACAGAGATATGCTGAACTGGATAGGAAAACACAACAACAAATCTATGAACTGTCAACAGCATTGATCACACTCGATTCTTTAATGGATAAGGAGAAGAATATAAACACTAACTTGGATAAAATGAATAAAAGGCAGAGGCAGCAGATTACATTACTGAATTCGGAATCTGTTAGATTGAGAAAAAGAGTTGATGGTTTATTGGATGTCGTATTGAGTAAGAAAATAGTATTCAATAGAAGGGATGATAAACCTATTACACGACATGCCGTCAATATTATGGGTGATACTAAGGTATCAACACACCCAGCGAAGATTAGGAAATCATTTCGAGGCAAGTACACCTTCCCTCGACAACAGAATACTACCAATTCTGGGAATAAATCTTGGCGGAAGGATCAGATTGAAACTGATCCTAAGAAACCTTTTGAAGTTGAGAAAAAGGGAAAGGATTTTCCTAATGAAAATAATAATGTTAGTGTTAATATGAACCTACATAATAAAATTAAGACACATAAATCTGTCAGCAAGGTATTATTTCTGTCTAACAAGCATTCATGTACGACATGCATGAAACCTACTACCTTGGGTACTGATAGGTATCATCCTAACTTCAGTCAGGATGATACACCATCCATTAAAAATACAACTTTTATGGTTAAGGAGAGATTTAATTCTAGTGATATGACTAGAGATACATATCATCATTGTTCACAGTTTCGTGACAATGACATTACTTACATTGGTAAAAGTGCATATTCTCGCACCGTGTTAGTGCGCAATCTGCCACAAGATACTACATGGCAAGAACTTAGCAATTTCTTCAATTACACGGCAGACGTTAGGTTCGTGCGTCTGTTGCCACCTACCAACAACAGGTATGTTGAAGCTGTGGTTACATTTCGTAACAACAAAGATGCTCGGATGGTGATCGAGCGTGATAATGGTGTTTATTTTCATCACCATTCACTAAAGTTACAATTAGTACCTGATTCTGCGCCACGCAGATAATGGTGTACGCTCACCCTTTTGTCTTATTTCTTGATGACTCAGCATTGTCAGTCATCATTTCTTATCTTTCTTAATCATCTATCCTAATATAGATTGATTTATTGATTTTTTCTTCTCGAAAAAACATTTTTTGATTCTTAACATCTTTAAATGTGTACACGTTTTCTGTCTTATTTGTTTTACCATGCCTACAAGAGACAGTAAGTTGTTTAAATGTGTCACCTATGCTCAGCCCCATACAGCATAGATTTATTTGTCATCCATCACGGCTGTCTTGTCATCTTTGCTAAAGAAGAACATGCCGTTAAGGATAAATTGGACAGACGAATGTGACAAAACTTTTCGCAGTATCTTGAACATTTTCTCATGCCCACCTGTTTTAAGATTATCAGTTGCCTCTAAAAAGTTTGTTCTACGTACAGATGCGAGTAATTACGGACTCGGGGCTTGTCTACTCCAATATCACGATGATATCCTTCATCTTGTATTGTATATCTCACGCAAGCTGAAACCTCCGGAGACTAAATATTCGACTGTAGACAGAGAAGACATCCTACGGATTCTGAATGAATATTACTATTTCAAGAAAATTTGCTGACTAATCAAGCATTACATTTGCAATGAACGGTATTAATGCTACGTCAGAATATACAACACTTCAGTTGGACTTCCTACTTAAATGAGGAAATTTCGAAATAAACTATTGTGATCAAAATAACAAGTTTTACAGATCGGTTGAAAATTTGGACTTCACTTGGACTTTGCGTATCACTCATTTCGATTGCAAAGTAGTAAAAAGGAACAATCTCTGATATAGACTGGACAAATACGGTGATGACTTATTCAAATTAGGTTCAAAATTTCAATAAAGGAACTAACGACGATTGGATCATCATATCAGAATTGGATAAGATGAACTTTGTTTCTTAAAGAACTTTCACACAAGTCAATAGGATGTAACAACGATTGGATCTTCATGTCCGATATTGTTAAATTTGCTAGTTATTAAATTAATATGTAATAAAATAAAGTTGAAGTGTGATGAAATAAAAAAATAAAATATACTAAGAAAAGATGAAACAAAAGAATATCACACCAATTAAACCTTTTAAATAGTTTAATTATTAAGGTGATAGATATTAGATTATGATATTTCATATGTATAGTTAAAATGTATGAATTTTTTCTGTTCTTTTCTTTCTGATTGCTTTAATTTAATTAGGTATCTATCCTTATACTTCATTTTCACACGCATTACTAATTTAATGTATACTTTAATATTTAGTTTTAATTGTCCGTACTTCTCAATTTTTATTTCTTTTTCTCTCTGATACTATTTCTCATTTTCTTTAATTAGATATTAATTAGTTAGTACCATACGTACATATTATAATTAATTATTTTAATTTTAATTAGCTAGAATAATTTTAATAACACCTCACATTAGTAGTTAGTCAATACATACATCAAATTAATTAGTTAATTAATTAATGACAGTGACATTTCTTTATTTAATATAAGTTATATGTATGATATGACGTTGATTTTATTATAAGATATTACTGACATGACCGCGACACTGTTCTAGATAGAACATCGTAGGCCATACGTCGGGTTTTGTTAAATTTTTGATAATTTGATTAATATTGTTCAAGAAAAAAAAAATCTATCTAATAGATTTTTTTCCCCGTCTGACAGGAAATCTGTTACGGTGTTATTTTAAATGACGGCGTCTGCTGGGGTTTAGCAGTGCGCAACGTTTAGGGGTCAATAACATTAATAGAATATGTCGATATTTTACGGTATACTGAACGCGAAATATATGCTAAGATTATGACGTATTTGCGTTGGGAAGGTCACGCTGGGTGACTTGGTTACATTACCCTTTTTACGCTATCCGTCAAGCAGAGAAGTCGTGTCTTGTATGTCTTCCAAGGAGAGGCTTAGTATATGGCCGATATATGAATTCAATATAGAACTCAGGGTCAGTTCGGATATTAATCTAAAGTATGAGATTATTAAGTAAATTAAATGATGGAAGGAGAATCATATTATGATTCAATTTGTAGCTGTCAAGAACTCATGCGCTCATTTCTGGCTGTTGACTACAGCAGCGCATGTACATAGCCATGATGTTCATCTGACATATTGTTTTTGACACGGACGGATACTTACTTGTATTACTTGGAATTTATTGTTATGCTGAACTGTACATGAAGTTTGTGAATGTCGGATATCGTTTATATGAACGTCAATACATGTGGACTCAGAACAGAAGGCTTGATATCTTACTTACGTTTCGGGTTTGGTTCCACAGCTGTTAATGTTTACGTTTTTTCTCAGCACGATAACTCTCCCACAGGAGAAATCAACTAATGTACAATATGCAAATCAGAACGTCGAAGGGATGTTCTTACGGTCAGAGCTAACCATCAATAACAAACATTAACCACGTCAAGAGAATGACTTTAATATTCAATAAATAATATAAGATGAAGGAACTATGCAACACCCGTCACAGAGTGTGGAGAAACATAACAGGATCTGGTCAGCAAAATGTCACAATAAAGGAAGAAGGTAATGGGAATAGACCATGGACAAGTCAGGTTAGGACAACAGTCCAAAAACAGGAAAACATACAGAGAGACAGGGTCAGCGTTGGTACACAAGAACCAGAATCAACTGACATAAAGATGATTAGTGCCGAAACACAAACTGAGATTGATACTGTAGCGTCACACTCGGGGCCAGCACACAATGAGAAAGACGTCATGAGAGAAAAGGGAACATGTTCACATGTACTAGACAATACGAGAAAGTCTAGGATACCACTCAGTGTAAAAAGGACGAACCGACAAGCGGCTAAAGAAGTAGCGGTACCACAGCATAGGGATAGCATCGAGTTAAAGAATACGAAAGATGAACTGATGCAGATAATACTGAAAGAGAAAGTAAGATCAGCAAAGGTGGACAATAGGAAAGAGAAGATAGAAGAAGTACAGGACGTGGACACATCCTATAGGCGTCCAACAGCAGTACGGAAGACAAGACTTGAAGAGATAGATACAGTACACGAAAAGTACCAGCTTGACATAGAATCAGAATTCGATTCGTCAAGTTGGGAAGAGGATAGAGTTATGCACTCCGACGAATATGGATACAGGTCGGACGAGCTCGAGCATATAACGGACGACGAAGGCCGTAGAATTTATTGGCAGAAAAAATGAGAAAAGTGATCCTGGATGTATAAATCAGATAAAGAAAATTGAAAAAACAGATATGGAGGACACAGATAATGATGATTACAAAGAAGAGGATAGATCAACCAGGAGAAAAAGTCGACAGACAGTTAATGAAGCAGAAAATAGCAGTAGACGTAGATGGTCATCAGAATCGGTGTCGACTAACTCAGACAGTGTAGTGTCTGAGGAGAGTGACGGTAGTCACAGACACAAAAGTACTTACAGAAGAGAAGAGAGTAGTATAAGAAGTAAGGAAGAAGGAAGCAAATGTGGAAGTAGTTGTAGAGAACGGGAGTTTCCAGTAGACAATGTGGATAAAATAATAGCGGACAGAGCACAAAGGTGGATACGACATGCAGAGACAGTCAGGCAGACTGCATGGAGGGAGGCGGATAAACGATGGAAAGAGAAGCTTGGATGTATAAATCAGATAAATACGAAGGAAATTACCAAAATAGTTGAACCAAGCATGGATGAGTTGAAAAATGTAATAGAAGCCACCATAAAGAGGCCTGATTTTAACTTCTCAAGAAGCATGGTGTGGAGAGTGCTAGAGGGAAAATATCATACAAACTTTCCACAAACAAGAATTGAAATTGATAAGGTTCTGACGAAAATGATAGATTATGCAAACAGGAAAAGGTGGATAGAAAAGGCAGAGCAGGCAAATCGTCATCGAAGTCAGAAGAAAAATAAAGGAAAAAGAAAATATAGATATTAAGTGAAGTAGAGGGGGAGATGGGGGATAAAAGGTCATGAAAAATGACGAGGATATTATGTGAGAAGAAGAAGAGACATAAGAGATGGCGAGAATTAAGAATGAGTAATTGAGATATTGGACGGGGAGTATTAAGGGCCATGGGAGATGGCGAAAACAAGAGAATCACTTGGATAAATAAGTATGGGAAAATTGAGAGTCACAGAGAAGTGACGGGAGTATTGAGAAGCCACAGGAAGGATGGCACAGACATTTAGAAGAGATAGTTCTAGAAGGAACTTATGTAGAAGTGAGAAGCCATGGAGAAAATGGCAAAGAGAGATTTTTGCGGCAGTGACCGAGTCTTATGAAGGCTTTGGGGAGAAATCATATTTTTTTCTCCGTAATACATGAAGAGAAGAGAATTGTGTTGAGAACGTTCCAGGGAGGGAACGAAAAACATAAAAACGTTAAGTGCGGCGTTTGCCAGACTACAAATGTGAGTCTATGGAGGGTAACCCTCACCGAACATATACAGTAGAAATTTAGACATGGGGAGACAGTGTTGTGGAGAAGGAAAGAGGAGATAGCACAAAGAGAAGTTCCAGGAAGGGAACGAAAAACATATAAAAACGTTAAGTGCGGTGTTTATCAGACTACACATGTGAGTCTATTGAGGATAACCCTCACCGAACATATATAACAGAAATTCGCACACTAGGAGACAGTGTTGTGAAAAAGGAGTTCAAGTGACAGGTCAGCAGCAGAAAAACACGCAAGTAGGTCATAGCGACAACGCGGTTTAAGATGCGTAGACCTAAGAAGTTTCAAATATTTCCGCGTAGGAGATTATGGACAAAGGTCTAGTTAGAAAAGGGTGGACGGAAGTATGGCAATTCAATGTTGCCATGATAGTAAATGGCTCACGCCATCATGAACTATGTGTATAGGGAGACATGACAGAAGACATGTTTGGCTTTATACGAGAGAAGAGGAAGGCCAGACAATTCACACCAGGTGTGTGGTGCCAGAAGATAATACGATACGAGGAATTTACATGTATGACAATAGGAGTGACTGGATGATTGTAAGGAAATAAACTTTGTATGGATAAGTACAGAGTGGGTAGAATGTGAGTGAGAAAGACAAGGGTTAAGAACAGTCATAAATGAAAAGAGGAAAGGTCACTTAAGAAAAGTGACGGGAAAAGAGTTATTCCTCAGTTTTGTTATGATAATATGTTGTAACATAAGAAAATAATGACATGTTATGAAAAAAAAATAATAATGACCACTAAGGAAGTGGAATGTATAACATGTCTAAAAAGTATGTTTTTTGAAATCATGTAACGTGAGCAGATAGGACAAAGCAAAGATGAGTGGTCATAAATGGGAACGAGATGTTGATGAATGTACGTTCTCAGTACAATTTAATTGTGTTGTGTAAAGGGAAATTGTCCTTTGGCACAGATAAGAATTGGTAATGTGCTGAGCTAGGGTTGTAACAGCACATTGCTAAAGATATTTTTTTTATATAGGACAAGTACAATAATAGTGTTGGTACAGTCATGAAAATAAATTTTTTCTCCTACGGATAAATAATTTATTTTAAGGGGGAAAGGGAGATAATGTGGCAGTTAGAGAACGATTTATAGTCAAAGGGAAGGAGTAAGGAAAATTAGGAATGGGACGGTTCAGATAGAGTACAAAAAGGGGATGCGCGAACAATGTTGCGCAGGAGAGAGGTGAACGATAAATCTTGTGGATCACGCTTTCTCAGCGGGCAGTCCAGAAACGTGAGGCAGAGAGGGAAGCCGCATATACGCGGGCAGCCATGTTAATGGCATATTCAAGTAGTTTAGAGGATGAATATTTCATGGACAAGGAAGTAGTTTGGGTAATGATTAACCCGAAATATTGAATAGGAGAAATTCTTGTCTAGAAGGAGAAACCGTGTGAGTTAGTTATTATTCAGAAAGGAAAAGGTACGTAGGGTGAACTTTATTTCATATAGACAGTAGTCATGTTCTTCAGTGTTGAAAAGGGAAAACAACATCCCCGGAGAGGCCCGGTCTACCGATAGATAACATGAACACTGAGAAGATAGATAACAATAGACATAAGAAATTGTAAGGAAGAAAGAACAGAACTAGAACACCTGCATGATCACTGATGGTTAAAAGGTCAGAAGGTGTACATTCGATACTGAGCGAGAGAGAGAGTGAGGAAAGAAAGAACTTACATATTATATTCTATGATGGACCAGATGGGGAGGTCAGAGCAGACAGCAATGATCTTCTCATATGTAAAATAAACAGTATTCACATTACCATTGAGTTATCACATCACGTGCTGTGTGTGTGTGTGTGTGTGTGTGTGTGTGTGTGTGACTGTTGTGGTTAAACAGCAAGTCAATGCTAACCACAGAGGTAAAAGAACCTGGACAGATGTTGTCATACAATAGGATCAATGATACAGCGACCAGGCTGTCACAGTATCCTTTCATTTTCCCCATATGAGGCTTTCATTCTATTCAAGTTTTATCGAAATCCGTTTGGGTATGTATTTATAATAAATTTTTAAAGATTATGAGCTAACGTTTAGCAGATGTGATGACGATGAAAAATATTAATTATTTTTAAAACTACTTACATTTGAATAATATCCTTTTGGATATTACTCATATTCTATCGCCGTATGTGAATTATATTATTTTTAATATCTTTCAACCAGGCTTGCTCTTGTTGCTTTAGATTTTCTTTCCTGCCAATGCAAATTTTTAAGGTCGGCCATGTTTCATATATTCGCTCTTTCCTACACTTCACAATGCTGTTCGGCTTAGGCGTCAACTTCAAAGCAAGACTCACCGCGTTGTCCCTTCACCCTTATCTGTGTGTGTGTGTCGCGTTACACATATTTTCACAAACAAAGCAAGTGGTGCCAAATCTTGCCACATATTTTTATTATATATACGATATATATATACTGATGCACATTAAAAACGCACCACTATTATATATACTGATGCCAAGAAGCTGGAAAAAAAGTGTGGGAATGGATTTTCCCCGTGTTTTTCATGAGGTAGAGAGCGAATGGCTGCTGGAATGGAAAGTGCATGATTCAACCCACTGGTTTGTGTACAGACTACATGAAAACAATGAAAGTTACACGTACAACACGATTCCCAACAGCTAAGACCCTGAAAATGTGTACGCATTGTGGCAGTATACTCGGTATAAAAAGACGGTTGAGAAAAAATACCAAGTATATGTGCTTGAAATGCCACGACTATCTGAAAACGACCGCCAACGAGCCATTGGTATGGTGGAGACCGGAATGAGCTCGCAGGCCATAGCCAGAAGGATGAATTGCCACCACAGCACTACTGTATGTCTCAATGAACGTTACGGAACCACTGGCAGTGCCCGGGATAGACTTCAGAGTGGCCAACCACGAGTTACTACCCCTGCGCAAGATCGTCATATTGTGCTGAGTCACCTAAGGGATCGTTCTCTCCCGGCAAGTCAAACAGCAAGAGCAATAGTGGGTAGACGTGGGCAAGTCTCTCGAATGACACTCATACGACGACTCAGAGATACAGGCCTTACTGCAAGACGACCTTATGTTGGGCCAAACTTGACTCACAGACATCGTCAGCAGCGCCTGCAATGGGCAGAGCAACATGTCAGATGGACTAGACTGCAGTGGAATGCTGTCCTATTCACAGACGAGAGTAGATTCAACATATCCTTTGCTGATGGACGTATGCGGATTTGGCGACGGTGTGGAGAGCGCTTTGCAGATTGCTGTGTTCGTCAGCACAACCGATTTGGAGGTGGCAGTATTCACATTTGGGGAGGATTCAGTTTTCACCATCGCTTGCCTCTTCACGTCTTTCGTGGAAATGTTAATGCTGTGACATATCGAGATGAGGTTTTGGATGCATTGGTTGCTCCTGCGTTCACAAATTATCCAGACTTGCAGCCTGTCCAGCAGGATAACGCACATTCGCACACCGCATGCATTACGCAGCAATATCTACAGCAGCAGAACATTGTGACGATTGATTGGCCTGCCCTATCACCAGACATGTCCCCTATAGAACATCTGTGGGACGAGCTTGGACGCAGAGTCTACAGGCAAGGTTCTCCAGCTAATCTGCAACAGCTCGAAGCTGCTCTTACACGTGAATGGGACTTGATTCCCCGGGATTTCCTTCAGAGACTTGTGCGTTCCATGCGGAGCCGCTGCCAAGCTTGTTTGCAAGCACACGGTGGACATACCAGATACTGAAGATAGTGTGAATGAATTTTTTTATTGGTTGCATTTTTGGTTTTCTCCCTTGCCTGCACAGAATGCAATGAATTTCATAACAATCAAATGTACAAATTAATGACCAGCATGGATTCATAGGAAAATGAATAAAGATTCCAAATATGTAAACTTGTAAACACTTATATTTACATTTCACACTCTGTTCCTGTATTACACAGGTGGTGCGTTTTTAATGTGCTTCAGTATATATATATATATATATATATATATATATATATATATATATATATATATATATATATATATATATATTATATATATATATATATATATATATATATATATATATATATATATGTATAGGTATGTAACGGAATGTTAGAGAGAGGGAAGTCTTTAACACACACACTCAAGGTTAACCTGAGCAAATGTAATCTTTTTAGGACTCAGTGGCGGCTTAGGTACATATTTTTTTCTTCGCAACATGTAGGCTACTTTGAATCTAAGTGCGTGCTTGGGTATTAATGGGTATCTTAAATGCAATTTGTATACTTAACTAGAGCATACTTCTATTTGTCGTCATATGCTGTATGTAATATTTAAATGTATCGAACGCCGCTATTACCAGTTTAGACTGGTTGGCAAATTTTGTAGAGGGAGGTGGGTTAGCCGACCTGACTGATGTTAAGGTCACGTCTGGCCAAGAGGGAGAGTGGCGGGCAGTTTGTAAACATCCCTGAAACCATTCCGGCATTAGACGCCGGTAACCGGGCTTGTAGTGTTATGCAAAAACTACCATAAGCCGGCCCTGCACTTATTGTTGATGTGACGGTGAGAGGGGGAGAGTAAGATAAAACTGCAGCGCAGTTCAGCCTTGATCAGGCTAATAGAAGGGGAGGCGTGCATGTTTTTCCTGTATCTAGTTAAGACTTGTTTATTGTTGTGACGTTTGGTAATGTTTATGTTTATTTAGCACGATGATATATGAGTTGTTTATGCTTTCTTTACAGCTAACCCCGGTTAGTTCAGGCCCTATGCTGAAGCCTTAGGCCTGATTACCTTCCTAGAGGAAGGGCGCACAATTCATCGACCCATTCACAGCTAGGTTGCACGTAACTACAAGCGTGCCTAGTTCATCACCCTATTACGGGCACTTTGATTAGTGGCCTTTGCCAAATACTTCGCACACCACCTAATAAGTGGAGCGCTTATGCAACGTTTGCACCAGTTCTCTTTATCAAGCTAATAAGAGGAGCGCCCATGCTCCGTTTGCACCAGTTCTCTTTACCAACCTACGTCGTCCCTTATCAATGAGGACCGCTGCAGAAGTAGTCTGCCATTACACAAAAGGTGGATTATTTCCTCATCAGTTGTTTTATCTTGAGTGTTGCCATCGCAGCTCCCGATTTCCTAGATTTGCAGCAGAGTGCAGTCAATTCAAGGATTAAATCAACAATTACCCTGGAGAAGATAGGGTTAAAATTTCTCCATCAGCTAACCGTGATCTCAGTGAAGCATCAACGCACGCGTGCCAACGAAGAAGGATTTTGGGGTAGAGTGCACTCAAATTAAGTGAGGGGAGGGTAGATTGTTTAAGAACCTGTGTACTTAAGCATCGAGTGAAGTGATTAACAGTGTTGCTGACAGGGACAAGTCAGCGGTATTGTGTTTGTGTAGGTACAGTTCTTTAATTCAGGTTTTTCCAGCTCAGGATTATTAATTTTATATCCACCCCAAAATTGTGGGAGCGTGGAACCTTTGGGTTTTTTTCGGGAGTGTTCCCAACATTTTTTCTACTAACCTTTGGTTTGAGTGTCTCGTTTGAGTTATTTGATACCTGCATATTACTGAAGTTTTTTTTTGTTGTCGTGATTGATTTCATGCTTATTTCACCAGAGTTTTTGTCTGTTGTTAATAAAATATATATGATTTATTTTACGGATCAGATTTCCTTTCCTATCTGTACCTGTACCCTTTAACTTGTACTCGTACTGTTGAATGTGGGTACACTGTAGTGTAATACAACATTTTCTCCTAAGTAGAGCAAGAGGCAGTGTGGCAGTAGTTGAATAAAAGGTCACTGAGTGGCGAGGGGAGAGTCAGTATAGGTTCTCACCCTCGATAACTATAAGTCACACTATCCACTATCAACACCATTTCTCGTCTATCATCTCACATCTCTCTCAGATTTCGTCTTGTCTCTGACATTACACAGACTTGGTTCTCGTCAGGCAGACTCTTATTTAACCCACTCCTGACAATCTGGTCCATGAGCTTGAAAATCTTGAATGGCAAAAATCGGCCCTTTAACTACAAAACAAATGGTCTGACATACATCAGCTCAAAAAAAAAAAAAAAAAATCAGATCATATTTGATGTTTGGAACTGTTTACCCCACAGCTATGTTCAACTGAAGAATTTTGCATTTGGGCCTTTCAATATTTGGATCAACATATTTATGTAAACAATTATTTTCCAAGATGAATGATATCAAAAGCAAATTAAGAAGCCAATTGAACGACGAGTCTCCAGTCATGCTTGAAAATGAAAACCACAGAAAATTCACCAAATATTGACAAACTGTGCAAGGAAATCAAACAGCAAAAGTCTCATTAAATTTCCTTACTTTTAATTTTTATATTTTATTTTATTATTATGTTACATCTTATCTGAATATCTGTTACTGAATATACGAGTATATATATATATATATATATATATATATATATATATATATATATATATATATATATATATATATATATATATATATATATATATATATATATATAATTGAATGAAGGATACTATGTTGTTTTTTTTTTCATGTGGCTCTTCAAGTTTTTTAAAATGAAGACAAAATTAAATATTTGGCTCTTTGTCAAGGAAAGGTTTCCGACCCTTTCCTAGATACACATCCGCTGTTGCGTGTAGAAAATCGAGCTAATAACTCTTGTCCACGAAGCACTATTTTTGTGATGCCTAGTTGGCAGGGAGTATAGTGTGAGTCACTTCCGTAGCTAGGCGGAATTGCCGTTCGGATGGTTCTGGGTTCGATTCTCCGCCTAGCCTATCACTTCTGTTGTTTTTCTGTTGTCTAGTTTTCTACTTCTTTATTTCTCACGAGTGCCTGACATATACCTTTATGTGTGTAATATTTATTTATTTACCTTTTGCAGGCCTCGAGATTCCCTCTTTATTTGTGTAAGAAAATAAGGCAGTCTAATTTAACAGCTGGGTAGATTGGAGCCTGGCGCTACCAGATTTTGAACCAGGTAACTTAGCCTCGAGAAGCAAGCGCTCTAACCACTTTGCCACTCTTGCTTATCGAGACAAAGTTACCAGTTTAAAACCTGGTTTCGTCACACTCCTGTCTATCTGGCTGTAAGTACTCTCCTTTTGAGTTAAGGAAGGCAAAGGCAGCGAAGAAAGGAACGATTACCCCCTCCCCTCATAAAACTGAACCTAATATAGTGAAATCTCTAACACTTCCTTCACTCCTCGACGGCAGTATTTGCTATGGGAACTACCATAAGTTTTTTGTTTTATTTTACATAGTACAGTATACACATAAATGCTAAGAAAAAAAAAAACCTTTCTTTCCGTTCTATGTCTACGACATTCTTAGGAAAACATCTCTCTTCCTTCTTCTCCCCCCCCCCCCAACCCCCCAACCCCCATAAAAACCCAACACGGCAGTTCGGGCTAACATAATCCGCATCGCCATAAGTAGGAGAGCTTTCTTTTTTATTTTATTTAAAAATCATTGGTCATAAACACCGCGTGTAATTCCGGGGGGGGGGGGGGGTGGGGGGGGGGGGGGGGGGCGGGTGGGGGGGGGGTGCGGGGGGGGGGGGGGGGGGGGGGGGGGGGGGGGGGGGGGGGAGGGGGGGGGGGGGGGGGGGGGGGGGGGTCTCTGAGGAGACAAATAAAGAATATGGCTACTGCTCCTTCATGAAGGTCTTAGGAGGCGACGAATATGAGGTTTTGAATGAAACTGGCAATTTTGTCTTGTAAAATAAATTACAGCATAAACCACAGCTGCAAGAGAAAATGGTTTGCCTTTGTTTAAGGCTTCTTCAAGGGGTCCATCTACATTGACTTACGAGAGAAACAGAAGATTATGCGAGTATATGATATCCATCATAAACAAGTCGCAGATATTGAACCTTGGGGTCTTTGCCGAGTGCACAGCTTCGTCATCAGGACATGAAGTTTTCAATTCGACAAAGTCAAAAGTCGTTAAGCAACTTGCAGAGAATTTTAACATGTGTTTTTGTCAACGATGATACTGCTACAACGTCGAATTCAACAGCTTGTGGCCCACTTGTTAATCCGAGCAAATTATATTCTACGATCACTGGAGCATAAAACATTTTTCTTTCCTGAAGCAGTTTTTAAAACACAAATCAGAAATGTTAGAAAAGGTGTTATGTTGCGTGAATATCGCATATTATCTGCGTCAGTCTGAACTAGTCAAATGGAAAGGTCCTTTCACGAATGGAATGTACATAGTTGTGCAAGTTATAAGTTGTCATTACGTTTGAGGATGGTTTTTCCCCCATATGTTTACCATCCACTCCCAATAGTTGTCCTTGGAAGAGAAACTAGACGACCTATGTGTTTCGACAAATGTGAATATTCTGTCCCTTAACTTGCAACAGCGCGTGTCGAACAATGGTGCGCGTTCCGCATGTGGCGCGTGAAGGGTATTCCAGTGACATGGCAAGATGTTTAGAAATTAGAATTGCCATCCTAGTTTTTAAGTCAGAGATACCAATTTACAGCCTTTTTAACACATATGAAAAAAAAATGTCCATCAATTTTAGATATATGTAACATGTTAAAATTAGTCAAAAGAAACGTATTTTGTAAGACTTTGACTATCAAGATAGTGTGACTTTGTGTTACGTGAGGAAGTGGAACGGCTATATGCATTCAGAGCCGGATTTAGTCATAAGTTAAATAAGCTACAGCTTACAGCCTCACAGTCTGAAGGGGCCTCTGTGACAGAATGGGGCGAACCCTCGCTATCTATGTTTCACTCCGACAGGATCAGTTACATTTTTGTACTGATTTTTATTGTGTGCTTTCAATTGTCGCACTTTCTTTTTTTCTCTGCTATGGGTAGCAGATATTTGGTATTTTCATTCAGTATATTTCATCTTGTATATTTACCTGCTTATCCCTGATGAGACCAGATTAATCGACAATCATGTTGGTTATCGTAGGCGCAGCCGATACCAGACTTCTGATTGTCAGTACAAATCGCCACAACGTATTTGATTAATCACTGATAAGACACGGGTGCGCTCATCGCCAAAGCTTGTCATACGGGGAGACAACTTATGGACAGACACAGACAAGATTACTTTAGATAAAAGTAATATTGTTACATCTCAAACACATGGTCATATGCGATTGCAGCTGATTTTGGAAGTTTGTACACAAGGGCATCGGGCATCTTATTGCCATATATGCGAAACGTGATCTTTGCAAAATTTTTCCATGTTGGAAAATATTTTGAATTTCCCCACGGGACCAGCATGTTTGAAATGATTAGAGCGTTTATTTAACTCCATAACAAACAAAGCATGGGAATGCAGTGAATATAATCTGACCATTTTCTCAAGCTATTTCAATGTGAGATTCACGCTTGCCAAGACAACTCCCTGCCATCAATGGTGCCTTTACCTTGTAGCAGTATGGCAACTTGTGTACCCTGACAACCCCATAGCTATACCAGTGGGAATTTTACTCCTGGTAGGTTTAACCAAGCTGGACTGGACTGCATGGGTAGGGGTCAGACAAAAGCTGGTACCCTGGTCCTCCAGGTTGCGGGTGTTAGCACAGGGCAGACACCCCTCTCTATGTTACGGAAACGGAAACAAATGGAAAAACTTTGATGCGAGACGGACATCTGGAGTCTCAGGCTCGTATGACTGCCAGTGGTGAAAGCCGAAAGGAAGTCATTGGCATGAATACGGATGCCATGACCGCAAAACACGAAACCAGAATTGGATTTTGGAACGTCAGAACTATGAATGAGGCAGGAAAGCTGAGACAAATCACAGCAGAGATGAGGAACTACAAATTACATATCCTGGGAATAAGTGAGAGCAGATGGACCAAGAGGGGGAGAATAAAAAACAGCTACAGGGGAAACAATACTTTATTCTGGTAGAGAGAATGGTCAGCACAACGAAGGTGAAGCCATTATTCTGAAGAAAGAAATGGAAAGGTCTTTACTGGAATGGAAACCCGTCAACAACTGATAAGAACAAGACTGAGAGGGAGATTCACCAATGTCGTAAAGATAGGTTGAGAGTTATTTTGGCCCGTCTGAGTAGAGTGGATGGTGATAGGCACGTGAGAAAGGTGTGAGAAATAGATTTCCCGGGTGGTAGATTAAGGAAAAAATTATGTCTCTGGAATGAGTAAGTTTCTCTATTCCAGCCTATCTATACGACTGTAATTTAGTACAAGACAATCTTGCCCTCCTCATACATATAAATATAAGTTTAACTACACCCACAAGCAGCTATGTGACAACAAGACACACAAACGTGAAAAACAACGGTTAATTGGGTATGGGTCTGACCAACACACAAAGTTAAGTTTCTTTGTTGTTTGTTATCATTAAACTTGACAACACCAATAATCTAAAGAGAAATCTAACAAATCAGATTTACATGCATATGAAATAACAAAAATACATGCGCCCTCCCCCTATGGAGAAAAGAGCCCAACGTTAATAACCCAAAGGTCGAAGGTTAGCACTATGATACAGAGTAGACAGTAAAGTAAACAAATTAGGCAAATCCAGAGTTGGTAAAATCTCTGTAACAAAGACAAATATTCACTCTCTCTTGCAAACAGTGTCCAGTCTCTCACTCTTACCTCCTAGGAGAAATTCCTCGGCGTACAACTATCCAGTTCACTTCCCACATTGGCCCCAGTTCATCCTCTAACAACAATTTTTGAGGGCAACGCCAAATCTGGTAGTTTTTTCTAACTAATAAATGTTACTGTGAATAGTCGATGTAGGAACGTGCTCTTGTGGTTCTGTCGTGCATTTAGATAGGTATTAGAGATATATTTGGTCTGTCTGAATAGAACATAAAAAGTAGGGTTATCTGAGAAAGAAAGTGTTAGAATAGATTCCACGAGTGAATAGATTAAGGTGAAGATCTGTCTCTGGAATGAGTGAATTCTGTAGTCCAGCCTATCTATACGACTATCTTTTGGTAATAGACAATCTATCAAACCTCCCTATAAATACAATTATAAGTTAACTACCCACACACACAGTTATGTGACAACAGGACTCACAGACGTGAAAACTATAGTAAATGGAGATTGGGGCTGACCAACACAATAAATTAAGTTTTGTTTAGTTTATTATCACTTAAACTGTACAACATCAAACATATATGAATCAATATAATCATAGTATACAGACATAGAAAAATAACTCAATAAGTGCCCTCCCCTCTTCTTGAGAAAAGATCCCAAAAGAAGTTAATAACCCAAAAGGTCAAAGATTAACACTAGGGTATAGAATAGACAGTAAAGCAAAGAACAAAGTTCCTAGTTAATCTATCCCGTAAATAACAGTATTTGCAAAGAAAATAAAGAATGGTACAGTTTCCGTAACTAGAAGGTATTCACTCTCACACTGTCGTTCGTGGCCACATCAATCACGCCTTACCTAATACTTAGTTAACAACCTCTTGAACGTAAACATCAATGTACATGTAACATAATCCAGTTTTGTGCTTCTCCGAAGTGAGCCCCAGTTCCTCCACGAATAATTAATTTTCCTAATGGGGAACGCCTACTTTGGTGGGGGTTATTGGATATGAAAATGTCACATCAGATAATTCATGTAGCAAAATATAAACCGCGTAATACTGTTCACAGTAGGCAGCAGACAGTAATTCCAATAGCTAAAGACCCTATATACCCCAATTATAACCAACTTTCAGGTTGAACAGGGTATAACAGTAACATAGCAGACAAAAGAACGAACAATAGCTAAAGGAAACATCTGGTTGGTAAACTGTTAATAAATATGATGAAGGTATATCCTATCGGTTTTTAACTCTGGGGTTGAGTGCCAATTATGAAACAACGTATTCTCCTGGATAAATTCACTTGGAAACACGACTGTCACTAATCCAGTTTTGTGCTTCTCCGAAGTGAGCCCCAGTTCCTCCACGAATAATTAATTTTCCTAATGGGGAACGCCTACTTTGGTGCGGGTTATTGGATATGAAAATGTCACATCAGATAGTTCATGTAGCAAAATATAAACCGCGATCTACTGTTCACAGTAGGCAGCAGACAGTATATCCAATAGCTAAAGGAAACATCTGGTTGGTAAACTGTTAATAAATATGATGAAGGTATATCCTATCGGTTTTTAACTCTGGGGTTGAGTGCCAATTATGAAACTACGTATTCTCCTGGGGGACCTCAAGACGCAGCAATAGAGACCGCAGTCAGCGACTCATAGCTTGACTGCCTGCGTCAGGACCAGCGAACCAGAGCTGGTCAAGACCGCACTCCACCTCCACGTGGTGGTCCTGGAAACAGTCTGCAGCTGTGCAGGCTGGCTGAGCGAGTGTGGATCGAAATAGGAAGGCAAACCCGGTCCTTAAAAATGCCGTGCAGAAGTCGGATGTGTCGACCGAAAGGTGCAGATATCACAGCTACGTTGTAAACAGACACAACGCAACCACCGTCCTTTTCAGGGCGAACGAAGAAGAAGAAGAAGAAGAAGAAGAAAAGTATTCTCCTGGATAAATTCACTTGCAAACACGACTGTCACTAGTCGGGAAAAATGTTTTTATATATATATATATATATATATATATATATATATATATATATATATATATATATATATATATATATATGTATATATATATATATATATATATATATGTATATATTGTATATATGTATATATGTATATATGTATATATATATATATCTACATATATATATATATATATATATATATATATATATATATATATATATATATATATATATATATATATATATATATATATATATATATATATATATAATAATAATAATAATAATAAATTCTTTACGCGCCAAACACGGCGCATAAGGCAGAAACCAGTGCTCTCCAGGTTGTTCGTTGTGACGCCACTCCTCTTAGCTCTTGCACATTATTTAGGCCCAACGTTCTTCCTTCTCTTATTATTGTTCTTCTGAGTGTTTCTTTTGGTCTTCCTTTTTTCCGCTTACCCTCAGGAACCCAAGTGAGCGCCTGTAGTGGTATTCTGTTGTTTTGCATTCGTAGGACATGACCGATATATGACCATCGTCTTTTCCTTATATAGTCGGAGACATATTTCTGCCTAGAGTCTTCTCTTATTTGTCGATTAGTCTTGAATTCTTTCCAACTGATGTTCATGAGTTTTCTAAGACATTTGTTCTCGAATGTATTCAGCTTGTTCTCCAATGATTTTGTTATTTTCCAACTCTCACAGCCGTATGTTAACACTGAGATAACATTTGAATTAAACAGACGAAGCTTGGTATGTATATTCAATGATCGTAATTTCCAAATGTTAGATAATCTATTGAAGGCGCTAGCTGCCAAAGCAATTCTAGTATGGATTTCTCTTGTTGTGTCACCATCCTGAGTCATGTTACTGCCTAAATAATTGAAACTTTCAACTTTCTGTAGTTTTTCCCCGTTCAAGATGATATCAAAGGTCTCGTTAGAAAAGTTCATAGCTTTAGTTTTAGAGGCATTTATTTGGAGACCAATTTTAACCGAGAGATGACACAAATTATTTATTGCTTCTTGGGATTGTCTTGGTGTTGAACTTAAGAATGCTACATCATCTGCGAAATCCAGGTCCCCCAGGAATTTTCCATTTGTCCATTTTATACCCAATTGTTCATTGTGGGTATAGTTTCTCATAACCCAATCAATAGCTATTCCAAAAAGTAGTGGTGACATAATACAGCCTTGTTTCACCCCTGTTTCTACTGAAAACCATTCTGTATTCCCTTTATTTGTTCTAACACAACATCTTGCATTGTCATATAGCGCTTTGATTATATTCACATATTTTGTTGGAAAACCATAGATTGTAAGTATCTTCCACAATGATGGGCGGTGTAGACTATCAAAGGCTTTTTGAAAATCGACGAAGGTGATAATAAGTGGCGATTGCCTTTCCACTGATTCTATATATATATATATATGGCCACAGCGGGCTGATACAATTGAATGCAAAAAATCTGGTTATTTTGTAATTCCAGTTACGATTACTCTTATTGTTTATATTTTTGGTCTCTCTCTGGATGAAGCAAGAAGACCGTACAGGTCAACATCGAAGACCCGCTAATAATAAGAATTGTTACTGGTGCTATTGGACCGCTGGCAGCTGGTTTGTGATCAGTACTAAATTAGAAAGAAAACAAAACATTTAACCACAATATCAATATCTTATCCTATCACGCGTAAGGGTAAGATCTCTTATCCTCTCCGTCATCTAGTTAAATTAAAAGGCACACGTATCTTAGCCTATCTTATCACGCTTCGCTCAACTGATACGGGTTGGGTGTTAGGTATGCGCCTTTCCTCTCCCACCTGGTAAAACACTCAGCGCACAATATCCGTGTTAATTTAATGATGACTACTTTACAAATATCGCTTGTCATTACTAGCTATTTGTTTCGCCACATGATATTACACTAGTCACTTATATAATTACACATAATGAATTAGAAGTGAATTGTATGCCGTCAATTATCAGTCGCCTAGTGTATTTATTAGTCAATTAAAACATCTCTTTCTGGGTCATAGCGGGTGATTAAGTCTACATTACAACTGGAAAAAATAGACATGCGTTATTAAATACGCTAGTCTTAGCCCCTAGAAAATCCCAGTGAATTATAATGATACACTTAACACATTAAATCACGTAAATGCTAATATCTATTACCGCAATAAGAAATGAAACAATCTCCACGGAATGCTATAACACACTTTCACAATGGCTCTAGAATAACGAGCTAGATTATCCAAAATTTCTGAGCGACTAGATAACTGACTTTGAGAGGACGAAGTTTTTATACAGAAATGGTGTTATTATCACTAAAGGGTGCGATAATTCATGCCTTCGACCGTATCAGGGAAAATCAACGAGTTCGACTCCTGAGGTAAAGGATTTTCCTGTTCGCTCGCTCGCGATGCCGAAACGACATCACAAGACCTGGCCATGCGAACAGGCCTTCTTTGATTTCCTCCCTCTGTCGTAGATCAAATAATTAAGTTCCCTGGGATCACGGACATCAAATGTGGTCGGTAAATATTATTATCGCCCTTGCATTTGCTACCGACGTCTGATCTGTCACTATCGATGATTGACATCTCAGCTCGCTTGATAACTCAGGTAAACATCCCGGTTCTCTCCCCTCTTGTTAAGACTGTCGGGTGCTAAAATTTATAAACGCTCATTAGCGCATGTAAACAGGAAAAATAGGCGTGGCTTCAAAAGTGAGTCTATCAGACAGCGAATTGCATGGTTTTTGCGTAGCAAAATTATAAACCTTAGATGGGGAAGCAAAGGTGATCGGATCACTGTGGCTATATTTACATATATATATGTGACAGGTTCACAATTTAAAGAGGAAAATAATTCCAGTATTGGAATACGTCTGGTTGCCAAAATGTTACAATGATAAATGATGATAATTCTATCGGTTGACTCTACGTTAGAGCGCCAATTCTGAACAGCGTAAATTTCTGGATGCTTCGCTTGAAAACGACTGTCAGAAGTCGGGAATAAATGTTATTTTTGTACTACCCAGTGGGCTGATGAAAATTGAAAAATATTGCTGGGTTTGGTAAGTCCATTTAAATTACTTTTAGTGTCAGAACTGTTCTCATGTATCTTTGGCGAGTACACCGCTTATAATGAAGATCGGTACCGCTCAACTCAATTTGAGGCACAGGTAACTAACAAAGTAAAATTTCACAGACCAAAACCAAGCAAAAGAAAAGACCGCTGGACGCTCTTAATCAGGTCTGCTAGGAATGTAAGAAAAACATTTATGGAAAAATGCTACTATTCTATATAGCTATATACGAGGGGCGTTCAGAAAGTAATGCACCACATCGTTTTTCTCAGGAGCTGTTTATTCAAATAGCATGAAATTTATACACAATTTACATGGATATGTCATGTAAACATCGGTATTATTCAACATAATCCCCATCAACGTGTACGGCTTTATGCCAGCGCGAAATAATTGCATGTATTCCAAGTCCGTACCAGATTTTGTCTTGATCATGTAGCCATTTTTTCGCTGCATGAATCCCTCCTTCATCATCTTCAAACCTTGTCCCACGGAGTGCATCTTTAAGTGAACCAAATAGATGCAAATCAGAGGGTGCCAAATCGGGACTATAGGGTGGATGGGATAGTAAAGTCCAACCCAATTTGGTGATTGCTTCCCGTGTTGCCAGACTTGTGTGAGGTCGCGCATTGTCGTGAAGGAGAAGCAGGTCTGCTGGATTCTTGTGCGGCCGAACTCTGCGAAAACGTTGATTGAGTTTTTTCAATGTCTTAATGTAAGCTTGCGAATTGATTGTCTCTCCCCTTGGCATAACGTCCACAAGAATCACACCTTCAATGTCCCAAAAGACAGTGATCATGACCTTTCCAGCGGAAGGAATTGTCTTGAATTTCTTTCTTCGTGGTGATTGCGGATGATGCCACTCCATTGACTGTCTTTTTGTCTCACGTTCAAAATGATGTGCCCAGGTTTCGTCACCTGTAACGATCTTAGCCAAAAAGTTCTCTCCATCAGCATTGAAACGCTCCAACAATTCAGAAGAAATTGCTTTCCTTTGCAATCGGTGGTCATTTGTGAGACTTCGAGGAACCCATCTTGCGCAAACTTTAGAAAATCCGAGAGTTTGTATAACTGCATTTGCACTACCAATGCTGACTGACAGTTGTAAGGCCAATTGTTGAGTAGTGATTCGCCTATCAGTAAGAATAATGCCCTCAACGCATCTCAACATTTCTGCGTTGGTGGCTGTGGCAGGACGTCCACAGCGCTGCCGATCAAGCAGCTCCGTATCTCCACTTCCCGATTATTTGATTCTCTGAACCCAGCGACTGACTGTACTCCTGTCGACTGCAAAACTTTCATACACATCACATAGACGCTTGCGAATGTTCACAACAGTTTCCTTCTCTGCAACGAGAAATACTATCACAATTCGCTGCTTATAACGCAAGTTGCTAACACGCTCCATTTCAGGGCAGCCGTATTATTTGGCCTGTTGCAGTGCAATTTGGTGCACACAATTGGCACATGACATATTTGAAGTGTGCAAAATTTCATGCTTCTATCTTCATTATTAGCTGAGAAAAACGATGTGGTGCATTACTTTCTGAATGCCCCTCGTATATGCACTCAGACGGGGACAAGACGATCTCTTATCCATTCAGTCAGTCCTGATTAAAGTTAAACGGTGTTTTCTTTAGCCTACCTTATCGCGCGTGGCTTAGCGAGTGTAGGTTGGATTGAGTTATGCGACTCTCCCCCCTGCTCGCAGTTAACGATCAGCGTACAATGCCAACAGGAGTACGACAGGGATGCCCCTATCAACAACATTATTTTTGACAGCCATAGATTGGGTGATGCGCCAGACAACAGATGGCAGTCCAAGAGGAATTGGATGGACAACATTTTCTACACTGGAAGACCTGGAATATGCAGATGACATTGCACTACTAGCGTATTCACATCAACACACTCAAGACAAAACCGATAGACTGAATAAGTATAGCCAGCAGGTTGGCCTGAAAATTATTCTGAAAAAGACAGAGGTCATGACACTAAATGTGGGCAATCCTGAGCCAATAACAGTAAGGAACCAGAAGTTAGAACAGACAGACATATTTACTTACCTAGGATGCATAGTAACACCTGACGGCGGAACAAGCAAAGACATTAACAACAGAATGAATAAAGCGAGAACAGCCTTTGCTATTCTCAACAACATTTGGAAGCCTTCCGAGTACAGCACAAACACCAAATTAAGACTGTATGAGAGCTGTGTACTTTCTGTGCTTCTCTATGGTGCGGAATGTTGGAGAGTAACAGAGAAGGAAATGTCGAAACTGTTCACTTTCCACACAATCTGCCTAAAGAAATTCTCCGAATCTTTTGGCCAAACACCATCAGCAACCAAGAACTACTTATTCGGAGTAACCAGGAGGACATGCACACCATCATAGCTGGCAGATGCTGGAGTTGGGCTGGCCACGTCCTCAGAAGGGACCCTGATACCATCACAAGAACAGCTATGCTATGGACCCCCGAGGGAAAGCGAAAGAGAGGCCGACCAAAAACAACTTGGCGGAGAACTGTGGAAGCTGAGATGCAAAGAATGAACCAGAGTTGGGGCACTGTACGAAGGATGGCCGCCGACCGAGCAAGGTGGAATCAATTTGTTGCTGCCCAACAGGACGCCACCAGGCGTGATGGCCGCTGACTGCTTTGACGGTTGGCGGTTATGGATCAAAGAAGAAGAAGAAGAAGTACAATGTCAATTATCACAAACTATCGCAGGTTGTTAAGTAGCTATTAATTTGGTCGGGGTCTGATAGTTTTGTCGTATGATATTAAATAATAGGCACTAATAATAAATACGCACAATGAAATAAAGCGTGAATTCTTTTCTGTCACTATCAGTCACGCCTAGCATATAACCAGTCAGCTAAAACCGTCTCTCCTTGTGTGAGAAAGCGTGTGGTAAAAATTAACATTATAACTGAACATCTGGTATGAAATAGCTATGCGTTATTTTATTTCACTAGTTTTAACAGCCATAAAATCTAAGTGAATTATAATGGTAAAAGCTAACACTTTTTAATTGGTAAAAGCTAACACTTTTAAACACGTAAGTATTAATTTCTATTACCAGAAATCAGAACGAAAAATCCCCACGAAATGCTAGTAACACATTTAACAAAATGGCTCTAGAACTGCGTGCTTAGACTATCCAAAAATCTGAGTGACGCTGATAGCGAGTTTTAAGAAAATACAGCTTATATATGCTTAAATTTTTCTGATCTATCGATGATGTTACTTTTCGTGTTACTATGTGTAACGGGGGACAGCGACTGCGTTTCCCAAAATGAAAGGCTTACAGGTCGGCTCTGTCGGGCGTTGCTAACCGACATCAGAAGAATTCTTACGTCTAACGGGTTATCGAAGAATTTTCTGCGTATACGACATCAAGTTAACTCCCCTTTCCGGAGACTTCAAAAGGCCGTTACGTCTGTTTCACTCATTTCGGTCTGAGATCCTATGCCTGACAGATACTGACGTGGGAAAACGAGGTAAACAAACGATGATTTGCTACCTGTTTTGGTTGGCAGATTTCGAAAATTTGTAAACACTGCGTTTGCACGTGTTTAAGAAAAGAGGCGGCAACGAAGAAGTAAGCTTGTGTGAGTAAAGACAGGCCGTAAATGCATGGTTTTAGCTAGCAAATCATAGAGCGCTACGATGTTACAAAGACTGTCCTATTACTGTAGGCTCTTCTTCCATTATACGTCACAACCAACACCACAATTATACAATGCTATGCACCAACAAACGACATCGATGAAGAGATCAAGGACGAGTTCTATCAACAGGTACAAAAGGAAATGGAAACTGCACCCAGGTACGATCTTATTATAGTAATGGGAGACCTGAATGCGAAAGTTGGAACACACAATACTTATAACGAAAGAGTAATGGGGAAATGCGGCAGTGGAACAGTAAATGAGAATGGGGACAAATTAATAAGCTTCTGCAGTATTAACAACCTGGTCATTGGAGGAACACTTTTTCCACACAAAGAAGTGCACACGTGTCGTAGATTTCCGATAGGAGAATTAAGACTAGGTTTGGTCCCTTCTGAATAGGTTTGAATAGGTGATAGACTCAGTGAGAGTTAGTGAAAGGTAATAGAATTTCCACACACGTGAGATGATAGATTTTGATATAGTGGCTGTCTCTGAAAGCGAAAAGAATTCTTCTCTCTCTCACCTATCTTCTACAACAGTTGTTACAGCGTCAGACAGACTACACCAATATACATATTACGTATATTTCTATCACTCACAGGCACGCACATACACGTGACGACAGGTAAACACACAGACGTGGGAAAACTATAAAAATGATATATATATTATCTAGAACGAGCTGACCAAACACGATTATTAAGTTCAAGAGCGATTTTATTATCAGGAAAAATCGGCTCACAACATCAAAGAAAGTACATCAAGGAAAATACATATACACATAGTCATAAAAAATCAAGGAAATGTTGCAAGGATGATAGCCCCGTTATAGTGTTAACTCTAGGTTTAGCCCGGCCCCGTTAAGAGAACAGATGATGGCGCCCGAGTCACAGATACATAGGGTTTGAGTCTAAGAGTTGTCTTTGTTTTATCTCGTAATTATATGCACAGAGTTTGAAAAAAATCTGATTTAACCTAAGACAAAAACACAAGAACTCTAGCCTTAGCAACAAATTATGCAGATTGAAAAAAAAATAGGACAGCAACAGGGTGTCAAAGATAAAATAGTGAAAAATATCACTCAAACCAGCGTACACTCATTCATTCCGCCATGGCTTATCATACTTGTACTCACGACTTTGCTTGCTGCCTCTTGGAACACATTGATTTTAGATTTTCACACAGACTCAAAAAAATGCAGTCTTCTGCCAAGAAGTCCCCAGTTCCAAAAGACGTATTTAACTTGGAGTCTCCGGGAACGACTACTTGGGTATGCAAATTTGTTCAAATGTCTGATTAATTCACCTAACAATTATTCCAGGCGCGGGAGTTAGCAGAGCACAGTGTCAATAGCGCAGGTTTCTAAAAAAATGATGAATGTCAGGTCGGTGCCTTCCCTCAGTATAGGATTCACTTTAGTCACACCACAGATTTGTCCACAAGATATAATCTAGTCGGGAAATGATTGTTAATATTCACGCCACCAGGCAGCAAATTATATAGAGTTTCTAGAAGAAATTAAGTGCTGGCTCCAAGGTCCAGTATTTATCATTACAGTCTTTGAAAACCCGTTATAGGGATATTAGTATTTCTGTCTAACTTGCACCGTCAGATCAGTGTTACTTGAGAAAACCCACGTGGTTCAAAATAAGGACTGTCTATTTCTTCACAAGTATGGAAACTACTACTAGGTGCTGGTAAAGTTAGGGTCACCCCAAAACTTTCACTGTGTGGAGGAAAAATAACACATATAATATAATAAACAGAATCTGTACTGGTTAAAACTTACATTTAAACTTGCAAGCAGAGAGCTTTGCTTATCATTTAAACTTCCCGTGACGTAAGTTATATTTAAAAATCAGCAATCCTCATAAATTAAGAACACGTGCGTATTCCGTCACCATTCATGAGGCTGGATTCTAGAGTTTATACGTTAGTTTAGAAAAATACACTCGACTGAGTATTAGCAGTTAAATTAAATTTATAAATAGCTACAATTGCCGTTATAAGCTAGAAATTTTAATTTTATCCTGCTTTCCACTGAATGCTTCCCTAGAAAATATAATAGCCTACCACTTTATTTCTCTTCTGCGCTAAAGAAATAGATTAAAATGAATTAAGCGATTTAACACTTTAACACTCACAAAATCTATATATCTATCATATTAATTACCTCAACCACAGAATTACAGGTAGTCGCACAACTTAAGAATAAAAATGCTGAAAATATTTCTGGAAGTCTAGAAGTTCGACAAATTGCCGAAACAAACTGAGATCTTCGCTAACAGCTATTCTGTTTTCGAGCGACCTATCTACTGTGAAGTCTATGAGCGAGAATGAAATTAAAGTTTCAAACTTGGCCAATATCTTAAAATCAGACAAAGGGCCCAAACTTATTTCGCCAAGCGAAATTATCTCCCCTACTCCCAACATTTACGTCCGCTTAACGCGTGTCGTAACTGTCACCTACTGACCACGATGTACGCGTGTCAGTTTCAAATCCCAGACAGCCTGACTCCATTTCAGGGCAGTTTTCACACTACAGCTGACCATGGCCCAAGTGAGCGCCGTGTCAGTTTGGGATTTTCCAGACAAATGTCTGGATACTGACCGGTGCAGATGTAAAGTATCACACCTCACCGGGACTAATGCCGAGAAGAAACTCGCGCGCTCGGTGAGAATGTAGACGATTTGCTACGTCCTGTGTTCAGCGAACCGACTTATCACGCCTTCTGACGCCCTGCAGCCCTGACATCTACGTAATATCGTCCTAGCGCGATTCTCAGTTTAAGAGAAAGGAAAACAGGTAAAGTTTGCGAATTATATGAAAATAATATTCGCAAAACGAATGGATGAAAATTTATACAGGAAAAAAATGAAATACAGAGATAATAAAAGAGAGAGTACGAGAGAAAGAATAGGAAAAAGATGTAGGAAATTAAATGAATATAAAACCTACGTGACAGAGCCTCCCCCCTTTAAGATATGGAAGCACTCCATGTCTGCGTTATGGAGTTTAATTTCCTATAACCGTAGCTTCGGGGTGTCTGTCTTCTTCCCTCTCCTCTTCCCCCTCCATCTCTGTCCAATTCCTACTCAAGTCCACTCCTCAAAGTTTCCTTCCCCTGGAATGTCTCATATGCGCGCTTGAAAGAGCGTCGCCGCTTCTGACATTTTTGAAAGATTTCCTGTGATAGCGGTGGAATATCCCTGCCACTATCGTCATCTTCGTCAGTTTTGGCGATCGTCAGGAGATGGTCAGAGGTTGGCACTGGTTTTTCCAAGTATCTCTTTAAGAGATTTAAATGGAAAACCTTCTCCTTTCCTTCAATAGAGATCTGGTAGTTAGCCTTAGAAATCTTTTTTCAGGACGGTAAACGGCCCTTGCCATCCGATCTTCAGTTGGTTGTTCTCGGTAGGGAGCAACACCAAAACTTTCTCTCCTGCTTCCAGTTCTCTCTCTTCCGCGACTTTCCTGTATCGGTTAGCGTGCTTGGTGCGTGCTCGCTTAAAGTTAGTCGTTGCTAGGTCCCACCCTAGTTTCAACCGTTCCTTTAAAACCGACACATATTTACTGGCTGAGACAACTGTCTCATCAGCCTTCTCGTCTGTCAGAGACTGAAGTAAGGCTTCAAGCGGGCCCTTAATGGGTCTGCCAAATAAGAGTGTAGCTGGCGGAAATCCTGTGGAAGTATGAGGAGATTCTCTGTAGCCAAATAATGCTGCAGGAATACAGAGATCCCAATCTTCAGGTTTCACTTGTGCCAGCTTACTTAGCATCATGGTGAGGTTTCCATTAGCACGTTCCACAAGCCCATTTCCGGCCGGAGTATATGGCTTAGTGTGGATGTGCTGGGTCCTCAAGATCTTAACGATCTCATCCATCAACAGGTTTCGGTATGGAGATCCATTATCCGTCAACACTTGCTGCGGGAATCCCAACCGAGTGAAAATCTGCACGAGGGCTTCTGCGACATGCTTGGCATCTGCCCATGTTAGCGGGATAGCTTCTGCCCATAAAGTGCATGTATCGACTAAGGTCAGGATGAACCTGTTCCTTCTTTTAGTCCTTTCGAAAGGCCCTAAAATGTCGATCACAACCCGTTCCAATGGTGTTCCCATTATTGGCATTTCACCCATGTGGACTGGGGGTGTCCGTTGCTTGGGTGGCACACGTTGGCACTGGGCACAGGATTTGACATATCTGATAATATCAGTATTTACTCCTGGCCACCAATAATGAGTGGTTATACGTTGGTTTGTGGCGTTCTGTCCCATATGTCCGCTAAAGGGAAGAGAGTGCCCCATTTCTAGGATTTGGCTTCTGTACTGTTTCGGTACTAGGAGCTGGTTGTAACCTTGGTCAGGCTTGCCCGTTCTCCGATAAAGTACGCCATCCTTAGAAAAAATGTCCCCGTGCTGTGTTGGTTCCTTCGCCATGGGCAGTTTCCTAAAGCAGGGTGCCAAAGTAGGGTCCTTGTATTGCGCTTCTTTAAGTTCCATAGGTAACGAATTTGGCGCAGGCTCCCGTTCCTTTTTGGTTTGCCCTCTTGTAGTTACTGCTGCCACAATCGGCTCTTCCGGTTTCCCAATACACACGTATCTCGCGCCAAGTATGACTGGGTAGATGGGATCATCCATAACAGCCGCTTTGATCACACCTCTGACAAAGTCAGAGTGTATCTCCACCAATGCGATGGGAAGCGCTGTAGGTGCCTCACTCTTACGAACTCCACAAAGTTGGACGGTCTCTGCTGTCTCTTGACCGGGTTTGACCAGGTTCCTGGCAACAATGCAATCATAAGAAAGCCCCGTGTCAAATAAGCAAGAAGTTTGAGAACCGTTCAAAGTAACAGTACCTCGCGTTGAGGGTCTATCCCCAACAGGTTTGGAATCACTGTCAACAATTCCGCCTTGCGAGACTGTCAATAAGCATCCGATGCGTTTCGGCTCGGTGTGCTCGGTCTGATCATATGTCCCGTGCTCGGGGGTTCTCCCTTTGCCACCTTGTCCTTTCTGGCTACGCTGCCATGTAGGGCGGTCGGGTTGATCAGACTGTTTGGGGTGGTTGGGGTACTTGTTCTTGTAGAACTTGGATTTTTCAGGAGGGGGGTTTTGAGGTCCAGTTTCTCTGTGGTTGTTTTGGTTAGAAGCCTGAGAAGATTGCTCTAGGTTATGTTTTCGAAAATGCTCCTCTGTCGGTTTCCGCTTTGTGGCCGGTAGTTCAGCCAGCGCATTGTGATAACGCTCAGACTTTTCCAAAATGTCTTCAAGTTTTTCTGCCCCCTGCTCAGCGAGAAATCTCCGGGTATCAGCAGACAAAGTGTTCTTTATTTGTTCAGTTAGAACAAGTTCCTCAAGACCTTCATAGGTAGAGGGGAGCTGCGAAAGCTCAAGGCACTTTGTTAGATATCCCTTAAGACGAGATGAGAACTGGTGAAAAGTTTCAGAATTCTCTTTCCGGCTGTTGCGAAACAGTTGCAAAAACTTGCGAGCGTTCATTTCAAAGCGCTCCAGTAACGCTTTCTTCAACACATCGTAGTCGTCTTGTTGGCTACTTTCCAGCTTAGAATAAACATCATAAGCAGAACCTTTTAGGGCCTGGGAAAGTTTCATATTCCAACGCGACCTCTCTAACCCGTACAGAGTTGCAATTTTCTCAAATTTTTCTAACCATGTGTCAATCTTCTCATTTGGACAAGGAAAAGATTCAAGAGTGAAAGACATAGCATTTAGTTGAAGAGATTGAGTGTTAGCAGGGTCAGTTAAGGAAGAATGAGGAGAAGACTCTCCATTGCTGGAGGTAGAGGCAGCCCCACGGCTCTGAAGTTCTAGAGCTTTAAGAGCCAACTCATGTTGTCTCTCCTTCTCTCTTTCCTCTCTCTCCTCCCTCTCCTTCTCATGCTGTCTCTCCTCCCTCTCCTTCTCATGCTGTCTCTCCTTCTCTTTTTCTCTCTCCCTGCGGATTTCCATTTCCTCGTCCATCTTCTTCTGCTGTAAAGCTTCGGCTGCTTCTTCTTTCCTCCTAGCTTCTTCTTTTTCCTCTTTAGCTTCAGCTGCTTTCCTCTCCGCATCATATCTCTCAAGTTCGTCTCTGACAAAAGCTTTCGCTTCCTCTCCTTCCAGTCCCTCCTCTCTCGCTTCGTCCCTGAGAAATTGTCTAAGCTTTGCCCTCTCGGCCATATTATGTCAGTGACTGAGACTAGTGGAGAACGAAATTAGGAAAAAGGATACACTGGTTCCTACCACTTACGAGAAAAAAAAACCCAAAAATTCAACAGATGATATATTTAACCCTGGGATACCTCCTCCAAAATAAAATCTAACTATCGCTGCTATTATCGGCAATAAAGCACTCAATGCAAAACACGACTACGCCAAATAAATGGTAGTTAAGATTACAACTGAAAAATAAGTTGCCACAGTGGAAAAGCAAAAGAATATTGCAAAAATTAAAGAGAAAAATAATCCCTTAATTTTTAAAAATCCACTATAAGTTCGCCCCTGAAGTCAGATCGGGTAAGGGAGGGAATTAATCTGGACAAAAAGTCCGAAACACACTCCTTAACTTAGTTCAAACGCCGTTCTGCCTCAGTACCCAGTGAATGTTATACACTCACCACTTTACCAGCATTTAGTATTACAATCAGCAGTTAACATATATCCCGACAAAATCAACCTGTAACCAAAATGTATATTATTCAAAGATGCTGTGGAAAAAAAACTTATTAGTTTGTGTGGTCAGAACGCCCGTAAACAGATCGCTAGTCTAGGGGGTAATTATTTTTAAAAGATACACAGTCACAAGACATCACACTCTTACTCTATATCAGAATACAGAATCTTAAGTTCAAAAATCCAGATAGACGAGTCCACGTTTGTCGTACTCGTCTTCCTATTCTAAGTTCAAAGACCGGAAACGAGCCCTCATTTGTCGTAGATTTCCGATAGGAGAATTAAGACTAGGTTTGGTCCCTTCTGAATAGGTTTGAATAGGTGATAGAGTCAGTGAGAGTTAGTGAAAGGTAATAGAATTTCCACACACGTGAGATGATAGATTTTGATATAGTGGCTGTCTCTGAAAGCGAAAAGAATTCTTCTCTCTCTCACCTATCTTCTACAACAGTTGTTACAGCGTCAGACAGACTACACCAATATACATATTACGTATATTTCTATCACTCACAGGCACGCACATACACGTGACGACAGGTAAACACACAGACGTGGGAAAACTATAACAATGATATATATATTATCTAGAACGAGCTGACCAAACACGATTATTAAGTTCAAGAGCGATTTTATTATCAGGAAAAATCGGCTCACAACATCAAAGAAAGTACATCAAGGAAAATACATATACACATAGTCATAAAAAATCAAGGAAATGTTGCAAGGATGATAGCCCCGTTATAGTGTTAACTCTAGGTTTAGCCCGGCCCCGTTAAGAGAACAGATGATGGCGCCCGAGTCACAGATACATAGGGTTTTAGTCTAAGAGTTGTCTTTGTTTTATCTCGTAATTATATGCACAGAGTTTGAAAAAAAAATCTGATTTAACCTAAGACAAAAACACAAGAACTCTAGCCTTAGCAACAAATTATGCAGATTGAAAAAAAATTAGGACAGCAACAGGGTGTCAAAGATAAAATAGTGAAAAAATATCACTCAAACCAGCGTACACTCATTCATTCCGCCATGGCTTATCATACTTGTACTCACGACTTTGCTTGCTGCCTCTTGGAACACATTGATTTTAGATTTTCACACAGACTCAAAAAATGCAGTCTTCTGCCAAGAAGTCCCCAGTTCCAAAAGACGTATTTAACTTGGAGTCTCCGGGAACGACTACTTGGGTATGCAAATTTGTTCAAATGTCTGATTAATTCACCTAACAATTATTCCAGGCGCGGGAGTTAGCAGAGCACAGTGTCAATAGCGTAGGTTTCTAAAAAAATGATGAATGTCAGGTCGGTGCCTTCCCTCAGTATAGGATTCACTTTAGTCACACCACAGATTTGTCCACAAGATATAATCTAGTCGGGAAATGATTGTTAATATTCACGCCACCAGGCAGCAAATTATATAGAGTTTCTAGAAGAAATTAAGTGCTGGCTCCAAGGTCCAGTATTTATCATTACAGTCTTTGAAAACCCGTTTTAGGGATATTAGTATTTCTGTCTAACTTGCACCGTCAGATCAGTGTTACTTGAGAAAACCCACGTGGTTCAAAATAAGGACTGTCTATTTCTTCACAAGTATGGAAACTACTACTAGGTGCTGGTAAAGTTAGGGTCACCCCAAAACTTTCACTGTGTGGAGGAAAAATAACACATATAATATAATAAACAGAATCTGTACTGGTTAAAACTTACATTTAAACTTGCAAGCAGAGAGCTTTGCTTATCATTTAAACTTCCCGTGACGTAAGTTATATTTAAAAATCAGCAATCCTCATAAATTAAGAACACGTGCGTATTCCGTCACCATTCATGAGGCTGGATTCTAGAGTTTATACGTTAGTTTAGAAAAAATACACTCGACTGAGTATTAGCAGTTAAATTAAATTTATAAATAGCTACAATTGCCGTTATAAGCTAGAAATTTTAATTTTATTCTGCTTTCCACTGAATGCTTCCCTAGAAAATATAATAGCCTACCACTTTATTTCTCTTCTGCGCTAAAGAAATAGATTAAAATGAATTAAGCGATTTAACACTTTAACACTCACAAAATCTATATATCTATCATATTAATTACCTCAACCACAGAATTACAGGTAGTCGCACAACTTAAGAATAAAAATGCTGAAAATATTTCTGGAAGTCTAGAAGTTCGACAAATTGCCGAAACAAACTGAGATCTTCGCTAACAGCTATTCTGTTTTCGAGCGACCTATCTACTGTGAAGTCTATGAGCGAGAATGAAATTAAAGTTTCAAACTTGGCCAATATCTTAAAATCAGACAAAGGGCCCAAACTTATTTCGCCAAGCGAAATTATCTCCCCTACTCCCAACATTTACGTCCGCTTAACGCGTGTCGTAACTGTCACCTACTGACCACGATGTACGCGTGTCAGTTTCAAATCCCAGACAGCCTGACTCCATTTCAGGGCAGTTTTCACACTACAGCTGACCATGGCCCAAGTGAGCGCCGTGTCAGTTTGGGATTTCCAGACAAATGTCTGGATACTGACCGGTGCAGATGTAAAGTATCACACCTCACCGGGACTAATGCCGAGAAGAAACTCGCGCGCTCGGTGAGAATGTAGACGATTTGCTACGTCCTGTGTTCAGCGAACCGACTTATCACGCCTTCTGACGCCCTGCAGCCCTGACATCTACGTAATATCGTCCTAGCGCGATTCTCAGTTTAAGAGAAAGGAAAACAGGTAAAGTTTGCGAATTATATGAAAATAATATTCGCAAAACGAATGGATGAAAATTTATACAGGAAAAAAATGAAATACAGAGATAATAAAAGAGAGAGTACGAGAGAAAGAATAGGAAAAAGATGTAGGAAATTAAATGAATATAAAACCTACGTGACAACACGTTAACATGAAAATCACCAAACGGACGGGACAGAAACCAGATAGATCACATAATGATCAATGGCAGATGGAGACATGCATTACAAGACGTGAAAGTAAGAAGAGGCGCAGATGTGGGAAGTGATCATCATCTAGTAGTAGCAAGACTGAAGGTGAAACTCAGAGCTGCTGAACCAGTTGCAGTCAAACAGAAAAGATATGACATTACGAAACTTAAGGACCCCCTCACCAGAAAAGCTTTCGTGGTCGACGTAAAGAGACGATATTAGATTGCAAAAAACCAGGAAAGAACAGAGACCTATTATGTCGACCAGAAATTCAACACCATCTCAACAACATACAAGGAAAGCAGCGAGTCATGCTTGGGATTCCAGGAAAGAAAGAGACTAGACTGGATAACACCAGAAACGCTAAACACCAGAGCGAAGAGAAAGGAAATGAAAAGAAAGAAAACAGAAGCTAAGTCTCCCAGGTTAAAGGCAATATATAGTGAACAGTACAGTCAGCTGGACAAGGAAGTAAAACGTCAAACCCGTGCTAACAAACGGACATTTCTGGATGACCTTGCAAGACAGGCAGAAGCGGCAGCACTGAGAAATGAACAAAGCACAGTTTATAAAATAACAAAAACTATGGATGGAAAACGAGGTGCAAACGACATAACGTTAGTAAGAGACATGCAAGGAAATCTCATCATCAAAGCACAGGGGAAGTAAACAAGATGGACAGAGCACTTCAGAGAAACACTGAATAAGCAAACACCAGAGACTCAGCTGAATGTTCCTGAAGCTGAAAGTGACTTAGACGTAAATATAGGCATTCTACGAAAAGAAGAAATCATCACAGCTTTCAAAGTGTTAAAAAAAAGGAAAGGCGCCTGGTCACGACAATCTAAATGCTGAATTATTCAAGGCAGACCCTGAACTAGCAGCAGAACTATTAGAACCACTATCTGCACAAGTCTGGGAAACTGAGGCAACACCAACAGAGTGAAGGAAAGGAATAATTGTCAAATTGCCCAAGAAGGGCAACCTTGCAGACTGCAACAACTGGAGAGGATTTACTCTCCTCTCCGCTCTCTGTAAAACTGTAAAATACTAGGCAGGTTCATCATCCAGAGAATTTCAAAAGCAGTTGACCATAAGCTGAGGAAAGAACAAGTGGGTTTTAGAAAGAACAGAAGATGTGCAGATCATATATTAACCCTCAGGAACATTATAGAGCAGTGCTCAGAATGGCAGAGACAGCTATACATTAACTTCGTTGATTTTGAAAAGGCTTTCGACAGCATACACATAGACAGCCTTTGGAAAATACTGAGGGCTTGTGGAATTCCAAGCTGCATTGTGTCCATCATAAAAGGTCTCTACTCTAACTTTACATACAGTGTTGGAGGGAGTAATCTTACTTTCGAAGTGAAAACAGGAGTACGACAGGGATGCCCCTTATCAACAACATTATTTTTCATAGCCATAGATTGGGTGATGCGCCAGAAAACAGAGGGCAGTCCAAGAGGAATTAGATGGACAACATTTTCTACACTGGAAGACCTGGAATATGCAGATGACATTGCACTTCTCGCGTATTCACATCAACACACTCAAGACAAAACCGGTAGACTGAATAAGTATAGCCAGCAGGTTGGCCTGAACATTATTCTGAAAAAGACAGAGGTCATGACACTAAATGTGGGCAATTCTGAGCCAATAACAGTAAGGAACCAGAAGTTAGAACAGACAGACATATTTACTTACCTAGGATGCATAGTAACACCTGACGGCGGAACAAGCAAAGACATTAACAACAGAATGAATAAAGCGAGAACAGCCTTTTCTAGTCTCAACAACATTTGGATGTCCATCAGCAACCAAGAACTACTTATTCGGAGTAACCAGGAGGACATGTACACCATCATAGCTGGCAGACGCTGGAGTTCGGATGGCCACGTCCTCAGAAGGGACCCTGATACCATCACAAGAACAGCTATGCTATGGACCCCCGAGGAAAAGCGAGAGGCCGACCAAAAACAACTTGGCGGAGAACTGTGGAAGCTGAGATACAAAGAATGAACCACAGTTGGGGCACTGTACGAAGGATGGCTGCCGACCGAGCAAAGTGGAATCAATTTGTTGCTGCCCTACAAGACGCCACCAGGCGTGATGGCCGCTGACTGCTTTGGCAGTTGGCGGTTATAGATCAAAGAAGAAGAAGAAAGATCAAAACGTAGATCTGGTACTGTTCAGCTTCTGGCAACTTCTGTAACGACCGTGTGCAAAAGCTTGATACTGTAATGCACCAGCTCCAGTGTTCAGCATGCACCAAGTTCCACAAGAAGACTCAACCACTTGATTTCCACAGGTACGTCGTCTTTTAAGCCAGTAAACACTGTGTAGTGGCAACACTGTCCCACTGTTGGCTTCCAAACGGAGCTGCAGCGGCCCGTAGTCTTGACCAGTCAGACGCTGAAATGAATGCTACCAAGGCTGCCATCCACTGGTTTGCACAACATGTGCAACATCTTCGTCATCTCAGCTTGGCAGACAATAAAATGAATGACAACGAAGCCGCTACAATTTGGTTCACACTGCAGACGTTGGCGTGCAACGGCGTCGTTTTCTTAATAAGAGGAGTGCCACAATGTCGCACTGACATTTTGTTATATCTGATACTCTCGTACAACCACGACCCCCAAGTAACACTAGATCCCTACCAACTCTTCATAACTGGCTAGACATTTTCATCGTCAACAGGGAATTACAAGCTACACACCTATAAATGTCAACTTTTGCCTATCAACTGAAGCTACCTTCAACTTGCAAAGAGCTACAAATGTCCTTATACGCTATTGCACAGGCAAAGTGACAAAGTACTGTAAATAATAAATACCGCCTTGCAATTCTGCTCTCACTACACCACTAGTGAAAGTCCTAATCCTTTATCGTCCTCTAACACATCCCCAAAATTTCCAACTTGCAACACTGTTGAAGCTTAACTCGAGAACTGAAAATTCCAATCTTGCAACACTGTTCAGATTTAATTCGTGAACTGAAAATCACCCGTGGCAAAAAATACAACACTTAACTGCGTATCACTAATCCGTGACCCATGACTCATTATTCAAAATACCTGACAACTGCGTGAATGAAAAACAGGCCTACAGTATAACGTGACCCAAAATAGATTTCTTCCTCGAAACTAATACCAAGAGAAGGGAACACAGTGGCAAATTTACACTTAATATTTTCAAGCAGAACATGAAATACGAGCTCCCCACCTGAAACAGGGTATTTTATATTAAACACACATATGTCTTAGTCCTCGAAATAATAAACAAGTGAGCGAGGGATGGAGTGGAACACAATTAAGTAATAACCAACACAAGCCATATTCCCAACTCTGTCCAATGTATTCAAATAACTGTGACCACAAAATTACAACAATGTATATAGTCAGCGAAGTGTATCACATTCATGAAAATCCCAGATCACAAAATGCATTATATTCTCACAAATAAATATCTTCTCGCACTCGACGGTTCAAGTCCACCATCACCACCAGAAACCTCGCCGCTCAACTGACCCCCGCTTCTTCACTGCCCCATTCAGAACTCTCCTTGCATTCACCCCTGACCTTCTGACCTCGCAGTTTCGTGTTGTTAAAATCAGACCACTCTACTGACTACCTCTCATAGACGACTGACATTACGTACCTGCTCCCAGCGGAACACCGCCAGTCCACAGCTGTGTTAATCACGCTGTGACACTTACATTTTCAAACCAGTGTAAATGTCCCTATAAACATATTCACTTCAAAATTAATGTAAGTTTTCAAGCTTTAAACCAGTGTAAATGTCTATGTGAAAATACACATTTTAAAGTAATGGAAGTTTCAAACTTTTCAATCAATGTAAAACATATTATATCTGTACATTTAACCTTTTCATTTAATTTAAAGTAATGTAAGGGAGCCGCGCTGGTGTAATGGCTTCGGCGTTGTACTGGCGACCAGGTGTTCATGGTTCAAACCCGGGCGTCAGCGTTTGAAGGAATGTTTACGACCGGAAATTTGACTGAATAACCTGAACGGCTCCTGTGATAAACCCTCTGTGGATGGGAAGGAGCGAAGCTCCTGACCGGGTTGGAAGGAAAGTCCTCAGGTTCCCCAGCCTCGCAATGACATGTCATTGGGCCAAAGGGCTGAAAGCCCAAGTGCCGCTGGTTAAGAAAAAAAAAAGTAATGTAAAGCTAAGGCTATTCAGTTTAAATGTAAAGAAAGTTTTATCCCAAGGGATTAAATTTAATTCTCATCGAGGGTAAATTCTGACATGGGATGATAGAATAGAAGAGGGGGGCACATAAATATGTGTCGAAAAACGTCATATTCTGAAGAGCGTTTCGTTTCTATTTATATTACCAGTTATTGGTGGTACCAGCAACAATAACCATTTCTGGCACAAGAAGGGACAAGCGGCCGTCTTCTTTACGACGGACGACCAGCTGTGAAGACTCTTTTTGACGTTTCCTTGGAAATGAGCTTCAACCTACATGTCTTGACCAGAGACGAGTGACAGCAGTGTACAGAAAACCTACCCATCAGGAGGAGGATTAGAATCAGCATTGGCAGCTAAGATAACCTATAAGATAACCTCTTATCAAAAACCATCACCCGAGTGATGAAAACTTCATTTTGTAATTAACTATTATTCCTTTCTTTTAAACTGGTAAACTTAACGTGATTATTAAATTTTGTTTTTTGTAATTATAAAAGTTTAACTTCGATTCAATCATTTTAAATGTACTACATGTTTGTCTCAGTCAAAGTTACTACACACACATTCTAAACAGAGCTATTCTAAAATAATAAAATTTCTACTGATTAACTCAGAGTTGGGGGCTTAACGAGCTAGAATAAACCATTGCTTAAATTCTTCATAAAAGGTGTCGGCAGATTACAGAATTAACGTGCTCAGCAACAGCCAGCATTGTTTTCGCTTATCTGAATATCTTGTGAAGACTCCCTTGTGATAGAAACTTTACTACTCTTCTATCTACATTTCTGCCAAGAGTAATCTTGTGTAAAGATAGACTCCATTGAAGCCTATAATAGATACTCTTGAGTTTTGGCCACTGTTGTACAGCTATTGCAAAGCAGGGGAGGCAATACCGTCACAACAACAAGATTTTTGGGAAAATAACACCAAGAGATGGGCAGGAACGAGTCTATCAAAGTGCACTATTTCGACTAGAGGCATAAAACGTTGGAGATCTATTGCAGCGGACCTTCGATGTGGAGGTGATAACTGAGGAAAATGATGATATTTAAAGGCACAACCCCAGAAGCGAGAAAGGGTGTAAACGGAACAAAAACATGTTTAGCCAGACAATATTCATAAGTGGACAGGCAAGCCTTTTGCAGGATTACAAACACTGGCACAATTGACAGATAAATGCACTGGCAAATAATTGTTACAAAACGTCTGTACGTGTTCTTTTGGTGGCTCTCTCACACCTTCAGCCCTACGGAAGTATCATTTTTTTCTTCATTTTTCTCTTTCTCCCATTCAATTCGCTTATTATTTGGCAATTTTTGCCCTTTCATTCATTATTTATGCTCTTTGCTGAATCCAGTAGGGTGAAGTCTCTAACGCTCCACTCCCCTATCTGATATGGGACTATCTTTATCTTTTACATCTTGCTCTGAAGCCGCTCCCAGACGTGTTTACGTTTCGCCAGGTAATTAGACCGATCAGTGGATTATGCAACCAGTATGGCCACCTTTTGAAACGTGTCGGTCCAACATTTGACCCCAGGTGAAAAGCTGGTCGCTTACGATCATGTCAATGGGAAACCAGTTTGTTTGTCTGGGGCTGCCGACGACCGTCTCTGTTTGTCTGGCAGATTACACAGATGGTAGATGCGTTTATCGCCTTTGCGGGACCATCCCTGGTGATTATTATAGATAATCTGTCTGGGGAAGACAATATTTGAAGGTAGCATCTGGGCAGGAAATTAGTTCACATATTTGTTTGTGAGGTTGCAGAAAGATGCCGACGGAAACATTACGTCTTACTATAAAGAGGTCACGCGTGGGAATATTAAATTTAATATTTTAAAACACGCGGGGGAGATTATGAATTTAAACACCCCAACCCACGTAGTTGCGAAAAGAGCTTACGATTGGATTGAAGTGAGAGTCGGAATATACACCAGGAAGTACAATCTGTGATTTGAACTGGAAACTGAAAATAAAATCTAGCTACCTCAGAGACGCAGAACAGACAGCTTCGCAACTTCAAACGAGTAACTCCCAAAAAACCAGAAAGAGAAAGATCGGACCTGTAATTCAATACTTATAAGTTACAGATCGAAGTATTTGGGAAACTTAAAACCTTAAAAAGTAAACCCGCATTTATAAATACAAGACTGTAAACTTAAGGGACCAGGACTTTAAATACAGAGTCTGGGCACCTAAAGGAATTGGATCACCCGTCAAAGAGGAATTATTACAGTTTCCCAGACCAAGTGTACCGCAGAACACCCGTCGAAGAGGAATTACTAGTTTCCCAGGCCAATTGTATCACAGAACACCCGTCATAAGAAGGAATTACTATACTTTCCCAGACCAGGTGATTCGACAGCATGTAATCTAATTTGCTCGTGTCCATCCGAAAACTGTGCGAGGAGATTGTGTATAACCCAATTTGGGTACGTGGTTACAAGCTATCAGACGGTTTGAAGTACTAACGTTACTACGCCGCTAGCGTGATAGAATAGCATCAACACTGACCGCTTACATTGGACGAGTTATGTGGGAAAGTGCACTCATCACCAAAAGAAGTGACGGAGAACCAAGGCAACAGGACTCACCTAGATTTACGTTTTCTTGTAAAATAGGCAAAAGCAACGGACTTTAATAAATCCTCATCTACGTCTCCGTGACGAAAACTTGTAAGGAGGATCCCGTTTACACGCCCGTAGAGGTATATTGGGAATATGGCGTTAGGCCCATATTTTCTCAACCATCGGTACACTACGGGTGATGTGGTCAGCATCACGCCGGCCGCCTTAACCTTCCCAGAGTTGCTCTGGTACCCAATTGGGGCTGGGTCAGCCAGGAGCCGTTTGCGGCATAAAAAATTCCCACCTCAACTGGGGATCGAACCATGGACCACTGAGCTAGGAAGCCAGTGAACTAACCACTGTGGTACCGTGGCTCCCACAAAAACTTGTATTTACAGCAAAATTTCACCACTCTTTCCATAATTATTTTAACTGTTAAAGACTAATTCATTATTAAAATTGTTACTTGTGGTTTTAAAACTAAACAATCATAGTCGCTTCAGTTTTTTTATATGTATGAAAGCAAACGTATGAGCCAGAATATTAATATATATAAATACCTAGACATGTATTTACCTCTAAACAGAGCTATACCATTGTAAGAGGAAATTCGATGAATTAACTCAGCTGAGGGATGGAACTGGCTAAAAACCATTGCTTAAATTCTTCACAAAAGGCGACGGACAGACATAAGTTAACCATTGCTCAGCCCTATGCCGCATGGTTCTTGACTTCTGAATTATCTTGTGAAGGCTCCATTCGGATAGAAACGTCATTACACTTCTATCTATATCTCTGCCAAGAGTAATCTTGTGCGAAGGTAAACACCTTTGACAACCCAGTTTAGATACTCTTGAGTTTTGGCCATTGTTAGACCAGTAATTCAAAGCACGGGAGGCAATCCGTGACAATAATAGAGGGTTCAAAAAGAAATGGTGTCCCTAAGATTACATAGGTTATTTGACGCCGGAAGGAAGGACGATAACTTACCATTGTGTCCGATCCTAATGAATATGGTGTGTGTAATTAAATCTAGTATATATATATATATATATATATATATATATATATATATATATATATATATATATATATATATATATATATATATATATATATATATATATATATATATATATATATATAAGTGTGTATGTGCGTGTGTGTGTGTGTGTGCGCGCGCGCCCGGTTCTTGGGAGGTGCGAGCGTATAGGGAACCGTCTAGAAAGACGGCACCGAATGTATTGAAAAAAAAATTGTAGTTAAAATGTTAGCAGAACAACTGAGACTAGATTGTTATGGAGTTTAAATTACGAATTATTTTTATGTTTACATTCATTTCTTAAATATACGTTTCTCCATTATTCGATGTCTATATTTTTTTTTCTTCAGAAATATGCGCATTGAGCGCACTTCTATAAGTCAACATGAGATTTTTTTTTTTTTTACCATAATATTTTGAAAACATAAACGTATTATGTTTTTGTAAAATAATACAGTTGATATCACTTGCGGAAATTACAGTGTCATGTAACTCAGTAGCATAAAATTAAGTCTCATAAGAGTACAATGCAGTATGGCACGAGGAGTGAACGCCATCATGAAACTTTGCACCACTTTGGAAAATCCCTAGATCTCTCTCTCTCTCTCTCTCTCTCTCTCTCTCTCTCTCTCTCTCTCTCTCTCTCACACCCACACACGCACGCACATACACACACACATATATATATACATATATATATATATATATATATATATATATATATATATATATATATATATATATATATCTTCTTCTTCCATCCTTAGCCATCAACCGGCAAAGCAGTATGTGGCCAGTACGCCTAGTGGCGTCTTAGGGCAACAACAAATTGATCAATCTATCGCTGTTTCCACCACGCCTAGTGGCGTCTTTGTGGAACAAAAACAGACCAAACAATCTATCATTGTTTCCGTAATCAGATTGGTTGGCAAGCAGGTGATTAGCCCACTGTGCGAAGTTTTTACGGGATGGGTGTCATGAAATATTCTAATCCACATATATAAATTATTAGGTAAATATGAAGCCTAACAAATAAAATTAATAAAGAGAAGAGCAATGGTAAAATGACAGTGCTGTCACAAGGAATGTACTCGAAATCCCCCTTGTTTTCTGCTTCGTCTGCAAATTGTAACGCTTTCACGTTGATATAAAAGCTTACTGTATTATTACCCGCCTTCTTCAATGAAACGTGTGCTGCATTTCTAAGAAAAACATTGAGACGTACTGCGTAATGACCTAAATTAATCCTAACATTAATTATATTACGTTACCAAAACGAACGAACAGATGGACAAAAGGATAGCGAGAGGGGAGGGCTGAAAATCAGGAACGCATGCAACACGCGACGCGCGATATACAAATGCTGGCATCACGCGTGTAAGTCTACAAGCACTAACTTTTTCAGACGGACAGTGATAAAATACACTACCCTTTCCCAGAGTTAGGTTTATAAATCATAACAAACTCTTATTAGAAAAGACAACATTAGATGGGTTTACGTTTGAACACATAACAGTACCCAGACAGCACATCTTCGAAACAGGAGGTAGAAGAAATTGCATATTTTGAACGCAGCCACGTAGCTCCTTTAAATTAGTATTTTTGGGTTCCTTAGGGCTTGCTGACAAATAATATGTAAAACGTTACGCAAATAGTCCAGGAATTAATAAATTATACCCAAAATAAAATATTGGGGGTGCCTGACAGCATAAAATCATTTCTGCTCATAAGATTTTTTTTTTAACGTGTTTGAAAAAAATTTACGTTACAGAAATAGCCTACCATGTAAACTCCAAATTGATTGGAGCGCAACAAATGAAAGCCTAACCACGATTGGTCGGGCTATAAATACTATCTTGGTTGTTAGGGGAGACGGGAAAAGATAACATTTTTTTCAAACACTTGTCGAAACGTGGCTCATTGGCCAGTCTCGCTGATATACACACTTGGGAGCGTTAGTTCGAAACCACTTGTTTAAATACACTTGATAAAGCATCAGTGCGTTGAAGCCAGCTTATATTTGGCTCAATAAAAGCCTGGAAGATAAGCAGATGGAAATTTGTGCCAGTTTGTGCCAGAATTCATTGCTAATCAACGTATCTGTGTTTATTCGTATGAATGGTGGGACAGTGGTCTTGATGGTACTGAGCAGCATCTGGTCAGAGATTTGCTGAATCCAGAGTCGGACAGCATACTCCTTGGTCTTTTTAGCTATCAGTGAGGTGTCTCCTGAGCCCAGAGGAGAATTCGAGCAGAGGAGTCCTTTCCTGCCGCCATCACTCAAGATAAGCAGAGTTGGCCAGCTGAGCTCAACATTATGTCCCCTCATCTTGAACTGACTTTTTAAAATTAATATTAAGAGGGGAATTTACTTGTCTTAAAATCAGGAACTGTGAACATCTCCAATACTAGTCCCTAAAGACAAACTATTGAAGTCATGATGACAAATACCAACAGAGCTTGAACAAAACAAAACCAGTATTACCTCATTTTACTACTACACAACTGACACACATAGAACATTTGTAATAATATATGTCACTACAATATTCATATTAAATACATTCTGTACATAACTTGTAATTTAAATTGATTGTGATTCCTGGTTCCCTTGTAGTTGAATCAGGACACATATTCATTCATGCCAGTAATGAATACATGTTGTTATTTGAAACGTTACGAGTGACTCCTTTAAGATATTCTCATAGAGTGTTATATGTATGTGAGTGTCACAGTGTTGTCAAGAGTAGTGGATTACATTAAATTGTTTATCTGTCTGTTGTTGTGACTTACACTTCATCATACACATACCCTAGACACATAACGTAGCATCACACTATTCCAGAATAATTCTGACGGAGATATAGAGATATGTGGTAGCAAGTAAGGTTATCTATAATACACTACTCTTAATAGATATAGATACCTTCACAGCTGATCTCAGTCAGTACACTAAGTCCCCTATAAATATTTATAACATCCCACTTCACCACATATATTGGGGTCTCGCTCTTGGGATTTTGAATCTTTCCCTATTAAAAATATTGGGGGGTAATTCACTTCAGGGAATATAAGAATTAAAAGGTATCCTTGGGTGGAATTAAATAAGGTTGAGCTCACGGTGCCTGTGTTGTCCATTAGAGATTGAATTGTTGGTTAGACATTATATAAAGTTACCTGATAGACAATGGCGGACCTGGCCAAATTTCGATCTGCTGCGGTTCAGACTGCAAAAGAGTTAGGATTAGATGGGCAAGTTATGGTTGCCTATGTTACTACGGAATGTGACAAATTTATTGAACGCGAAGAAAGAAGGTTTGAAGCCGAAAGAAAGTTAGAGGCTGACAAGGAAATTAAGAGGTTGCAGATTGAGGCTGAGGCTAAGAAATTGGAGGCAGAAAGAGAAGACAAAAGATTAGCTGCAGAAAGAGAAGCCGAGGAAAGAAGACAGGCTGCAGAAAGGGAAGAGAAGAAATTAGCTGCAGAAAGAGAAGAGAAGAAATTAGCTGCAGAAAGAGAAGAGAAGAGATTAGCTGCAGAGAGGGAAGCAGAAAAGGAGGAGAAGAGATTACAAAGGGAACATGAGTTACGACTAAGGGAGTTTGAGTTTCAAGGCCATGCTCCTGAAAATGGTGCCAGTCCCTTTGCCTCTGATGCTACGGTTACTCAGGGAGCCTCGACCTCAGCTATGAACTTTCATTTAGATCATTTTGTTGAGAAAGACGATGATATTGAGAGCTATATAAATAGGTACGAACTATTAGCTACCACGTATGGGTTAGAGAGAGAAAGGTGGAGCTTAAAGTTATCTCAGGGACTTCGTGGGGCAGCTTATGAAGTTTTTTGCAAAAATGAGCAGAGGTGATCAGGAAAATTATGACATGCTAAAGCAGGCTCTTTTGTTAAGGTATGAAAAGAATGCAGAGTTTTACAGGAAAAAATTTAGGAATGCTAAACTACTGTCAGGTGAAACCTATCACCAGTTCTCTGCACGCATAGAGACATACTTGGAGAAATGGACTTCTCTGGGGAAAACCCAAGATCTTAAGGAAATGGTCCTTATAGAGCAACTAAGAGAGTCCATGGCTCCAGACCTGAGAAAGTTTCTCATGGAACAAGGTGCAGAGAGGCTGGATGAGTTGCTAAATGTTGCTGAAAGGTATCAAGCAGCTCAAGCAGAGGTAACAGGTAATAAAAAGAAACAGGTGGACAACTTTAGGGCACCACAGAACTTTAATAAATTTGATCCTAGGGATCAAAATAAAGGTAAGCACCAATTTGATAGGCCACGGTATGACAATAAAAAATAAATTCCCACAATTCGATGAAAGGAAATATGATGAAAGAAAATCTTTCAACCAAGGAAAAAGGTGGTGTAAAAATTGTAAGATGAACAATCATGACACTGACCATTGTAGAAGGAAACCTCCTCATTTTGCTGCTATGACATCGGGGAAAAAGGAAAAGAAGGGCAAACCTGAAGAATTACAGGAACCATACCACCCCCCCAGTGTGTGAAGATGTCATCTGTAATGGTGTCACTATAAGATGTTTATATGATACCGGTTTAGATTACGATTCCGTTGTGAGTTCTCACCTGGTGCAAGCCGATCAATACACCACAGAAACAGTGGAGATTCAAACTGCAACCAAGGATGTAGCTACCATGACACTTCCCGTCGCCCGAATAAAAGTGAAAACGCGATACGTGGAAGGAATCATAAAAGCAGCAGTGATAAATGAGCCAATCTACCCTCTAATATTGGGGTGTAGATATGTCTTCTTGGGGAATCCCAAGAGACCTGTGATATTGGCAACAGTGCAGACCAGATCACAGACAAAGAAGGAGGAGGATAATCCCATAAATACTCACCCAGATGAGATGAGGAAGGCACAGGCTGGGGATAAAACACTCAAGCCTTGTTTCAGAAAATTGTCAACTTGTCATACAACTCCAGGCAAGGGAGATTTTTATATGAAAAACAAGTTGATGTATAGGAAGACTGGAGCTAGATCCAATGGTCACGGACAGCTGGTTCTTCCAAAAAGATACAGGACAGAATTAATAAGGAGCCTACATGTGAAACCAGATGGGGACCATGAGAAGATAGGTACCATCATTCAAAAGGTGGCTCACAATTATTATTGGCCCAAAGCAAGATGGGACATTGAAAATTTTGTAGAAAGGTGTAGCATAGCACATGAGGGAACACCCACAAGTGGGAACATGGATCAGGACCTGGACACGCCATGGGGCAAAATCAGGCCTAACAATAAAAGGAAAAATAGATTTGATAAAGTGGACCAAATGGAATGGGAAGCCCCTTTTCACGGACAAGCTTCACTTAACTGTTTTACAATGGCCACTATGCGGAGAGTGCAAAAAGATGTCTTACCCCAGGATAAGCCGACAATCCCTCAATCGGACTTAAACCAACTGGAGGAAGAAGATGTAGGGAGGAAATCTCTCATCAAGAATTTTAAGAGGGGAGACAGCCCCAAAAGAAAAATTGGTAGCGGTCGTTTTGTGCATGAAAATTCTGGGAAGAAAAATCATCACTATAAAGCTTCAAGTGGAAGAGACCATACCGGTGCATGGACAAATAGGTCCACACAATTAAAGGTCCATATGTAGCTTTGTTAAGAACGTGGACTGATGAAAAGGCAGAGGAAAACATTACATCTTCATACCAGTATGTGAATGAGCTGACCACTCGGTTAAAAACTGGCTGGAAACTTGCCAATGAAAATTTGAAACAAGCCAGGAAGAAACATGCTGCCTATTATAACAGGAAGGCGAAAGACAGAGATTTGGCTGTGGGAGAGAAGGTACTGCTTCTTTTGCCCGGGAGTCAGAATAAGTTACAAATTGGATGGCAGGGTCCATATACAGTTCTAGAGAAGGTGTCTAGAACAAATTATAAGATAGATAAGAAGGGGAAAGAAAAAATCTATCATGTGAATCTCCTGAAGAAATATTTGGAAAGAGAACATCAGGAAGAGACACACTTGTTGACCTTGTCCATCGCCATGGAGATGAAAAAGGAACCACTTTCATCATTTGAATATCCATTACACCCCTGTGAGACAGCAGCACAGGTGAAAATCAGTACACATTTAACGAAAACTCAGAAAGAGAGAGTGCAACAGGTTCTAAATAATCATGCAGAGGTGTTAACAGACCGACCAGGGCATACCAACCTATTGGAATATGATATGAAACTCATAGACTCCACACCTGTCTGTATGAAACCATATTCGATTCCGTTTGCTAAGGAAAAAGCTTTGAAGGAAGAGATAGACTATCTATTGAAAGAAGGAATTATTTCGCACAGTGAGTCTTCGTATAGTTCCGGTGTTGTACTCTTAAGGAAGCCCTCTGGAGAACATAGACTCTGTATAGATTACAGGAGACTGAACGCTATTACAGAAGGACAGGTGGATCCATTGCCGGATACAAATCAGCTGTTTGCCAGACTAAATAAAGCTAAATATTTCTCAAAAGTGGATCTGAGTAAAGGATACTATCAGATTCCAGTAAAGCCTGAGGTTAGACCATACCTAGCTTTTAGTACCTCAGAAGGACACTATGAGTTTAATAGATTGCCATTTGGATTGAAGAATGCGCCTAGTGTCTTCTCTAGAATGATGAGAAAATTATTGGATCCTCTGAATAATCCCTGTATAACAAATTTTATGGATGATATCCTTATAGCAACAGAAACATTTGAGGAACACATTGACTCTCTGAACATGCTGTTTGATCGACTTAGGAGGCAAATTTAACAGCCCGACCAACCAAATGTTGCGTTGGATGTAAAGAATTGGAATTTTTGGGACACACAGTTTATCAGGGAAAACATGACCCCTGACCCAAAGAATTTAGAGAAACTACAGAAAGCCCCGAGACCACAAACCAAGAAGGACGTGAGATCCTTTGTCTCATTATGTGGTTTCTACCAGAAGTATATCAAAAACTTTAATTCCATATGTGCACCTTTAACGGAATTGACACGTAAAGGACTTCCAGATCGCATTACATGGACACCACAATGTGAAATGACTTACCAAGAATTGAAGGAAAAGCTCACAAGTAAACCCATTTTGAAATTACCTGACTTAAGTCAAGAATTCATAGTAAGGACGGATGCAAGTAATATTGGGTTAGGTGCAACTTTACTACAGAAATCAGATGCATTGGATGGGGAATTAAGCCCAGTGGCATATGCTAGCAGAAAGTTGAATAAAGCTGAAATCAACTACTCAACTAGCGAAAAAGAATGTCTTGCAGTAATATGGGCAATAAAGAAATTCAATATTTATCTATATGGGAAGGCATTTAAGTTGCAAACTGACCACAAACCTTTATCGTTCTTAGCACAGGCTAAGCATGAGAACTCTAGGTTACTCCGATGGTCTTTGCTTCTGGCTCCATATAATTTTAGCATTGAATATATATCTGGAAAAACCAATCTGGGAGCGGATTTTTTAAGCCGCCATCCGTGTGATGAGAATCACCGTAAACCCCAGAAATAATAATAAATTTCTCTATGTGTATATAGAATAAAGGACTGACATATAATGTCTGTTTTAAGAGGGGAGGTGTCATGAAATATTCTAATCCACATATATAAATTATTAGGTAAATATGAAGCCTAACAAATAAAATTAATAAAGAGAAGAGCAATGGTAAAATGACAGTGCTGTCACAAGGAATGTACTCGAAATCCCCCTTGTTTTCTGCTTCGTCTGCAAATTGTAACGCTTTCACGTTGATATAAAAGCTTACTGTATTATTACCCGCCTTCTTCAATGAAACGTGTGCTGCATTTCTAAGAGAAACATTGAGACGTACTGCGTAATGACCTAAATTAATCCTAACATTAATTATATTACGTTACCAAAACGAACGAACAGATGGACAAAAGGATAGCGAGAGGGGAGGGCTGAAAATCAGGAACGCATGCAACACGCGACGCGCGATATACAAATGCTGGCATCACGCGTGTAAGTCTACAAGCACTAACTTTTTCAGACGGACAGTGATAAAATACACTACCCTTTCCCAGAGTTAGGTTTATAAATCATAACAAACTCTTATTAGAAAAGACAACATTAGATGGGTTTACGTTTGAACACATAACAGTACCCAGACAGCACATCTTCGAAACAGGAGGTAGAAGAAATTGCATATTTTGAACGCAGCCACGTAGCTCCTTTAAATTAGTATTTTTTGGGTTCCTTAGGGCTTGCTGACAAATAATATGTAAAACGTTACGCAAATAGTCCAGGAATTAATAAATTATACCCAAAATAAAATATTGGGGGTGCCTGACAGCATAAAATCATTTCTGCTCATAAGATTTTTTTTTAACGTGTTTGAAAAAAATTTCCGTTACAGAAATAGCCTACCATGTAAACTCCAAATTGATTGGAGCGCAACAAATGAAAGCCTAACCACGATTGGTCGGGCTATAAATACTATCTTGGTTGTTAGGGGAGACGGGAAAAGATAACATTTTTTCAAACACTTGTCGAAACGTGGCTCATTGGCCAGTCTCGCTGATATACACACTTGGGAGCGTTAGTTCGAAACCACTTGTTTAAATACACTTGATAAAGCATCAGTGCGTTGAAGCCAGCTTATATTTGGCTCAATAAAAGCCTGGAAGATAAGCAGATGGAAATTTGTGCCAGTTTGTGCCAGAATTCATTGCTAATCAACGTATCTGTGTTTATTCGTATGAATCGTGGACAGTGGTCTTGATGGTACTGAGCAGCATCTGGTCAGAGATTTGCTGAATCCAGAGTCGGACAGCATACTCCTTGGTCTTTTTTAGCTATCAGTGAGGTGTCTCCTGAGCCCAGAGGAGAATTCGAGCAGAGGAGTCCTTTCCTGCCGCCATCACTCAAGATAAGCAGAGTTGGCCAGCTGAGCTCAACATTATGTCCCCTCATCTTGAACTGACTTTTTAAAATTAATATTAAGAGGGGAATTTACTTGTCTTAAAATCAGGAACTGTGAACATCTCCAATACTAGTCCCTAAAGACAAACTATTGAAGTCATGATGACAAATACCAACAGAGCTTGAACAAAACAAAACCAGTATTACCTCATTTTACTACTACACAACTGACACACATAGAACATTTGTAATAATATATGTCACTACAATATTCATATTAAATACATTCTGTACATAACTTGTAATTTAAATTGATTGTGATTCCTGGTTCCCTTGTAGTTGAATCAGGACACATATTCATTCATGCCAGTAATGAATACATGTTGTTATTTGAAACGTTACGAGTGACTCCTTTAAGATATTCTCATAGAGTGTTATATGTATGTGAGTGTCACAGTGTTGTCAAGAGTAGTGGATTACATTAAATTGTTTATCTGTCTGTTGTTGTGACTTACACTTCATCATACACATACCCTAGACACATAACGTAGCATCACACTATTCCAGAATAATTCTGACGGAGATATAGAGATATGTGGTAGCAAGTAAGGTTATCTATAATACACTACTCTTAATAGATATAGATACCTTCACAGCTGATCTCAGTCAGTACACTAAGTCCCCTATAAATATTTATAACATCCCACTTCACCACAATGGGGTAAACAGCCCCATGCCCATACCCTCCTTAGTCGCTTTTTACGACATGCGTGGTAGGGTGCAGTGTTACTATTCTTTGCTCCCCTTTCGGGCCCCGGTAACACACGGGTGATATATATATATATATATATATATATATATATATATATATATATAATAAATATATATATATATATATATATATATATATATATATATATATATATATATATATATATATATATATATATATATATATATATATATACTTTGCCTGTTACACCGGTAGACTATATGCAGAAATTCATGTCCTCACAAAAATTGGGGTAGCGATGGCAATTATTCAAGGTGAAAGTCCGGAGTTAATTAAAAGTACTTGCTTTCATGTGTGAAAATGTTCTAATAGCGATCTTGACATACAATGTCGCTGACTGGTTGATTGGTTTCGATAGGATACAGTCGTGGCAATATTTGCCGTACCTGTATTCTTATAATTCTACCAATTATTGGCTTTAGCGTGATTATATAAGTGCACAACCAATCAATCAATACCCTTTAGCTCCCCAAGGAGCATAGGCCTTCAACAAACACATGCCAAGTCTTCCTGTCCTGTGACATCTGCTCAAGTTCTTTCCATGTTTTCCTCATCATTTTCACCTCTGTTTCCAGTTCTCTTCTCCATGTGTTTTTTTTTTGGTCTACCTCTGCCTCTCTTTCCCTGTGGATTCCAGAAAAAGGACTGCCTTGTAATTCTATCAACAGGTTTCCTAAATGTGTCTCCTATCCATCGCTAGCATCTTCTTCTCAACTCTTGTTCCACAGGCACTTGTCTGGTTCTTGTCATCAATTCCACATTTGTGACTTTGTCATACCATTGCAGTCCTTCTATTCTACGCAAGCACCCGTTTATAAAAGTCTGTAGCTTTTTGGTTGTTGTTTTTGTTGTTCTCCATGTCTCAGAGCCATACAATAGAACTAACGACATTTGAGTTGAAGATTCCTATTTTCGTGTTGGGCTTGATTTCTCTTGTTCTCTGTATGTTTCCCAATGCAATGAAAGCTCCTCTTGCTTTTTGTGTTCTTATTTTGATATCACTGTCTGTCAAGTGCACAATCCCCATATTCAAATAGTTCTCTATGAAACGTTTGTAACCAGCAATGTAATAATCAACGCTTTTAACCAACAATGTAATAATCAACGCTTTTAACCAACAATGTAATAATCACACTTGCTTTTCTAGAAAATGCAGCAACAGCGCGTATTTCACCGTAAAAACAAAATCACAAACCCATTTCAATTTGTCTTTCATGATGCATTTACCAATTAGTCATGATTTAGTTTTACTAAAAAAGATCCAATGAAGTTGAAATGGAATGGAAAGGGAATGAAGTGACCACAGGACAAATAATGCCCATCTGGAGATGCAACAGAAAGAGCCCACCATAATTGTTTCCCCGTCATTTTTTGTTTAGCGGGTTACTTACTCGTAACTTATTATTTACTTTAAATAAGCCTGTCGGCAGTCTTGCAGAACGTACCACACTGTTGTCATGTTATTTTTTTTAGTGCTACAGTAATGATATTCATATTAAATTCAGTGCCGCGATAAACCAATACAATAAAGGAATTTTAATAGGGAAGGAAAAAGTTTACTCGCGTGCTCTTATTTAAAGGGAACTGTATCCGGTTTTATTAACAGACGTATAGAAACAGACTTCAGTAGCGCGTAAAATAGGCTCATGTACCGTAGCTCGAAACACACATTAGATCTACAGCGCAGGTTTATGCAGGGACCTTATTCAAGTATGCGGTTTCAAATTGTGTGAGGAATCAAAACTGAGGAGCTACTGACAGTAATCTGACATGGATTGTCTGTAAGTTTATGAATTTTATATTTTAATTTATTATTTTTAAATGCCACATAATACTGACACAAGTCTGATTTAATGGGGACGTGTTATATTATCCATTTTTTAAAAATTAAGGTGTTTGCTACTTTTCTTTATAGCACCCACTTTCAACCATCTACCATATACATGTTGGTTATATCAGGACGTGTTTCATTTATTGTTATATTTTTTTGTTTGTATTTATTTTATACTATATTATCTCAAGTAGGTATTTTTCCTTTTGTCGTTATAGTTCAATATGGTTTTATTATCCAAAATATGATATTGTCTAAACTAGAATGTTTTTAATTTTCACTGGAGGGTTATTTGGTCCATCCGTATATATCTGGGGGGAGTCTTTCACCTGTGTAGACTACTGGCTCGCGTCCTTATTTATTTATGTTTTATATGTTAGATTTTGTTTTTGTAATATAGTGTTTTATTAACGTTATATCTCTGATGGGGTCTTAATGCTTATGAGATTGTTTGGTTTCATGCGTCAAACATTAATTATTGAAACATTAAACTGCAAGTCCACATTTATTACCTTAAAATAACACACAAAATTGTCCCCAAAACATGAGAGCTAACAATTGTCTCAATCATACATGATGATGGTCATGTAAAAATGAGTATGGTCATGAGTAAAACAAAATGTTCAATTTAAGAAATAAAACATACACCTATTAAATGATTTCCACACTCTGTTAATTCTGCCACTCTCACGCAACAACTGCCATAATTTGCTCTAGCCCAACATTTCGCTCAATTATCATTCACACTTCCTTTTTTTAATAGGAGGAATCTGTACATTCACAGATGGAGAAATTTGTAACAAATGAGTTTCCATTATAAATTTTAATTGTGAAGTTATTTTTTTTTAATACCGCTGGCGCGTCTTTCAATTTTGGAAATAGTGGAATGTACAAATTCTCTTCCATTCCAAAGCCATGAGTTCTGATCCAGTCTGCGCAATGTTTTCTAATATGTGCTGTTTAGGAATTGTCTTACTGGGGAATAGCTTTCTGAACAAAGACATATATTGATGCTGTTATTGATTCTTTACTAATTGGTTTACTGTGTGATATTTTGTTGTGTACTTTCTCAAATGCTTCGTTCAGTGAGTTGAATTGTTCTTGGGCAATAAAAGCTGTGTCAGTTATATCTTGTTTGTCTGTAATTTTCAGTGTTTGTGTAATGATTGCTCTTGTAAGATCTTTATAAACTTTTTGTGTGAGATACCTGTGGCTGTGATTCCCTATGAATGCTCTGCTATGATAAGACTGTGGTATGATTTTGTGTTTGACTAGTACCTTGTCCAAGTGTGAGAAAACTGGACCAAGCCTAGCACACAGATCTTAAAACTGAAGTTTGGCCAGCGTATCTTGTACATTTTCAAGTTTAACTTTAAAACTATCTGTCTCCTCCTTATCCTCACAAAGTTCAATACCTGCCTGAAAAAAATTCAATTTTAGCTTCTAATTCTTCTGCCTGTTTCCAGTTCCAACCAAATCTCTTCAAGTTCTTAATAGTACGAATGTTTGCATGTATCTCTTGCGGATTCTTCCCCGAATAAGAAAACAACAACGTTTTTTACCATCCCACTCTAAATCTTTTAGTGACTCTATCTGAGCTTTCATGCCATTCATAAATATTTCTAAATTATCATATGTATCTCTGACTCTAGCCATTGATAAAATGATGGCATTAGATTTAGAATTTGGTTTCTCTAAATTTACTACCTGTATTGTAACTTTGAACTGTGAACGAAAGAAGATATACAAACAGTTACTTAGAATTCTCTGGCATCCGTCGTGTGCACAGGATTGTCTACCAAAGAACACTAATGGAACAGTCCTTATCTCACACACAATAAAAAAAGACATTCATATTATAAATACAAGATTAACAAGACTTGAAAGATAGATCAAAGTATGCGGAAGTAATCTATCTATAGCTTTACATGCTTTCTAACGCTTATATACGCAGCTAAATATCATTATAAATGAACGAAAATGCAAAAAACAGATGGTGCTTTACAAAAAGTTATTTTTTTACAACCTTATTTAAGATTTGCGGGTATCAGGAATGCGTTTACAGTGATTTAAATGTTATAAAATCTGGTGACAATATGCTTGTTCTTGTAATGCCAAACTCACAAAACTGACTACCACACATTTTCAAGATATGAAACCAAAAAAAAAAAAAAGTATGTGGAAATAATCTTTAGCTTCCCTTCGAGAAGTCTTTATAATTATAAACTCATACGAATGGGCCGATTTTTAGATATTAAATTAATAAAACGATTACTTATTTTACGAATTTCCTCAAATGATGACGCTGTTTTCAAAAGTCTGTAACTCCGTCAAAAATAATTTCAAACAAATAAAAATGCAATCAAAAATAGAACACAGAACAAAGTTATAGCACACAAAAGAATTTTTGCGCTGTGTTTATCCAGAACGAGTGTGTAATGATTTATATAATTACTGATTTTACACACACATCATCTGATTTTCCCCGCCAAAACCCCCAGTAGTCATTTACGGTGTACATGAAGATTATTACCCGGTGTCAGAATTCCGGTCACCGAAACTAAAAGAGCGCTCTGGTATAGTGTACAAACAGCCGTGCCTGTCACGTGCCATCATCTCATGTTCTTTCCACGCTATCTTCATCATTTTCACATATGTTTCCAGCTCTCTTCTCCATGTGCTTCTTGGTCTACCTCTGCCTCTCTTGTCCTGGGGGTTCCAGAACAAGGACTGCCTTGTAATGCTATCAACAGGTTTCCTCAATGGGTGTCCTATCCATCGCCATCGTCTTCTTCTCATCTCTTGTTCCACTAGCACTAGTCTAGTTCTTGTCATCAGTTCCACATTGGTAACCTTGTCATACCATTTTAATCCCTCTATTCTACGCAAGCACCTATTTATGAAAGTCTGTAGCTTTTTAGTTGTTGTCTTTGTTGTTTTCCACGTCTCAGAGCCATACAATAGGACTGACTTCACATTTGAGTTGAAGATTCTTATTTTCGTGTTGGATCGAATGTCTCTTGATTTCCATATATTTCCCAATGCAATGAAAGCTCCTCTTGCTTTTTGTATTCTTATTTTGATATCACTGTCTGTTCCTCCAACTTTGTCTATATTGCTGCTAAGATATGTGTACGATTCTACATCTTGTATTGGTGTTTCTTCAAGTTCAACCCTGTTATCATTACCTGCAATTATTCTCATTATTTTTGTCTTTTCCCTGTGTATTTTCAGACCCAATTGCTGTGACCTCTCATCGAGTGTTTTCAATTTGTCCTGCATCTGATTACGGTTACGGCACAGAAGAGCCAAGTCATCAGCAAAATCCAGATCATCCAACTGCTTAGTTAGATTCCACTGGATTCCATTTCTGTTGTGTTGTCGATGATTTCATAACCCGGTCTATTGCTAGTAAGAAAAGAAATGGAGACAAGGGGCATCTCTGTCGCACTCCTGTTCTTATCCCAAACGGTTCTGTAAGCTGTCCTTCATGAAGAACTCTGCATGTCATGTCTTCATGCGTTTTCTTTATTAAATTAATGATCTTCAGGGGAACTCTATAATGCCTCATCAATTTCCAAAGTGATTCTCTGTCTTCACTGTCAAATGCCTTTTCGTAGTCCACATATCCGATGTATAGTGGTGAATTCCATTCCAGACTTTGTTCAACTATTATTCTCAAAGTAGCTATCTGGTCTGTACATGATCTGTTTTGTCGAAAACCTGCTTGTTCATCTCTCAGTTTCTTGTCTATGGACTTTTTTAATCTCTCAAGGATTTTTTTTCTTAACCAGCGGCACTTGGGCTTTCAGCCCTTCGGCCCAATGACATGTCATTGCGAGGCTGGGGAACCTGAGGACGTTCCTTCCAACCCGGTCAGGAGCTTCGATCTTTCCCATTCACAGAGGGTTTATCACAGGAGCCGTTCAGGTTATTCAGTCAAAATCCCGGTCGTTGACACTCGTTCACGCGCTGACGCCCGGGCTTGAACCTTGAAAACCTGGTCGCCAGTACAACGTTGTAACCATTTCACCAGCGCGGCTCCCAATCTCTCAAGGATAATCCTGTTTAATACTTTTCCTGGCACTGATAGTAACATTATTCCTCTATAATTTGTGCACTCTCGTAAATTTCCCTTCTTAGGCAACTTAACCAGATATCCTTCCTTCCATTCTGCTGGTATCTCTTCCTTTCCCAGACTTTACCAAGTAATGTATATATATATATAACATCTCTGTAGCCGTGTCGATATCTGCTTTGATTGCCTCTGCTGGAATGCCATCAGGTCCAGACTCTTTTCCATCTCTTAAACTGTATTGGCTTTCTTTATTTCTTCCTTCGTTGGTCTTTCATCTTTAATTTGTAGCTCTTCTTCTGCTGGCTGGATGTCCGGGGGGTTTTGTGGAGCTGGTCTATTAAGAAGGTCCTCAAAATATTCTGTCTACCTCTTCATTTGCTCTTGCTGAGCAGTTTTCCATTCTTGTCTTTTATGAGGCAACTTGTTTGCTTGTATTTCCCTGTTAGCTTCTTTGTGCTGTTATACAGTTCTCTCATATTTCCTTTGGCTGCAGCATCTTCTGCCTCTTTTGCCAACTCCTCAATATACTTCCTTTTGTCTCTTTTGATACTTCTTTTTACTTCTTTGTTTGCTTCTGTGTAAACGTCTTGAGTACTGGCTTTGGAACTTCTGGTTTTGCTTGTGTTTAAATCTGCTTTTTTGTTTTTTCTGTCTTTTATCGTATTGATGGTTTCTGTTGTTATCCATGCTTTTTGTTGTCGTTCCCTTTTACCCAGCATTTCTTCACATGTCTCATTCCAAACAGTTTTGATTTGCTGCCAATAGTCTTCTGTATTCTCTACATCTTCCAGCTGTTGGGGCACTTGTAATTTGTTGGATATTGTGACCGCAAATGTGTCTCTTGTTTCTTGATTTCTTAGATGTCCTACATTAAATTTTTGTCTATAATTTTGCAAAGTTGCATGAGCGATTGCGTAATTATATTAATTAGCAATTTAAAATGGCCGACACAGTGTGAAAAATGCAGGGTTACTTTAAACCCCCATAATATAATTATTTCTCAACATATAGCGTTGAAATTGCAATTGTGCGTGCAAAATTTCAAAGCATTCCAACAATTCATTCTTGAGATATGGCATCTCAAAATGTACCTGTCGAGCTAAAAAGTGAAAGTGAGAAAATGAAGAATAAAAGGAGAAAAATACGTTAACGAAACATTATATTGCGCACTTACTTCATCTTAATGACCTCCAAGAGTATAAATATCCCCTTCCTTTTCTTCTACCTTGTCAGTAAACCCCTTTCTGATGGCTCTCAAAAGGTTTTCTTCTTGCTTTCGCTTTGTCAGAAGACTTTTTGATGGAGTTGGTGATTCTATGTTGCTCTGCAGCGTTGCACATTTTCACAGTAAATCTACTCACAGGTACTCCAAGTTTTGACATAAGCTTGAGAACTGATAAGTATCCATCATTAAAATAATATACTGCATTCCACACAGCCTCTTCTACTTTGAATTTATCCATAAAATGTTCTGCACATCTATAACATATTAGCTTGTTGAGACTTTCGTTGTTGTTTTGTGTCCTTTCGTGGAGACATTTTGACAGTAGTGACTAATCCGCCACGTCATCAAACACTGGTTGAATGCATTCTACCACTGCCAGTAGTAGGCCATTCTTATGCTTTTAAGAGAGTGGGTCCTTCTTATAGTCACACCAAGAATTCTGTCCTTCTGGGCATTTTTCATGCATTGGCTTATCCTTTGTGGAAGCGACATGAGGCAGAACTGCTCTGATGACGACTTTCATACCCTCAAGGTTTCCACTGTTTTGTCGCATTGCTAGCCCAAAATAGTTTTGAAGGGTCTCAATTTTGTTGTCTGTAAATCTTCCTAAGCCTTCTTAAGCTTTTCTATCACTGAGTTTGAGCATTTTGTTTTCATTCTTCATTCTTCGTAATCGCGTACCACATCTCTTTTTCACATTCGCAACACATTCTAGTTTTGCTACACTGACTGATTTCCCATAGGGCTTAGATTCTATCATTTTTTAAGGAAGCTGAATCTCCATCGCCAAGATATTCATTGTACACGAGGCTGTGTTTCTCAACTGACTGAGAAAAGATTCGAACGCTTCCGGCTGCCTACATTGCCCCTGCAGTAACAGAATGATTGACTTTACAGTTGTGGGCTGCCTTCCACTTGAGATACTTTTCTGGCTCTCCATCTTTCCTTTTATCCCATCATTTGCATCCATCACAAATGTTTGACAGTGTCTCCACATCTAGACACATCCCGCTGTCTATCGAAATTGAAGTTACTACACCATGATGACTGGCATGACCCCGTCGTTGCCAAGTTCCGTCCATTTACACACCACACATGACTGTTTCAGTCTCACTGCTAGTTGTTTCTTTTTGCATTTTAATATCTTTAGCGGCTTCAGACATACTTTTCTCAGCCACTGCTTGGCTAGTAGCATGCACTTGCATAAAAATGTCTCTATAACTAGATCTTGTCATTGGTGGTGGGGCACTGGTGTGCAAGCAAAACTTTTTAAGCGCTGCATGGCCTCAGCCAAGTGATCATACAAACGTTACCATCCTTATACTGATTTCCTTGTTTTTTTCACTATTTCCTTTACATTTTCTACATCTCCTGATGTTTCGAAAGATGTTTCCCACAAGCAGTTGCTACATTTGACAACGATTGTTTGACAGAAACCCTGCTTTGAACACTATCATTCTTCATTGCGCCTACATGATATCATAAATTCAAAACATTCTACACATCTCATGCTTGCTGTTATGAAGTTATTCTAGTGCTCCATACTCATGAGAATAAAAGCATTATTTGTTTGCCCATATTTTCCATGGGTTAAGAGAATGTTTTTCTTCAATTTCTTCACAGATGATGGTGCAACTTCAGTATCGATAACAGGTGCTTCATTGTTTTCTGTTTTGCTACCATTTTGACTTGTGCGCTGGTTGCCAATAAACTTGCGTTTTCTCGACTTACTATATCTTCTTTTGTCTCCCATAGTGTTCTTGCTACATTGATTTGTACAGCTTACCACAACAAAGGAACTTTTTCACATAAACAGGTCTAACATGAATGGTTGAACACACCAGAGTTGATCACGTCAGTCCACATGTAATAGAAAAATTCATGAACACTAAACTTTAAGGAGAGTAATGTCCCTTCCCATAAATGGTTCTCTGGTGTTTTTTTGGTACAGAAGAGTTATGGAATGATTACACAGCCCTACCAAAAAAAAATTTTTTTGAGTGCCAAACATTTTACTCTTGATTGTACATAAATGAGGCCTGCTCAATCCAAATATCACATTTACTTGTCTGTAGCAGCTCTAGTTTTTGAGATACAGACATTTTTGTATTTCATTAATACAGGGTGAACAACAACAAAAAACCGGCCCGCGCGCGCACTGTTTTATTACAATATTTTCTATATAAGGCCAGCTTACTTTAAAGTAAAACTAGGTGACCAGGACAAGTCTTGGGCTCCTCATATTGTTTGCAAAACATGTGTTGAACACCTGCGACAGTGGACTTTGGGAAAAGAAAATGTTTAAAATTTGGAATTCCAATGGTTTGGAGAGAGCCCAAGAACCACTATGATGACTGTTATTTCTGTGTTGTGAATATTAAGGGAATTAATGGAAAAAAAATCACAAAAAGTGGAAATATCCAGATTTAGATTCTGCTAGGCGACCTGTTCCACACGGAGATGACATACCAATTCCAACTTTCAGTCAGATTTCGGATTCCCTGCTAGAAGATGAGACAGCAGTGGCATGTGGAACGACAAGTGACAGTGATAGTGATTTCGAAGATGATTTTTCAGATGCTCAACGCTTCGACCAGCTTGAACTAAATGATCTAATCCGAGATCTATATCTCTCCAAGGAATCTTCAGAACTTTTGGCTTCAAGATTGAAAGAAAAAAAAATTACTGACTGCTGAAACAAAGGTTACATTTTATCGCAGCAGAGAGCAAGATTTTATTCCATTCTTTTGTAAAGAAAACAACCTTGTGTTTTGTACTAATGTAGGAGGTCTTGTTAACAAAATGGGTGTAAGTTATACACCAGATGAGTGGCGACTTTTCATTGACAGCCCTAAAAGAAGTTTGAAGGGTGTTCTCTTACACAATGGTAACAAATATGGCTCAATTTCAATTGCTCATTCTACTACAATGAAGGAGGAGTATGCTACAATAAGCACAGTTCTGGAAAAATTGAAGTATTTAGAACATAACTGGATGTTTTGTGTAGATCTTAAAATGATGAACTTCTTGCTTGGCCAGCAAATGGGATTCACCAAATATCCATGCTTTATATGTTTGTGGGATAGCAGGGCAAAAGATATGCACTGGACAAAGAAACAGTGGCCATTGAGGGATGAATTTAAAGTTGGAGAAAAAAATATTGTCAATAAGCCTCTCATTGATCGAAAAAGAGTTCTACTGCCACCATTACATATAAAGCTTGGCTTGATGAAGCAATTTGTTAAGGCACTGAACAAAGATGGTACCTGTTTTAATTACTTATGCAGAAAGTTTCCAGAATTGAGCATAGACAAACTTAAAGCTGGAATTTTTGATGGACCTCAAATTAGAAAGTTAATAAACGATCCAAATGTTATTGATTCCATGAACAAAACAGAGTCCACAGCCTGGTCATCATTTGTTTTAGTTGTGCAAAACTTTATGGGTAACTTTAACGCAGACAATTATTCTGAATTAGTTGGAAACATGCTGTCGAGGTTTTGTGAACTTGGATGCAACATGAGCATAAAATTGCATTACCTCCATAACCATTTACATTTATTTCCGGAGAATCTTGGCGACTTTAGGGAGGAGCAAGGTGAAAGATTTCACCAAGATATAAAAACAATGGAAGAGAGATACCAGGGACTTTGGGATGCCCACATGATGGCAGATTACTGTTGGACCCTTAAGCGTGACTGTCCAGGCATATCACATTCCAGGAAGTCCTCGAAAATATCCTTTTTGCGTGTTGACTAAACAAGTGCTAGTGATAAAGTTTTATTACATTTTTGGTAATATATGCACAGTAATTACATATAATATGAATGCAGACTAAAGTCAAAATGCCACTGATAGCACCTAACTCTAGGATTGTACATAACAATTGCCCTACTAATATGGTCATTCTTAGTTATCTCAAAAACTAGAGCTGATAGAAAAAAATCTGATTACATTTTTGGAATCAGCAACCCAAAATTACCCAAGAACAGCTATAAAATTTAAGGCACCAAAATGTGTGTATACTAGTGTTATCAATTCAACTTTTTTAGTGTGATGACAATAATGTTTCCTGAAAGTGGTTAATAACCAGGGTTAAACCTTGCGTTGTCAAGGAAAATTAATATCACCCCTTATTTACTTATCCCTTAAACAGTAAAAAAAAACTATGCATCACTGGACAATACAAACCTCTGTATTGTGTAGAGGCGTGGTTTGGCTTAATAAAAATAAAAAATAAAAAAATAGAGTCTGAAGTTTTTCACCAAATTTAATGAAATTCTACCTTACGGCATTAACATTAAACCACCTAGCCTGTTACTATGACACAATAGCTAACAGCAAACCACCTAGCCTGTTACTATGACACAATAGTTAACAGCAAACTACCTAGCCTATTACTTTGACGACAGTTAACTGTCCATAACCAGCCTGTTTCATAAACTACGCATCTGTATAAACATCATCAAGTGCCGCGGCATGCTTCTCTACATTTTCCGGCTCTTGTATACCTTGTTGATTCTGTTGCTGCAAACAGCTCGTGTCATTTTGCTAGGTGTCCTATTTATCTTCCTTTTTTTCTCGCTCACTTTCATGCAGGGCAATACAAGTTAAAATATATATGGGAAAATATACTTATATCCACACAGTCAAAATATAATGCGTTATGGGAAAATTATTATGTTGCATGATGTTAGAAAGACTTAAATTGCATGCTGACGAAAAGATCAGAGAAGAACAAGCGGGTTTCAGACCGAAACGATCATGTATTGATCAAATATTCACACTAAGAACAATTATAGAAGAATCAGTGGAAATGCAATCGCCACTTATTATCACCTTCGTCGATTTTCAAAAAGCCTTTGATAGTCTACACCGCCCATCATTGTGGAAGATACTTACAATCTATGGTCTTCCAACAAAATATGTGAATATAATCAAAGCGCTTTATTACAATGCAAGATGTTGTGTTAGAACAAATAAAGGGAATACAGAATGGTTTACAGTAGAAACAGGGGTGAAACAAGGCTGTATTATGCCACCACTACTTTTCGGAATAGCTATTGATTGGGTTATGAGAAACTATACCCACAATGAACAATTAGGTATAAATGGACAAATGGAAAATTCCTGGGGGACCTGGATTTCGCAGATGATTTAGCATTCTTAAGTTCAACACCCAGACAATCCCAAGAAGCAGTAAATAATTTGTGTCATCTTTCGGTTAAAATAGGTCTCCAAATAAATGCCTCTAAAACTAAAGTTATGAACTTTTCTAACGAGACCTTTAATATCATCCTGAACGGGGAAAAACTACAGAAAGTTGAAAGTTTCAATTATTTAGGCAGTAAAATGACTCAGGATGGTGACACAACAAAAGAAATTCATACCAGAATTGCTTTGGCAGCTAGCGCCTTCAATAGATTATCTAACATTTGGAAATTACGATCATTGAATATACATACCAAGCTTCGTCTGTTTAATTCAAATGTTATCTCAGTGTTAACATACGGCTGTGAGAGTTGGAAAATAACAAAATCATTGGAGAACAAGCTGAATACATTCGAGAACAAATGTCTTAGAAAACTCATGAACATCAGTTGGAAAGAATTCAAGACTAATCGACAAACAAGAGAAGACTCTAGGCAGAAATATGTCTCCAACTATAAAAGGAAAAGACGATGGTCATATATCGGTCATGTCCTACGAATGCAAAACAACAGTATACCATTGTAGGCGCTCACTTGGGTTCCTGAGGGTAAGAGGAAAAAAGGAAGACCAAAAGAAACACTCAGAAGAACAATAATAAGAGAAGGAAGAACGTTGGGATTAAACAATAAGAGGTGTGGCGTCACAACGTACAACCTGGAGAGCACTGGTTTCTGCCTTTTGCGCCGTGTTTGGTGCTTAAAGAATTTATTATTAATATTATGGGTAGTAAGGTTGAAACAGATATGTAAATCAGATCTGAACAGAGACTAAAGGGTAAAGTAAAAACAAACGAGTAAAACGTTTTCGACACACCCACTCCATCAAGAATCAAACCCGTGCCATTCTTGATTTCATGCAGAGATGTTCTACTAATTAGTTGCAAGAGTAGAACTCAATGCCGTTTGAAGGTTTTGTTTATATTGGAACTGTAATACAAAAGAAAAACAAAAAACTATTTATGCAGTCTAAATATGGGCGCAGCATTTTGTTTAATACTGCGTGTTTTTTTCAGACCGTAAGTATTTTAACTGCGCTGAATCTTAACAGTCCGTAACCGGCTAATAATTCTGTTAACATAAACGATCATTCTTCTGTCTCAATAACTGTGAGCGATGCACGGATCCACAGCAGGTAATATAAAGTGCAAGACACCATGCTTGTATTTACACGAAAAAACAAACTTCACAGGCGATACCAACAACAACAATGTAACAAAACGTTTGTACATGTACTTTTGGGACCATCTTTCTCTGTTTCATCCGCTTTTTATTTGGCATATTTCATGCACCTTCATCATTTTGCTGTGACCACTCCCAGACTTGTTTACGTTTCGCCAGGTGAACCGTTATAATACCAGGTTAATTAGACCGGTCAGCGGATAATACGTTTATCACGTAAGTCGTCTAGCTACCTTTGATAGAGTCGGAATGCTAGAGAGTAACAGAGAAAGAAATGTCAAAACTGTCCTCCTTCCACACAATCTGCCTAAGGAAAATTCTCCGAATCTTTTGGCCGAATACCATCAGCAACCAAGAACTACTTATTCGGAGTAACCAGGAGGACATGCACACCATCATAGCTGGCAGACGCTGGAGTTGGGTTGGCCACATCCTCAGAAGGAACCTGATACCATCAGAAGAACAGCTATGCTATGGACCCCCGAGGAAAAGCGAAAGAGAGACAGACCAAAAACAACTTGTCGGAGAACTGTGGAAGCCGAGATGCAATGAATGAACCAGAGTGGGGGCACTGTACGAAGGATGGCCGCCGACCGAGCAAAGTGGAATCAATTTGTTGCTGGCTTACAAGAAACAACCAAGCGTGATGGCCACTGACTGCTTTGACGGTTGGCGACTATGGATCAAAAAAAAGAAGAAAAATCGTAACAGTGCGTAACCGGCTAATTATTCTGTTAACATAAACGATTATTCTTCTGTCTCAATAACTGTGAGCGATGCAAGGATCCACAGCAGGTAATATAAAGTGCAAGATACCATGCTGGTATTTACACGAAAAAACAAACTTCACAGGCGATATCAACAACAACAATGTAACAAAACGTTTGTACATGTACTTTTGGGTCCATCTTTCTCTCTTTCATCCGCTTTTTATTTGGCATATTTCATGCAACTTCATCATTTTTCTTTGATCACTCCCAGACTTGTTTACTTTTCGCCAGGTGAACCGCAATAATACTAGGTTAATTAAACCGGTCAGCAGAAAATACGTTTATCACGTAAGTCGTCTAGCCACCTTTGATAGAGTCGATCTCTATTGACACAGTATGGTCGCTTACGATCTCTCAAAAAAGCCAGACTGGCTGCTTAAGAAAGCCGTCTGAGGGATGGGCGAAGACACAGGTGATAATGAGATAATAGATTCCGCCGGATTATCCATGTGTAATTATTACAGATAATCTGGCAGGGGAGACAATCTGGGCGGAAAGAATTAGTCAAGAAATGAGTGCACGGATTTGTTTGTGAGTTTGCATAAAGATGCAAGCGGACGTATTTCCGCACATATTAGAAAGAGGTCAGGCTTTGGAATTTTAAAAGTTGATATTTTAAAACACGCGGGGGGGGGGGGGGAATATTAAATTAAACACCCCGACCCAGATAGTTTTAAAGAGCTTAAAACTGGCTTAATTTGAGAGACGGGATACACAATGGTTCTCATTGGAAAATTTGTCGGAAGTGCAGTCTGGGATTTTGAACTGAGAATTAGAAATATAATCTAACGAAATCGGAGTCACAAATCAGACTGCATCGCCACATCAAGCTAGCAATTTACCAGAGCCAGAGAGAGAAGGATCGGACAACGGATTCCAAAATTATAAGTGACAGATCGAAGTATTTGGGCAACTTTGAAACTTAAAAGTAAACCTGCATTTTTAATACAAAGACTGGAAACTTAAAGGACCAGGATCGAAGTATTTGGGCAACTTTAAAACTTAAAAAGTAAACCTGCATTTATAAATACAAAGCCTGGAGACATAACGAATCAGATCACCCGTTATAATAGGAATACTAAAATTTCCCAGACCAAATGATTCAAAAGCATCAAAGTGCTGTGCCAGGAGACCGTGTTCCCAAAAGTTACTTTGCGGTAAGTGTAAACTTTTATTTTACAGTGTGAATTTGGCATGATTTCCGAGCTAAGTGGTTATATATGAGGCTGGACACCTCAACATATGAAAATAGTATGTTCATAGACCACTACAGCAAGCGCTAATGTTTGTTTTATGCTAATTCGCTCAAAAACCCGAATGCAGCAGCGACCCCAGACTCCGAATGAGGAAGTGATGAGTAATGATTACACCACATGTGCCTCAAGTGCATCGTATCATTTTGTGAGATATATATACCTTATTAATTGTAATTCAGGCAAATTGCTTTTCGCGCTGTCCAAGCACATATTTTCCCAGTTTAATACCCAGAAGAATATTTATGATTTCTAAGCATCTTCTCTGAGTTACGCTCTGTATTCTCAAAAGCCATTTAACTATTCAGAGAGGCTAACATTGATGGGTGGACAGCGAGACAATGCGCCTGTTAATTTGCAGCCCATAAATGTACTTAGCAGAGGCTTTTGTTATTTTTACTTGTGTCTAAAGTTCGTGGAACGAAGCTATCAGACAGTTCGTATTACGAAGCTGCAAGCTAGTTTTGAATTAAAAGCAGGGAATCAAAACCAACCGCCTAAATTGGACAAGTTGTGTGGAGAAGGGCCCTCTTTACAGAAGAATTGACGAAACCACGGCAGAAGTAGTCATCGATTCTAAGCTAAGTGCTTACTAAAAGGCAACAGCAAAAGAGCATTAACATTCCTCTACCCAATCTCTATGAAGATAAACTTTCATCTAAAATTCACCATCCTTTCATCTCTATTTTAACCTGTTAAAACTAATTGATTATTAAATTTGTTACACTTTATTTTAACACTAAACATTCATTGTTTATTCAATTATTATAGGTATGAAAGCAAACGTATGACTCTCATATATATATATATATATATATATATATATATATATATATATATATATATATATATATATATATATATATATATATATATATATATATATATATATATATATATATATATATATTTACCTCTACTGAGCAAATACTTGAGCAAATGTGGAAATGATGACAACAACCAGACAAGTGTCAGTGGAACACGGGATGAGAAGAATAAGCTGGAATTGGATAGGACAAAAATTTAGGAAACCTGTTAATAGCATTACAAGGCAATCCTTTTCTGGAATCCACAGGGTGAAAGAGATAGAGGAAGACAATGGAACTCGTGTAGAAAAGAACTAGAGACAAAAATGACGGGCGTGAATAAGACCTTGAGCTGATGGCACAGTACATGAATTCTTGGTATACTATTCTTGAGGCATGTGCTCCTTTTGGAGCTGAAGGTGATGAATGAATCAACAACACATTGGTAATTACATGAATAAAACCACTGTACCAGCAATTATATGAACAACCACACCCCATTGGTAATTACATAGACAAGAACTCTTCACTGGAGCTGACATGAGCAAGGTCAGAGGGGTATTTACATGAAAAAGGACACTGCACTAGAAATTATATGAACAACGTCACATCTCTATAATAATTACATGAATAAGAGCTCAACATTGGCAATGATGTGAACAATACCACAATGGAAATTACATGAACCAAAATGTCCCACATGCAATTATTTGAACAACTCCACAATTTTTACTACGCGAAATGAAAAAAATTCACGGGTTCACAACTTCTCTCGGATATCGTTATTTAAGTTGTGCGTGCTTTAAAGTAACTGGTTTATTTTTTTATCTACGTCAAAAATACAAAGGATCAAAAGTAAAGATACTTTATTGTTTCCGCTTTCATTTAATTCAGATGTTATTGTACACTTAAAATGGCATTCACCATTATTAATCCTCGGTTCTGCAAAGTTTTCGCATTTCACTCTTTAAGATGAGCGAAAATAGTGAGTTTTACCGGGATTTTTACGGGAAGACCACGGGATTTTCGTCTGGGACAACAATTAACACGTGGGAAAATGTGATTCTGATTACTATTAATCGTGTTATTATTACGTTAGTGCCCCTGGCTTCGTGAGAACACCCCCAACTTTCAGCTTATCGTCGGTCAGTGATCACATATGTTATTATGTAGGTTTAGTGTTTCTAAACACACCCTTTGTGTAGGTATGCACAAAGTAGTGTGTACCTGGTATATCTTCAAGCATACTTTGCCCATACGATTTGGCTTGGAAGATAGGCTATGACTTCATTCTTTCCTCCCACGCTACATATCTGTCTCAAAAAGGACTGTTCACTATTAGGTAATCTCAAAATTCCTTGTAGGTAGTAGGCTGCCTATCTGGTAAAGTAACGCATCAAGTAAGGTTTACACACTCAGACAAATGAAAAGGCACAAACTCGAGTTCTGGGTTGTTGAGTGTACGACCTGTTATCCTTAATGGTGAAGACATCATGACTACATTTGTCATTCATTCGTTCTTTGTTCGCCTCTTCTTCCCCTCATCCCTCCCCCGGCTGTCTTGAAAGGACGCGTGGTGTAAATTTTGATTCTGCAATATTGTCACTGAATTGCCTCCTCTGCTTTGCAATAGTGGTCCAAAAGTGGCCAAAACTCAAGAGTATCTAATATGGGTCTTCAAAGGTGTCTACCTTCGCACAAGATTACTCTTGGCAGAGTTGTAGATAGACGGATAATGACTCTTCTTTCTCCAGTGAGTGTTCATAATATATTTCAGAAGTCAAGAACAATGCTGCGTTGGGCAGAGCAACTGTTAACTTATATCTGATCCGCCGCCTTTTATGAAGAATTAAGCAATTATTAATTTCAATTCGTTCAAGCCCCCACCCTGAGTTACTAAGTAGAATTCTTATTATTGTGGTATGGCTCTTTTTAGAGTGTGTTTGGTAAACTGACTGAGACAAACGTGCAGTACATTCAAAATGATTTAATCGATGTTAAATTTGTATATTTGCAAATGACAGATTTAATAATCACTTAGGTTTTAACAAGGTTTTAAAAAATCAATATTTTTTTTCAGAAAACTTATTATCACTGTTGTGATAGAATGTGATTTTGTACAGGAGGTCACTTGGCAGCTTTAATGTGTTACTTAGCTGTCAGTGACGTTTCTGCTCCTTCTGATGGTTGGGTTTGTAGTAGACTGATATCACTCGTCGCTGATCAAGGTTGTAGGGTGCAGCACGTTCTCAGAAGCGTCAGGGAGTTGCTACGAAGTTGGTCCCTTGTCTTAAAGCCCCTTCTGATGATGGTATCTAGCTTCGACTACAGGCCACTGGTTCCCTTCTTGTTCCAGAGATAGTACCCTCAACTTGTGCCACCAACTAGTATGGTAAAAGAATAGAAACAAAACGCTCTCCTGAGTATTGCGTTTCCCGACACATAGTTATGTGTTCCCTTCTTCATATTCCACCATCCCATCTACTCGTACCTCAGATTTTACTCCCGATGAGAATTAAGCTAAATCCCTCGAGAGAAAACTTTCTTACATTTAAATTTATTAGCTTTATATTTACTTTACATTCAAATAAAAAGGTTAATATTATAGATAGAATATATTTACATTTACATCTACCCTTGTTGAAAAATATTGAGAATATAGATAGAATATGTTTTCATCTACATCTACACTGGTTGAAAAGCTTGAAAACTTGTATTATTGTTTGAAGTGAAAATGTTTACATAGACATTTACACTTATTTATAATTGTAAATATTATAATTAGAATGTACATCCTTTCTTTAATCTTTCCCTCCCTGCTCCATATAGAACTTGGGATTACCTAAGATTATAAGTTCTCTTTAAGAAACCTGCAATAAAGCAGTCACCAGCCCTTGCAGTGGTGGTTCATGAAATCATCATTCTATATGCTAAGGTTGCCAGCCTCAAATTACTTGGACATCGACTATCAAATTTCGCATATTAATATTCACATGGCAATATATACAAGAGTGCACAAATTATAGAGGAATAATGTTACTATCAGTGCCAGGAAAAGTATTAAACATAATCATCATTGAGAGGTTAAAAGATTCCATAGACAAACAACTGAGAGATGAACAAGCAGGTTTTCGACACAACAGATTCTGTACAGACCAGATAGCCACTTTGAGAATAATAGTTGAACAAATTCTGGAATGGAATTCACCGCTATACATCGGATTCGTGGACTATGAAAAGGCATTTGACAGTGTAGACAGAGAATCGGTTTGGAAATTGATGAGGCATTTTGGAGTTCCCCTGAAGATCATTAATTTAATAAAGAAAACATATGAAGACATGACATGCAGAGTTCTTCATGAAGGACAGCTTACAGAACCTATTGGGATAAGAACGGGAGTGCGACAAAGATGCCTCTTGTCTACATTTCTTTTCTTGCTAGCAATAAACTGGGTTATGAGAACATCGACAACACACAACAGAAATGGAATCCAGTGGACTCTGACTATGCAGTTGGATGATCTGGATTTAGCTGATGACTTGGCTCTTCTGTCCCATAACCGTAATCAGATGCAGGACAAATTGAAAACACTCGATGAGAGGTCACAGCAATTGGGTCTGAAAATACACAGGGGAAGACAAAAATAATGAGAATAAATGCAGGTAATGATAACAGGGTTAAACTTGAAGAAACACCAATACAAGATGTAGAATCGTACACATATCTTGGCAGCAATATAGACAAAGTTGGAGGAACAGACAGTGATATCAAAATAAAAATACAAAAAGCAAGAGAAGCTTTCATTGCATTGGGAAATATATGGAGATCAAGAAAAATCGGGTCCAACACGAAAATAAGAATCTTCAACTCAAATGTGAAGTCAGTTCTATCATATGGCTCTGACACACGGAGAACAACAAAGACAACAACCAAAAAGTTACAGATTTTCATAAATGGGTGCTTGCATAGAATAGAAGGATTAAAATGGTATGACAAGGTTACCAACGTGGAACTGATGACAAGAACCAGACAACCCCCAATAGAACAAGAGATGAGAAGAAGACGTTTTCGGTGGATAGGACACACACTGAGAAAACATATTGATAGCATTTTAAGGCAGTCCTTGTTCTGGAACCCCCAGGGCATGAGATGCAGAGGTAGACCACGAAGAACACGGAGAAGAGAGCTGGAAACAGAGGTGAAAATGATGAGGAGAACATGGAAAGAACTTGAGATGATGGCACGGGACAGGAGGACTTGGCATGTGTTTGTTGAAGGCCTATGCGCCTTTGGGAGTGGATGGTTATGATGATGAATACATACATATTAGTTTACATGTTAGTAATGAAAAAAAATGTAAAATGTGCATCTTATGCCAATCTTGGCTCACTGAGTTTTTACTCAGAGAAGTAGGTTTAAGGCACCGGCAGATGCCTGTTTTCACGTGTTCTTGGAGGTCGTTACTTTAGCAATATATTCCCACTTTGACACCGTGTTTTAGATTCCTCAGATTCCTGTTGTCTTTGTTAGAAGTAGAGTTTATTTTGGGTTCTGGTGTTCTAAAAAAATTGCTCAAACAATCTTAATTCTAGTCTTTACTCTGGCAAAGTCTGGTTGTCGTCTTGGCAAGCGATTCTCACAGTGAACTAGACTTGCAAAAAATGTCAGATTATATTGAGGGTTTTCTACCCCCGCTTTTCCGAGTTGTTGGGACAAACGCCCAATCGACGCAATTGTTATTTGCGCCACAAAGTATCAGCCAATCTTATTTGACCATTTAAATTTTTGCAACTTTATGATAAAATATTTTGCATGACTCATCTAGTGCAAAATTTCAAACGTTATATTTCTAAAATTGGGCTGTAAACATCCGATTAAAACTTGGTCAAGTTACGTCTCTCACACTTCAACATGTACTCCCAGATTGGGGGATTATCTGACTTGTCTATCCCATGTAATTCAACCGTCGTTATCAGACTACGACTCGGCGCTATTCGGCCGTCTTGTCTGGGCATTTCGTGGTTTATCCGCACCTCCAATATAAAAAGAGGTAAAGGAACCCGTTACACGCCCATTGAGGCATATTGGGAATATGGTGTTAGGCCCATATTATCTTGACCGTCGGCACACTAGGGGTGATGTGGTCGGCATCACGCCGGCCGCCTTAACCTTCCCAGAGTTGCTCTGGTACCCATTTGGGGCTGGGTCGACCCAGGAGCCGTTTGTGGCCTAAAAATTTCCCACCTCATCTGGGGATCGAACCATAGACCACTGCGCTAGGAAGCCAGTGCACTCCCTCCAATATGCAAGTCTATTATTCCATACATGCCACACCTCAGACATGAAAAACCTGTACAAAAAATCCAAAAACCCTGTACAAAGACCCGCAAAACCTGTACAAAGACTGAAAAACGTAACAAAAGAGTTAATTCATGTAAAAAATATATTCAATTAGATGGTTCTGCACCATCATAGTGACATGCGCCCTTTGCCTTTTTAAGCATGTCTTCATTTGCTTTAAAACCTAAACAACAGGAGTTAGAATTTATTTTGCATTGTAGAAATGCTGTAACTGTATCATCATTTAGCCTATTTCTGCAAAAAAAAAAAATTTTAATACAAATTTATGGTGGAAATGAAGAACAGTTTTGGTGTCTGTTCTATAGTGCCTAATAAAAGTATAGGTCTAAAGAGACCTGTAATAAGCGTTTTGGGTTAGGTTTACTAATCTTAAATCATATATATATATATATATATATATATATCTATATATATATATATATATATATATATATATATATATATATATATATATATATATATATATAATATATTATATATATATATATATATATATATATATATATATATATATATTTAAAGCTAGCAATGAAAATATAAACTGGCGCAACTAATCTCTATCAAACTTAAATAACTGGAATAGCCGTTAGGCCTATAGCCCAACTGGTAGCTTTAAATAGACCTACCCATACGACTTTTAGTGTCAATCAAACATTGATAGTAATTAATTATTTAATAAATATAGGCCTAGCCTAAATCATTAGTTGACCGTAATGATGATCACCCAAGGCAAAATCGCATTGTTTTTTAAAGAAACGAAATTAAAACTAAGACGAGAAGTAGGCCTAGGCCTAACTCCAAATAGGCTAAACTTTTCTCTGATCGGGTTAAGATGCAAATTTGCCTTGCTTTTGTGTGTGTGTGTTTTTTCTTCAGTTTCATAATTTGGTAATATCGGACGCCGAACGCTTCGCATGTATTTTCGTACCATTTAGATTTAAGGTTAGTGTTACTAGCCTAAATGGTACGAAAATACATGCAGATAGTTCGGCAACCGTCATTCCGATATTACCCATCATTTGTATTGTATTATTATTCAAATTTACATTTCTTACGCACTTTCTACAAGTTTTAGTGAAATCAAATAATATAAAGTGGTATCCGATTTTTTTTTAAGCAGCCGTAAATAATAAATTAGGCAATGCTAAATCTTATGGAAAAAAAAAAAAGCCTAGCCTAGGCCTAAGTTATCTGACAGTTAAATCTAACTTCATCTAAACAATGTTATTGTAATACTTTTTAAAAAAAAATGAATTACTTACCAATACTAAACTGGAAATTAATCCTAAACAATAGGCTCGACTCAGTGCTGCGTAATCGTTCAAATAATCAGTAACCTCCCGCTAGCTTTAGCGAAAAATTGTGAATGAACAAGCCGCGGCAATTGAAAAATAGGCAGCTTGATTTTCATTGGTTATTTTTTTTTTTTTTTTAATCCACTTGGCTTAAAATCTCGCCGAATCTCATGGCGCAAATTACAGAAAATTGTGTAGTGGCAAAAAACGGTCGATTTATATGTATATTTAATAATTAGGCAAAAAAAAAAAACCCGTACAGACGGTATGTACGGGCCGTACACATCTGAAAACGCAAACACCCCGTACAGATTATGGGTAAACCATAGCGTGTGGCATGTATGTTATTCTGTAGAATTGTATAGGATTACTCCCATCTTGTGCAAGCACTGTCATTAGCCTTTCACCTGGGATCAAATGTGGGACCGTCACGTTTTTGTGACTCAATTGGTCCCTCAGGGATGGACCGGTGAATTGAAGTGTGAAAGTTACGTAAACATTGACCTTCGGATGAGTTTTCTGTGTTGACACATAAGAGCAGGGGAGAGAGACTTTACAAAATATCACTTGCACAGGAATGTAATGCAATCCTGCCCTAGTGGACATGAGAGCGCACAAACCGTTTTGTGACAAATATGAGCCTGTTGTTCACCTAATGGTAGATCGCGTTCACACTAACTCAGATACGCACAACCAGTCTTAACTATGCTTGGAATGTAAATAACTTGAGTGTGTCCTTGTAGCGTAAGGTTTTTCTCATATGATTATAGTGTTTAGAGAAGAAATAGAATTCTCTCCAGAATGTATGAAGTCCCAGTGTCAGAGAAGTGCACTGGTATCACAAGTGAGCTACGGCTGCGAATACTCTGAGCTAGACAATAGTTTAAGGTTTCAGAAATATACTTTGCCACCTTAGCTGTAGTAACTCATGTGATATTATAATAATTCAGAGAAAGTAACTCAACTTAAACAGTTAAAAATTTAACAAGTCTCGTGAGTACAATTTCATAATTTATTATGTACATCTATCTCATTCTGAAATGAAGGGTGAGTGCTGGACGATGGTGATTATGGTTATGTATTTACATCAAGTTGATAATATAATTAGAAGTTTAAACTTAAACACACAAAAATAGTCCCCATGGGATCTTTAAATTTACTGAACACCAAAAAATGTCCTCTCACTGTTGTTATTTATATATTATTAGTCTGTCTCTTTTAATCTATGCCCTAATTTTTCTCATCATTTGACTGAGGAATGTCTCACATTAGCCACCGGGATAGTCATTATCAAACTCAGCTTTTAAATCAGCACTTGTCCAGATATGGGTTGACACACTTCAATCCAATCCCAGCAATCAGGGGGGAAAAGCTCTGGAACACTTCAACCTCTGGGCTCCTGTTATGGTTAGGTAGCAGGATCGAAGGTCCACTTGACTTCAGGGTTTTGACAATTTACTATAGAACCCTCTAAGATCTATTCCAAGCTCTTACGAAAACTGTAATTGGTGAAGAATGATGCCCTGCATGCAGTGGTAACTGACTTAGTATAGACAGCACTCTACTGGTCTTCTGGCTGGGGTTTAGTTGTGTGTGATTTTGAACTGAGCGTTCTCGTCTTATATATTGTAAACACGAGCGTCCGAGGGAACAGGTAAGGTTTGTCTCTTCCCAGCACTGAAAACCTCTATCATTTTGGGTAATCTGTGTCACTGTCCTATCAATCGTTCCAATACACACTCAACCAAGTTTATCCAGCACGTTGTCTTATATTTCTTTCATCTTACCCTATTAGAAGCTTCCTTTTCCTCTACACAAACCTACAATCGAGTATGGCATGTATTTACTACTAATTTATTTATTCTAGCAGTAGGTTAGACCTGGGTTGTGAAAGGCAAATAAAACATTAAATATCTAAATATATACATACGTCTTACAACTTTCCTTTCGGATTTCCATTCCTGCATATCGTTTCTGTGAAAAGCTATCACCTTTTTATAATTCACTGCTAAATGGTCTCAGTTCACAAGAAATTGTGTCCTTAACATTCGACACTTAGCTACGCCATTGTGAATTTCCATCCTTGCCTTGCTCCTATAACATAAACGAATGCGCATGCACGACCGCTACTATTTTTAGAATGCTTAGTTACCCTGTACAGTTCAAGGCTTTCACAACTTTATTCTTCCATTGTCCATTCTATCAGTCCCTTAACTAAGCGTGTATTTGCACACTTTGCTACAGTCCTCTGATAAAACGATAGCACAACATGTTGTGTCACAAACAACTTTAATGAAAACTTGGCGCGTCCCTGTTTATGAAAGCCTATTTCCTTCCTGTGAAGAATGCACCCTTCTCATCAACTCTCTGTTGTTTTCGCTATCGAGCCAGCCGTTTTTCTTTTACTTCCTTTCATTCCGATGGATTCGAGTTACGTGTCCAAACGTCGTTGTCTGGTTTGTGGGTGGTTTCCTCTTACCGATGTTTTCCGTTTGTTGTTTGTTCCAGTGCATGTCCTGGGTGGCAATATTTAGTTGTTGTCGGCTAGGAATGTGTAATATTTACATAAGGTGATATCACTTTTGTTGTTCCCCTATTATATAAGACTTCTGTGTACTACGTAAACGATAGTTGACTTAATGCCTGAACAACATTTCCCTTTTATGTGTTGATCTAGATTTTTTTACTGTTTACAAGGCCTCGGGTTTCCCTTCCTTAATGACTGAGCTAATGAGGTCTGACATTGTGTAAATCTCCGGACCCAATTCGACAATGACCGACTTCCACAACCTGAACGACCGCAATAAAAATTGCGCCCTGCTATGAGGTCCAATTAATAAAATAAAATGTAACACCAGGGCCATACTACCAACCGGACGTACAAGGACCCTCTTCCGGCGAAAGGCAAACATTAGATAACCTTGCAACAAAAAAAAGAATGAAACTAAATAACGTCAAAAAAAAACAACTGTAAAACAGAGGCCTTTTAAACTTACTTAAAACACACCTTCCTTTGAACACACTTTGCCCCCCCCCAGAGCTCTAACACTCCCACCAGCATCTGACTTCCGCAAATCGACCCTTGTGGAATGATCCAGACTCCCGTAAAGAAAGAAACAGGAAAAAAGCCCAAAGAAAAAGTCACCCGATCCCCGCTCAAACGGCGGGAGGGAAACAACAAATAAAAACTCCCCTCAATTACGCCCCCCTCCCGTCCCTTGGCCTTCTATTCTCATTCTGCCATTCGAACTTCATACTAGATCTTCATCTAAGAACAGGGTTCTCTCTCTCAGATGAATTCCGCCCGTCGAATCCACACCCACCTCACCATTCGCCTCTTAGCAGGGTTTTCTAATGCCGGACATAAACATGGGCTTATGACACCTCTAAAAAAATAAAATACATTAAGAATGTCTTCAGACCATTACTCAAAATTTCATGCGTAAATGAACTGCGCTCTCATTGACACGGGGGCGGGAAAAACATGTTTCCTAACAATAATAACAATCCATCTTCTCGCTTCACTCTTTAGAGGGAACATGAGAAACCGCTTGGAGAATCTCTTGGGAACGGAACACAGCCAGCACCTCTAGTCGACAAGCCACCTATTAAAAAAAATAAGATTCCCTTGCAAAAAGCAAATATCTCAAATGTTATCGTACACATTAGAACTAACCTAAAATGGGGGCAAGTCGTCATCCCAGAAACAAAAGAGACTTGAACCAAAACTGTAATTTGCAACAAAAGAAATCCAAGAAAACTGGCAAAAAAAAACTAAAAAGAAGCCACTCAACCTTGCAAAGCGAACGACGAAGAAAAGATGGACCCCCCAGAAAAAGTCACCACCGGGGGGGGGTGGGGGGGGGGGGGGGGTCCCCCGACTCTCGACACAAAATGTGGTGAAATGTCTAGATCTCCAAGAGATGCTAGGGGGGGGGGGGGGGGGGGGAGGGGGGGGGGGGGGGGGGGGGGGGGGGTCACATAGGGGGGGGGGGGTTTGGGGGGGGTCCTGGGGGGGGGGGGGGGGGGGTATTAACATACGAGGAACGTGAACGGGAAAAACGCAGACCGGGTGGGGGGCCGGAGCGGCCGCCCACGACTCACGCGCCCACCCTCACACTACAACCTCCAGACAGCTTTTTCCAGCCACACGCCCCCGCGACCGCCCTATTCCACCCCGAAGCCGATCGCGCCCTCTCTCACATCTTGAAGAAAACAAGACCCTCATGATTTCCAGCAACTTATGACACGTAGAAAAGCCAATCTGACAGGACGAGAAACCGCCGCGCACCACTGTCAGGGGGGGGGGGGGGAAAGGCGAAACCGGTCTGCATGTGGGACAAAACGCCCCCCACGACAACAGACACCCGCAGATATGAACCACACGTACCAGGTACGGACAACCGGGCGAGATCACAAGGTGGCGTTGACCTTCCTCACCGTGACAAGAACGTAGAAGAGACGTCTCTGCCTAGACCACGCCCTATTTCTGCTCAAAAACCAATCCTGGCCACCCAACCCCCCCCCCCCCCCACGCCACCCCCCCATCCCCCCGGAAACACGCCCCCGACATCCCACCCCCACCGCCCAGCATCCACGAACCCACATTATCCTTCCTACAACTTGTTAAACAGACTGGGGGGCTGATTCCGAAGAAAGGACCCAATACGTTTGTTGAAATAGCAGATACTTGGTAGTGATTTTGAATCAATTACTAGATATGGCATTACTGAGACAGGTGCCCGTCAAAGGGTGTTTTCCTGATGTAAATAAATTACAGCAAGGACCCGACTATCAAAGGATGATTATAGGTAAATCATGGTTATCAGAGGGTATTAACCTATTATTCTTAGGGCAATTTCACTAATAATTGACGAACGTTGTCAACAAAGGGGGACCAGAATACCCTTCAACCCAATAACCGTTGTTGTCACTATTACTTAAAAAACATCTTATTATGTATACGAGGGTGTGCTTTAATAAGACTAGCAGTGGACGCGGTAGTGATCACTTAATAGACTACACCAAAGGATTTACCTATCCCATATCCCCTTCCTACAACCCCCCCTACATCTCAATAGACTCAAAATCATGCCAACCCCCCGACCCCACCCCTACCTCCTGGTTACTTGTCTAAATTACCCCCCCCCTCCCCCCATAGATCTGCCCCCCACCCCCAAAGACCCCTCTAGATCCGCCCCCCCCGCCCCCCCAGGCCCCATCTTTCACCTTAGACGACACATAACAAGCCTCGTAAGCTCCGTATTCTTAGACACGCCGATGGTGACCCCCAGTGTAGGCCATACTACGCGACCTAACCATGTGGAACTCAGCATTTATGGCTATAATCCTGGTTCATTCACGTAGTCTATCAAACCAATCAGTGTTAACTTAACTGATTAATGACTGATACGAACTATAGACGGCGGGGGGGGGGAATAGGGAAGCTATCGGGATGTTAACCCCCAATACCACTTATTTTTCTTGCCTAATACTATCAGCCTTCAAACCCAAACAAGTTTTCTATGATTTTTTCTCAATTCGGTAACACCACTTCCCCAAGCACTCCCCATGATTTGGTCAACAGGTTTAACAACCCCATGTCACATTTTCTATACCCTCTATTTCTTAACAATATAAGAGTTAATTACAAATCTAATGTTTCGGTCACTATAAAAATCTTCCAAAGTAGACTTAATCCTACACCACAATGTTGGACAAAATATAATCATAATAATGCTCTGGAGTGAAAACACTTGAATATGGGTAAAATACTCATTACATCTTCACCCAACAATAGAAACGCAGGGAAACTTACCAACTAATTAAAAAAATTATAAGTCTCTAGAATATTCTCTACCCATGACCCAATCAGATGTGACCTAGAATAGTAAGGACTAAAACAAAATATATAATTTATATGGACCCATTTAATTCAACTGCAGCTAATAAAATGGGTTGGTCATTTTCGGAAAATTAACTAGCTATCAACATAATCCCTACAGAGTGGTAATCATTTGAAAAATCTTGAACACTTCCCATAAAAACCCCATGGCACCCATTCATTCAAGGGATTTATCTATTAAACCCCCCCCCATGTATTAGGGTTAATTAATAATGAACTGACAGTAAAACGTTAGGTGAAAGAATCCATTGACCACGTAAGGTGGTTAGAATTTATGGGGGGACCATGGTACAATGCTACTTGATTTATTGGGGAAGATTGAACAAAACTATTACAAGTGGGATAAGGGCTGTAAGTAACATAGTATGTATAAGTATAATCGGGACATGTTAATTGGGGTTATGGTGGGGCTTTCCAGATGGGGGGATTCATTGTAACATGGCTGAAGGTTGCTGGAGGATGACGGGGGTCAACTTCTATAACGTTGGGAGGAAATGAACAACTCATTCATTACATTAGATTTGACGAGAAGGAAAATTCTGGTTACATTTAACACACGTGGGTTTTGTTAACGGTGTATAATAATATGATCCTGACAAATGTAGTATTGTTGGGGTTCACATAAATTAACAACAAGCCTTAACTAGCAAACACAAACTTGACCCTTCGATTTTACCACACACCACCCCAGGGTTCTACCCGCCGCTCCCGCAGGGATTACTAGCCTGTATAGCCCAATTAGGTGGAGCCTTCGATGGGGATCTTTCTTACTGGGGGGTAAATCCTCATGTTTTAATTATAAAGCCCTTATAGGCAAGGATTTTAACAGCCCTATCAGGACCCTATTAACTTTCTTAGGGCTGAAGGTTATTTATAGGGTAAGTACCCATGTTGGTGCTGTTATCCAAACTAATATTAGGATAAACATTGAATAACTTACATGTATTCCATACAGGCACAAAAATTCCGGTGGTAATATTCAATATGCCACTTATTTTTCTAAGTATAACCTTACTAAGCCTATGGGAACAAGTACTACACTATCCCAACTGGTTCGTATCTCATTTTTGGGACATACTACAGAACAGCAAATAATATATTACCGCCCCACTATAACCAACTTGCATTCAACGGGGGACTAATCACCAAATATTTAGAATAGCCCCAACTTAATACGTCCCACGTTACTTCGGCGCGATGCTATTTGCTATACACCCAGTCAATATGTGTATTACTGGGGGTAATCTATTGGCCAAGCATTCAAGACCAACAAATAGAAGTAAAAGACAAGTCCGTGGTGAGGTGCATGTAAATGAATTTTTATAACAATAACAAAACCTAATAAATTCTAACCTAAAGGTCTTCAAGTTGCGGTTATGTTCCCCAACGGGAAGTATTTACAAACCGGCTGAGGAGTAGGAAATTAGGCGTATAGCACCCAAGTATGGAGTGATTGCTCCACTTTAGCATTCGAGTTCGTATATGGGGCTTACCAAAAATATACTTGACTAAGCGTCTATTGCATCGCCTACTGCTAATCCCGGGGCCGATTTTATTGATATGACTTGCATGAGAGATTCTTGATTCTCTCAAAATATCTGTTGTCCATCTAGGATTACGGATCATTTTAAATAATCCCAAATAGTTAAGGCGTATTGGCGTACTTAATCACCCATGGCCATGGAATCTGCGATAGGGTAGTTAGAATACCACAAACTTAGACTTGTAATGATTTGATGTGGATATGCATGTGGTCCCAATTTTGCATCTCTTTGTAAAGGGGAGGGATAGTGGATATTATGTGATCCCAAATATAATACGGGGGTTCCTAGTTCATATCTTTGTGGGTAACTACATTTCAAGTTCTGCATAGGAGTCAGTTGCATAATGTAGTCACTCTAAATTGTGACTGAGTTAATCGGTATTTGATTATGTAAATTTATTCACATTTAGTGGGTTGGTGGGTTTTTTAACGCGTTTGAATATTTATTTTATACTTGATTTATTAACTTTATGTGTTCAATCTAGTGATGTACATAGTTGGCTAATTTGGGATAGTGGCTATCGGTTGTTTATTAATTTATCATTTTATTGGGTTGTCTATAATAGTATTCTTGTATTCAACTCTGTTGACGTTGCTGTGCATGTGGTTATATATACGTTGTTTTCGTATATCATAGTCTTTAAAATACGGGGGTTTGAGTGTGTAGTGTTGTATAGTAAGAGGTTCGACTATATATTTATTTATATGGGAGGAATTTAATATTTTATTTAATATTATTTATACTATCTTAATATATAGGCGAATAGGATCATACTATATGTAAATTTTTTACTAATACAATATATAATAATATATTTAAATACAGGGTTGGGGTTAACTATAAGAGTTGATAATATCTGTGGGTTGATTCGAGGGACTGTTCCTGACACCTCGGGTAAATCTGTTTGGGGCCCATGATGGGCGGTAGGAGGGGTGAGAGCAGTCAACTGCTCGATAGGGTCAAGCAGGAACGAGTGTGTCATATTTGGGGGGGTACCACTTCCACTTCTGGCTCGGCATGAAAAACCTATAATTTTGGATTTTCCCAGGATCTCACCCTGGGGGGGCGGAGGGACTCCACTTCTTAATAGAGTATTATATGTAGAAGTCTAAGGGGGAACGCAGAAGAAGATAAGTGGGGTCATGTTATTTAGCCCCAGATGAAAAAAGATTTCCGGTCAATAAAACTGGGGGTTTCATTCTGGTAGGGTGAAAATGGACTTTGAACTTAAAACCAGGAAAACGATGTATACGAGGTTGGACTTTAAATGAGTTACGGGGGTGGATTCTAGTGGTTCTGATAGTCCCTCAGTAAATACGTAGGGGGGTGTAAATCCAGCTTCGTTTGGGGGATTCAATTTTCTTTAAGATTCTGAAATAGAGGGTAAGAATGTGATGTCTTGTGATTTGAATATCAGAAAATTTAAAAATAATTTATGCCCCATAGATAATCGATCCCTGGGTTTAGAAATATATGGGCGTGACTGACCACAACATTTAATGTGACAAGGGCAATTGTTTTTCACTGTCCGTCAGGCATTTTGAGTAATATACAGTTTTCAGTTATAAGGTGTGATTTTGTCGGAATATATGGTTAAATTATTGAGTGGCTTTGTAATACTGGTAAAGTTTGTGATTGTCTAACAGTCACAGGGTCCCCCTAAAGAAGTAGGTGTTTGAGCTAAAGCATTAAGGAAATGCGTTGAAGTGTTGACAACAATCAAACGTCCTGTTATATTGCCTTAAAAGACTTCCCCTAAAACACTTACAGGGCAATGATCTTTTAACTGGGGTCAGGGGTGAACTTGTAGAAGGACTTAAAAATATACAGGGAATTCTGTTTTCTAGAGGACCTTAAAAAATTTTTTTGTAATAATTATTTGGGGGAGGTTTGACATGTGGCACTATAAACTTGTTTTTAGTGACCTTGTGGGGGTAATCTTACTGGGTGACATTTAATTGGCATAGTCGATTGCAATTAGGGCTTTTAAAGCCAGGAATAGCAGCGATAGTTCAATACTATATCATAGGAGGAGGTATCCCAGGTTGAATTATATCATCTTTTTCATTTTGGTATTTTCAGCTTCTCTTTCTCGACTAGCCTCAGTCACTGATTTACAATGGCAGAGAGGGCGAAGCTTAGGCAGATCCTCAGGGACGAGGCAAGACAAGATGGTTTGGACGGCGAAGAAGCGAAAGCTTTTGTCAGGGACGAACTGGAGAGATATGATGCGGAGAGGAAAGCAGCTGAAGCTAAAGAGCAGAGGAAGATGGATGAGGAAATGGAAATTCGCAGGATGCAGCATGAGAAGGAGAGGGAGGAGAGACAGCATGAGGAAAGAGAAAAGGAGAAACAGCATGAGGAAAGAGAGAAGGAGAGACAACATGAGCTGGCGCTTAAAGCTCTAGAAGTTCAAAGTCGTGGGGCTGCCTCTACCTCCAGCAATGGAGAGTCTTCTCCTCATTCTTCCTTAACTGATCCTTCTAACACTCAGTCTCTTCAACTCAACGCTATGTCTTTTGCTCTAAAATCCTTCCCTTGTCCTAATGAGAAGATTGACACATGGCTAGAAAAATTTGAGAAAATTGCAACTCTGTACGGTTTAGAGAGGTCGCGTTGGAATATAAAGCTTTCCCAGGCTTTGAAAAGCAGTGCGTATGATGTTTACGCCAAACTGGAGAGCAGCCAACAAGACAATTACGACGTCTTGAAGAAAGCGTTACTGGAGCGTTTTGAAATGAACGCGCGCAAATTTTTGCAACTGTTTCGCAACAGCAGAAAGGAGAATTCTGAAACTTTTCAGCAGTTCTCCTCTTGTCTAAAGGGAAATCTGACAAAGTGCCTAGAGCTCTCGCAGCTCCCCTCTACCTATGAAGGTCTGGAGGAATTTGTTATAACAGAACAAATAAAGAACACTTTGTCTGCTGACACCCGAAGATTCTTAGCTGAGCAAGGTGCAGAAAAGCTTGAAGACATTTTGGAAAAGTCTGAGCGTTATCAAAATGCGCTGGCCGAACTGCCGGCCACAAAACGTAAACCGACAGAAGAGCATTTTCGGAAGAATAATCTAGACCAATCTTCTCATGCTTTAAATCAGAATAACCACAGAGAAACTAGACCTCAAAACCCCCCTCCTGAAAAATCCAAGTTCTACAAAAACAAGTATCCCAACCACAGTAAACAACCTGATCAACCCGACCGTCCTACATGGCAGCGCGGTCAGAAAGGACAAGGTGACAAAGGGAAAACCCCTGAGCACGGGACATATGATCAGACCGAGCACACCGAGCCTAGACGCATCGGATGCTTATTAACAGTCTCGCAAGGCGGAATTATTGACAGTGATTCCCAACCTGAGGGAGAGAGACCCTGAACGCGAGGTACTGTTATATTGAACGGTTCTCAAACTTTTTGTTTTTTTGACACGGGGCTTTCTTATGATTGCATTGTTGGCAGACACCTGGTTAAACCCGGTCAAGAGACAGGAGAGACCGTCTAATTTTGTGGAGTTTCTAAGAGTGATGCACCTACAGCACTTCCCACCGCACTTGTGGAGATCCACTCTGAGTTTGTCAGAGGCGTGATCAAAGCGGCTGTTATTGATGACCCCATCTACCCAGTCATACTTGGCGGTAGATATGTGTTTATTGGGAAACCGGAAGAGCCGATTGTGGCAGCGGTAACTACAAGAGGGCAAACCAAGAAGGAACGGGAGCCTGCACCTAATTTGTTACCTATGGAACTTAAAGAAGCGCAACAAAAGGACCCTACTTTGGCACTCTGCTTTAGGAAACTGCCCGTGGCTAAGGAACCCAGACAGCACGGGGAAATTTTTTCTAAGGATGGCGTACTTTATCGCAGAACGGGCAAGCTTGACCAAGGTTACAACCAGCTCCTAGTACCGAAACAGTACCGTAGCCAAAGCCTAGAGATGGGGCACTCTCTTCCCTTCAGCGGACATATGGGACAGAACGCCACAAACCAACGGATAACCACTCATTATTGGTGGCCAGGAGTAAATACTGATATTATCAGGTATGTCAAATCCTGTGCCCAGTGCCAACGTGTACCACCCAAGCAACGGACACCCCCAGTCCACATGGGTGAAATACCAATAATGGGAACACCATTTGAACTGGTTGTGATCGACATTTTAGGACCCTTCCAAAGGACTAAAAGAAGGAACAAGTTCGTCCTGACCCTAGTCGACACATGCACTTTATGGGCAGAAGCTATCCCGCTACCATGCGCAGATGCCAAGCATGTTGCAGAAGCCCTAGTGCAGATTTTCACTCGGTTGGGATACCCTCAGCAAGTGTTGACGGATAACGGATCTCCATACCGGAACCTGTTGATGGATGAGATCGTGAAGATCTTGAGGAACAAACAAAGCTACATAAAGCCTTATACTCCGGCCGGAAATGGGCTCATGGAACGTGTTAATGGAAACCTCAACATGATGTTAAGTAAACTGGCACAAGTGAAACCTGAGGATTGGGATCTTTGTATTCCTGCAGCTTTATTTAGCTACAGAGAATCTCCTCATACTTCCACAGGATTTCCGCCAGCAACACTTTTATTCGGCAGACGTATTAAGGGGCCGCTTGAAGCCTTACTTTGGTCACTGACAGACCAGAAGGCGGATGACACAGTTATCTCAGCAAGTAAATATGTGTCTGTTTTACAGGAAAGAACTCCGCCTATGCCGGTCCCAAGCCCGGATGAAAAAGGAGGAGGGCGGCCTGCATGGAGGCCGTAAGGAAGCAGCCCCTCCACCATGCAAAGGCACAACAGGCCAATCACCTGTTTGACTTAAACTATGATTACAAGCAATATAAGAAAGAAAACCGGACTGATTCTAAAGGCGACGAACTGGAACGGACTACGGACTACGACTTATGGAACATGGAACACAAGAAGTATAAGTGGGAGGGGAGAGGAGCTGGTGGAAGGGATGGGGAAGGCGAAGCTAGAGATCCTGGCTATTACCGAGACGAAGAGGGGGGGACAGGGAGTCATGGATCTCGATGGCAACACTCTGCTATACAGTGGTGTACCCACATCTGAAAGAGCTAAAGAAGGCGTGGGTTGCATTGTGGCCAAAAACCAGAGGGATAGTATCGGGGGATGGAGCTTTGTCTCGGAGCGCATTATGGTTGTAAAACTAAGGGAGGGAGAGACCATGGTCATCCTGGTCATAGTGTATGGGCCAAATGAGGATGAGAGAGCAGAGGTCAGGGAGGAATTCTTCGGGCTGCTTCAGGGGACGGTGGATGACTGCCTGGATGAGATTGTCATGCTCGGAGATTTCAATGCCAGAGTTGGAAATGACCATGCTAGATGGGGTGGAGTTGTCGGAGGATATGGAGAGAATGCTCTCGGTGACGGTGGAAAGCGACTTATCAGATTCTGCAGTGAGCGGAATCTGATCATTACCAACACAAAGTTCCCCCATAAGCGCATACATGTATACACTAGGTGTGAACCAACAAAGAATGAGAAGTCAGTGATCGACTATGCCATTGTTGGGAGGAGCTCATTCAAATATGTCCGGTGTGCTGGGGTCTGGGGGGCGGAGATTGGAAGTGGTCACTGCCAGCTTGCAATCAGGGGAACAACTGAGGGGGTTGCTCGGCCTGGGAGCTGCCCGGCACCACGCAGGAGACCGGGTGAACGAACGGAAGAAATTAGCATTGGGACCTACAAGCTGAAAGAGCCAGAGGTTAAGACCAGATGACGGGGGCTTATTGCTACAGCTGTGGGAGACACAGAGGGGCGGCCTGATGACTTGGAAACCCTGTGGCTTGAATTCAGGGACATCATAAAGAAAGCTGCTGCAGAAGCATGTGGTGAGGTCCGACTTGGGAACAAGAGAGGGAGGACACCTTGGTGGACAGAAGAAGTCAGAGAGAAAATTAGAGAGAGGAGAATGGCATGGAAACAATACTTAGGAGCTAAAAACGCAGCAGGACAGGTGGAGAAATGTAGAGAATGTGTGATACTCGGAACAGAAGCAAAGAACAAGATGCTAGCAGCAAAACATAAGTCCTGGGAAGAATTTAAGAAAAGCTGGAAAAGGATGCGCAGGAAAACATGAGATTGTTCTGTGGGACCTTGGGGAGCACGAGGAAGGAAAAACAATGCCCTCTTAAATTTATAAAGGACAAGCAGGGCAAATTGATTGCTGCCCCGAAGGAAGTAATGGAAAGATGGAAAGAATATTTCTCAGAACTCCTTGATGGCGAGCAAGGTAGAGCATCAGAAATGATAACCACTAGCGCAGAAGAGGATACAAATGGTGATGAAGATGACATAAAGATGGAAGAGCTGAAGGCAGCACTGGAGAAAATCAAGATGGGCAAAGCAGCAGGGCATGATGGTATAACACCAGAAATGGTTAAGTACATGAGAGCATCAGGCGACCTATTACTCCTAAGGGTCCTACAGGCAGCGTGGTGCAACAAGGCCATACCAAAGGATTGGGAGATTGCCATCATAGCACCGATTTTCAAAAAGGATGACAGTCGACAGTATGGAAACCATAGAGGCATATCCCTTCTCAGTGTCCCTGGTAAAATCTGCTCTAGAATCCTAGAGCAGAGACTCCGATGCCTAGCTGAGCCACAGTTGGATGAGGCCCAGTGCGGATTCCGAGCAAACCGAAGTACTCAAGACCTAATCTTCACACTCAGACAGCTGAGTGAAAAGGCCCTTGAGTACAAAAGTGAGATCCATCTTTGTTTCATGGATCTGGAGGTGGCGTTTGACAGGGTCCCCTGGAGCGGACTTTGGGACTGTTTGGCGGGGAAGAGCGTTCCAGCACCTCTGATTCATGCTACGCAGAGCTTCTGCGGGTCTTGCAGAGATTATGTGAGGACGGCAAACTATGGGTCGGAAGAGTTTGGGACCACCGCTGATGTGGGACAAGGCGATGTCCTGTCACCTTGTCTTTTCATACTCCTCATTGTAGCAATGTGATTTGCTGGAGAAGTTATGATGGTAAATGATACAAAGGATAGATATAGAGGTGTAACCGTGTGAGGTCCAGCTATGTAAGACCTTGAGTCTAGTGGTTGATGATGAGTCTCAAGGGACCTAACGCTACCTCTCAAGATCTCACACGGTGTTGTGATGTTCTAATGTATGGTGTTTGATGTGACTAGTGTCTAGGGGATGCAATGTAATGATTGTACACCAAACCAACACAGTATAACTCTTTAATAAAAAGCTTAATAACTCTGTGGTTAAAGTTTCAAATTTAGAATGATTTTTCTTTTTACAATTTTTAATATGCCTGCCCTGCAATCTCTTTTGGGACAGGTCTTTCAAAAAAAACTGAAGAAAATGTATGTTACACGAAAGTGAACTGAAATAAGGACTCTGGGTCCAAACACACTATTAATATTATAATGTTCCTTCAGGTGTTTTCACAGAATGTTCACTACTCAATGATTAGGTGAGTCATGTATTATTAGAATAGCTGGTTTGTGTCATCATATACCCCAGAGAGTTTCTGTTATATAATAGGGAAACCTTTATTCCGATAAGATGTCAGTTTGCCTGGTCTGTGGCACATAACCTGTAATTTCCTTCGTGAAGCTTCAATATAGGATATGGCTCTGCAAAAGCTCCACTTGATAATGATATAGGATAAGCTGGACTAGAGACTTTGTTGTCTTCAAATCGTACCTCAGCTTTCCTGTCACCAGCTGGTAACAGGAGACAAAACCTCAGAATTCAATGAAATAAGCAAAGGTTAGATGGATGGCACAAGTTCAGTAGTGCTGCTGTCTAGACTGTGTCAAACACTTTTAGTTTTAATATTACACACTTCTAGTATCACATCAACCTGCTTCAGGAACTGATTCAGACAAATGGCGTCCTACCCCTCTAAATGGTTACTAATATAGAATGCATTAGCCAATGGTAGCCAGCACATTTGAATTTTGAAAATAAAATCCGAATATTTGCAGCACAAGTAAAAAAACAGACTTGATTCTTGGGTTTTACCAAGTTCTGCCTCTCACTCATTTCAAAATTGCACTGCAAAACCTGTTTGTCTCCCCCTTGTCTACCCCTCCCCCTTTGCATATACCGATACCCTAGCTGGCTTTTTCCCAAGGACACTTCAAAAAGTTATTTTTGTGAATGCAAAAACGGAGCATGCGTTGGTCGGTCTGTCAAAACCGAAACCGTCTTTTGTCACTAACTTTCTTATTCTCTGTCCGATTTAATATTTTAAAGCATATACTTTTTCAGGGGAATCTAAGCTATTAAACCACTAAGTTTTATTTGTGTAGTATTAAAATTAAAGAATTACATAAAATTTCCATATCAGTGTCCGCTGGTTTCCATTTCATCCTTTCTCATATTATGGAAAACGAGCGTCAAGTAAACACAAATCTTATTGCGTGTGTGTGTATATATCGTTCACTGTGTGCCTTACAGTTAGACGATAGCATTTGACTTTTGCGAGTATTTTTTAAATTTTCCAATCTTGCGTCTAAGCTTTCGAACACCTCTCCCTACCCGCCGCGCACTGTCGTTTCGAGCGGCAAGCTCGAACATCTAACACTTGGCGAACAAGCAGCCTGTGTCCATTCTCTCACTTTCATACGTCCTTTTTATGCCTCCCCGTGTTTTGAATCGCACTATCTTTCTAGGCAGTACTAAACTTGGGGTTTTCAAAATAGTTTCAGTTAACCCTTGACGTGTCGAATAAAGTCCAATACTTTTTACCACGGCAATACGGTTTTCACAGTACGCTCTTATCTCAATGCTATGAATGGCGTTGATACAGAAGACGCGTTACAACTCAACTATTCCTATTTCTACTTATGTTATTATGACTTTAATAGTTATAATTAACAATTTTAGCGCTGTATCAATGTATTTCACTACACATCTCCCCACCTAAAGAACATGCCGAATGCAAGTTCCAAAAACAGTGATACACATAGATAAAATTTAAGTCAACCTGACTTTACTCTGCCCTTATATTGGTCATGAATTTTTGCAGGTGGGTCAATTCAAAGTAAGCACGACTCAAGAAATCTGCCCCAGACCTCTGCAATCCAAGAATCTATTTCAGCTGCAGATATTACTGTCTGTCTTATGCTGATATCAATCACTATTCACCATTCCTCTTCACCGAGTCTGTCCTATGACATATTCAGAGAAAATTGGTGTCCCTCAAATTTGCAATAATTATGAGGGGATAATCTATAAAATGGTGATGGCAGAGTTATGCGGGGCTTCCAGTAATCTCATTATCAGCCTATATAAAACATTCGGAATATCCTCAATCAAACAGGCAACTAAGGGATTCATTATGTTCCTCCGAAATGTTCACAGCCAACACTTTGACTGCGCGTCGGCTTGACTCAATGTGGAAACTCCCTGTACTATTTTTCATAGATGATTCTATAACGCGCCAATCAAATGGAGGCCATATTCACCAACTATATTATCCGCCTTTCGTTAATTTGGTGATATAATATAATATATGGGGAATTGAATTTTTCTGCACCAGAAATCAATTCGCCCCTTATTAGCATAGTTATATATGTAAGAAATATCCAGCCAGGGTCCGTAAATACTTCCCCGTGGACTGTGTAGGGTCGGTTACTACCACTGTCACCGGTGCCCTTATGATGCTAAGTTAATAGCCATATTGTGAAGCGATTCGAGCATTTTCTCAATTCCTCAATCGCCCACTCCCCACTTTTCTTATGTTAACCTTTTGTATCGGTTTCAAATTTGGTGGATTATCATCAATGTTAATTTGAGCCAGTTCCCGAACTGCGGCTTCAAAATGTACCGGGGATGACTGGGTTTTGTCTATGCGTTCTCTTTGTGCCATACGCAGAGATGCTAATGTAAACTTTTTCGGGGAAGACGGTTTTTGAAAAGGGGCGTTTCTATTCACTTTATCTACCGTTTCCTTATTAATTTTATTTATCCTTTTATTTTTAGGCCCATGTTTTTCTCCACACTGCTTACTTAGCAGGGGAGTATTATTTTTCCACCTTGTGGAATCTACCTTGCAACACTGGTCGCAGGCCTCGACAAATTTTTTAATGTCTTCAGCTACGCCTGGCCAGAAAAATGACACAGCTACATTTTGACAAGTAGTACCTAGTTTCTCATGTTCCCCATATGTACCATCATGTCTTTGCTTCATAGCGTGTTCCCTATACTTCCAGGGTAATACTAACTGTCCCCGTCCTTTGGATCCTGCCTTAGCTTTCCTGTAAAGCAGTCCCCCCTTCAGATAAAATTGTCCTTTTCTAGGGATGTTATGACTATTTGGCAATTTGCCAAAGCAAGGTTTTAAGGATTTGTCCTTTGCCTGGGCCTTTCTCATCTGTTTATCAGAATAACTTAGTGGTGGTATTTCCTCCCTACTAGGGGTCGACCTGACCTGGAGCGTGGCCATTACCACAGGTTTTATAGGGCTCCCTAGAAACACATACTTACTTCCTAACACCAGCGGGTAATTAGGGTCGTCGCATACTGCAGCTTTAATTACTCCTTCCACGTACCTTGTCTTGACCTCGATCTCGGCAACGGGATGTGTTATGGTGGCTATTCCCTTTACGGCCCCTTGTATCTCCACTTTCTCCGTGGTATACTGGTCAGGGTGCACCAGGGTTGCACTCACAACAGAGTCATATTCCAATCCGGAATCATAATGGCACCTGACTCTGGCACCATTGCATATCACTTCTTCACAGATGGGGGGATGTTGAGGTTCCTGCTGTTCAATAGCCAGGTCCTTCTTTCTCCCCTTTTCCACTGTTTTCATGCTTGCAGCGCGGTATGGAGGAACTTTCCTACCACCTTCCATTGTATTTGGATTTTGCATCCTATAGTTTTTTCCCCCTTTTTCTTCTGGTTTTAAGGGTTTCCGTTCATTGAATTGCGGGTTTTTGTCACTATGATCAGATCTTGGCCTATCCCATGTTTGGTTACCTCTGAGGTTTTGATCCCTAGTTTTTTTGTTATGATACTCATCTGGGTCTTGGGGGGTTTTATTACTCTCAAACTGTTTGTATCTATGCAGTTGAAGTTCCATTTCTTTTAATCTTACTTCATGATCTCTTTCTAACCTTCTTTCTTCTCTATCCATAAATTTGTCACATTCTGATGTCACATATGAAATAAGACCTTGCCCCTCCATTCCCATTTCTCTTGCAGCCTGAACAGCAGCAGATCTAAACTTGGCCAAATCTGCCATCTTATCAATCTTAAAATGTTATAATTGTACTACAACAATAATAACTATCAATTCTAATTAACTATTCCAGGCTCTGACACCTTATCAACCTCCGAACTCCTGGGTAATAATTATGATGGGGATTCCCTGGGTTATTTATATGGTGTTCCTAAGTATAATCAGGAGACCCCAAATTATGTGATTAATTTAAATCCCGGGACCGAGCTACCCAATTTATGTAGCAATGTGATTTGCTGGAGAGGTTATGATGGTAAATGATACAAAGGATAGATATAGAGGTGTAACCGTGTGAGGTCCAGCTATGTAAGACCTTGAGTCTAGTGGTTGATGATGAGTCTCAAGGGACCTAACGCTACCTCTCAAGATCTCACACGGTGTTGTGATGTTCTAATGTATGGTGTTTGATGTGACTAGTGTCTAGGGGGATGCAATGTAATGATTGTACACCAAACCAACACAGTATAACTCTTTAGTAAAAAGCTTAATAACTCTGAGGTTAAAGTTTCAAATTTAGAATGATTTTTTCTTTTTACAATTTTTAATATGCCTGCCCTGCAATCTCTTTTGGGACAGGTCTTTCAAAAAAACTGAAGAAAATGTATGTTACACGAAAGTGAACTGAAATAAGGACTCTGGGTCCAAACACACTATTAATATTATAATGTTCCTTCAGGTGTTTTCACAGAATGTTCACTACTCAATGATTAGGTGAGTCATGTATTAGAATAGCTGGTTTGTGTCATCATATACCCCAGAGAGTTTCTGTTATATAATAGGGAAACCTTTATTCCGATAAGATGTCAGTTTGCCTGGTCTGTGGCACATAACCTGTAATTTCCTTCGTGAAGCTTCAATATAGGATATGGCTCTGCAAAAGCTCCACTTGATAATGATATAGGATAAGCTGGACTAGAGACTTTGTTGTCTTCAAATCGTACCTCAGCTTTCCTGTCACCAGCTGGTAACAGGAGACAAAACCTCAGAATTCAATGAAATAAGCAAAGGTTAGATGGATGGCACAAGTTCAGTAGTGCTGCTGTCTAGACTGTGTCAAACACTTTTAGTTTTAATATTACACACTTCTAGTATCACATCAACCTGCTTCAGGAACTGATTCAGACAAATGGCGTCCTACCCCTCTAAATGGTTACTAATATAGAATGCATTAGCCAATGGTAGCCAGCACATTTGAATTTTGAAAATAAAATCCGAATATTTGCAGCACAAGTAAAAAAACAGACTTGATTCTTGGGTTTTACCAAGTTCTGCCTCTCACTCATTTCAAAATTGCACTGCAAAACCTGTTTGTCTCCCCCTTGTCTACCCCTCCCCCTTTGCATATACCGATACCCTAGCTGGCTTTTTCCCAAGGACACTTCAAAAAGTTATTTTTGTGAATGCAAAAACGGAGCATGCGTTGGTCGGTCTGTCAAAACCGAAACCGTCTTTTGTCACTAACTTTCTTATTCTCTGTCCGATTTAATATTTTTAAAGCATATACTTTTTCAGGGGAATCTAAGCTATTAAACCACTAAGTTTTATTTGTGTAGTATTAAAATTAAAGAATTACATAAAATTTCCATATCAGTGTCCGCTGGTTTCCATTTCATCCTTTCTCATATTATGGAAAACGAGCGTCAAGTAAACACAAATCTTATTGCGTGTGTGTGTATATATCGTTCACTGTGTGCCTTACAGTTAGACGATAGCATTTGACTTTTGCGAGTATTTTTTAAATTTTCCAATCTTGCGTCTAAGCTTTCGAACACCTCTCCCTACCCGCCGCGCACTGTCGTTTCGAGCGGCAAGCTCGAACATCTAACACTTGGCGAACAAGCAGCCTGTGTCCATTCTCTCACTTTCATACGTCCTTTTTATGCCTCCCCGTGTTTTGAATCGCACTATCTTTCTAGGCAGTACTAAACTTGGGGTTTTCAAAATAGTTTCAGTTAACCCTTGACGTGTCGAATAAAGTCCAATACTTTTTACCACGGCAATACGGTTTTCACAGTACGCTCTTATCTCAATGCTATGAATGGCGTTGATACAGAAGACGCGTTACAACTCAACTATTCCTATTTCTACTTATGTTATTATGACTTTAATAGTTATAATTAACAATTTTAGCGCTGTATCAATGTATTTCACGACACTCATGGACGATGTCGTCAGGGCATGTGGGGAGAGAACAGGAAATTATTCAGTGGGGTACTGGAAGATGAGACAGGTCTGTGTTTCAGAGCTAGCATTTGCTGATGATGTTGTCCTGATTGCTAAATCAGAGACACATCGCCAATCCGGGGGGGGGGGGGGGGGAGGGATGGTCATGGGCAGCTCTAGAGCAAGGTCCATGTTGATATCACGAGAAGAAAGAAGACATCAGATTAAGTTGGGAGAACAGGTCCTGGAGCAGGTCGACCACTTTAAATATCTCGGAGCTATTATAGACCGAAAGGGGGGCATCAAGGAAGAGTTGGCCACTCGAAAAGCAGCGGCTGAGAGACTTTTTCAGGCCATAAATCGAGGATTCCTCAGCAAGAGAGAGGTTGGTAAGAAAATGAAGATGGCTGTGTGCCGCTCCACCTATGTCCCAGTCTTGACATATGGATGCGAGTCATGGGAGGTGACTGCGGCCCACAGGGGCCAGATCCAAACCTCAGAAATGAGGTATCTGAGGGGGGTGGTTGGGGTGGCAAGAGGAGACGTGGTCCGCGGCCGGACGATACGTCAGGGCCTAAGGTCCCACCCGCTGCAGACCCAGATAGAACAGTCCCAACTAAGATGGTTTGGCCATGTCTGAAGAATGGAAGAAGATCGGCTGCCACGGCGGGCATGGGAGGCAAAGAGTCAGAGGTCCGGGCCTCCGGGACGACCCGGAGTCCGCTGGGAGGACAACATTGGACAGTCTTTGAAGGACCGAGGACTTGAGTGGAGCCGGGCCGGGGGGAAGACAGCTGATATAATAGTCTGGCGCTCTCTCTTCCAAACATCTACACCTCACGATAGAAGGGGAACGACTAAGTAAGTAAGTTTAAAGGAAAGGTTGAAACTAGGCTGGGATCTAGCAAAGACAAACTTTAAGCGAGCACGCACAAAGCACGCTAACCGATACAGGAAATTCGCGAAAGAGAGAGAACTACAAGTAGGAGAGAAAGTTTTGGTGTTACTCCCTACCGGAAACAAACAACTGAGGACCGGATGGCAAGGGCCGTTTACCGTCCTGAAAAAGATTTCTAAGGCTAACTACCAGATCTCTATTAAAGGAAAGGAGAAGGTTTTCCATTTAAATCTGTTAAAGAGATTCTTAGAAAGACCGGTGCCAACCTCCGACCCTCTCCTGACGATCGCCAAAACTAACGAAGATGACGATAGTGGCAGGGAAATTCAACTGCAATCACGCGGAATCTTTCAAAAATGTCAAAAGCGGCGACGCTCTTTCAAGCGCGCATGGGAAACATTCCAGAGAAAGGAAACTTTGGGAGTAGACTTGAGTAGGAATTGGAGAGAGACGGAGGGGGGGGGGGGGGAGATGAGAGGGAAGAGGACAGACACCCTGAAGCTACGGATATAGGAAATTTATTTCCATAACGTAGACAGGGAGTGCTTCCATATCTTAAAGGGGGGACGTTCTGTCGCATAGAGATTTATGATCAATAAATTTTCTATATTCTTTTCTTTTCTACCCGTGTCCTCTACTTTATTATCGCTCTTTTATCCTTTTCCGGTATTTTTCGCATTCGATCGTTTGCGAAAAATATATTTCTTTCCCATTCTGACTTTACCGTTTTTCTCATACACTGGTAACGCATTTTATTACATTAGATGTCAGTCGCTGCAGGTAGACGGCAAACTGTAAATATCCGTCTAGTCAGACAAGAGAGCAGACATATCGTCTAGCATTTCCATCTGACACGGCACTCTACGGCCAGTTTCTTAGACGGAGGTGTCAAAGACGCGAAGTGGCAGTTCATGGCAATCTCTTGGTTTACGTAAGTGTTAAGAGGAGAGGGGAAGACGGGGGGAGGGGTCGAAATAATGTGGGATCCTTTGTCTATTTCATATATCTTAACCGGAGATTTAGATTTCATTCACTCAGTAACTTCGCAGTCAAGACTAGAACAACCAACGTTCGATTATTAAGAATCTCTGTTGATAGAAGATGGCATTTAGTTGGTCGAAGTGGATTTAGTTCTTAGTAGTTCTGTGTTGAGGTAAATATAACCTAGTATTTTGCGAGTGATTAAGTGTTAAATCGCTTATTATATTTCACTAGTTTCTTTTGTGCAGAGTGATTAAATTATAAGTCTGTTATATTCTCTAGTTGACGTGCTTCAGTGGAAAGCAGAATAAATTATAATTTCTAGCTTAACTCATGCAGCGATAATAAATTTAATTTAACTGCTAATAACCAGTAGAGAATATTTAAACAAACTGATAACTGCACTGATTCATCATTGAGTATTGACGAAATACCCATGTATTTCTAATTCATGATGATTGATTTTATAGATATAACTTATTTCACGGGAAGTTTTAAACGATAAGTCAAGCTCTCCACTTGCAGTTTATAATGTAAGTTATAACCGAGTACATAGTATGTATAAGTAATTTATATGTTGTTTTTCTTTATTCAGTGAAAACTGGGGTGACCCAACTCTACCAGCGTTTGAGTAAAATTGAGAGAAGAAACATTTTACCTTTAACCACGTGGGTTTACAAGTTAACACCTGTCTGACAGTGCGTGTGTCTCCATAAATAGACAGAGTACAACTCTCACTAACGGTTTTTTTAAGAACTAAATGCTTATACTGTGCCTTTGAGCCAGATCATATTTCTTCACAAACTCTCAAGTACATTTTCAGCCCTTATGGCAAGTAAATATCACTATCAGTAACATTCCGACATAGTTTTGACCAGTGGTGGTGTGACCAAATAAAGTCCTATGCTGAGAAAAGGCACCGACCTGACATTCCTCATTTCTAGAAACCTAAGCTATTGACACTGTGCTCACTGTTAACGTTCGTGCCTGGATAATTTTAATGTGACTTAAACAGACATCGAAAATAAGAATAACCAAGAAAACGTTTTCCTGAAGCAGTGAATTCAACCCGTCTTTTTGGAACTGGGGTTCTCTTGGCCAAGACTAGCATTGGAGAGTCTGTAGGTGCATGTCCTAAAAATTGTGTTTCCAGAAGTTGCTACCAAAGCTGTAAGTACGAATGAACGCACGTGATCACGGCTGACTAAATAGGGTGAATGCAGGACTGAGTAATTCCTTTATTGTTGTATTCTGGCACCAATTTTTTTGCTGCCTTAAATTTTCTTTATGCAAGTTTTGTTTCTAACAATATTTTTCCTTAGGATAGATCATAAAAATACCAAAGTCTGTTCATACCTTTAAAAGGGAAAATTATTAGACTACCGCAGATGTATCCGTGACTCTTTGGGGCTATCACTTTTTCTTCCAACAGGACTGTGGGCTATACAGCGAGGGAAAAGATCATAACTGTGGGTCTATCATTTTTTGTAGAAATTCATTGACTTTATGACTATTTGTATATGATTGATGTAGTTATATGTGTTGTGATGGAATTTTAGTATGATAATTAAAATTCATTTTAAACTTAATCATCGTGTCGGTCAGCTCGTTCCAAAATATCTATATAACACTAGTCAACAAATTTTCAAAAGTTTTTTGTACCAGAAATTAAATGTACCATTTCTTATTGATTTTGACATGCTTATTTCAAATATCATAATGAAATTCACCAATTGGCTCTGGTTTTTTTTTAAATGATGAATTTACATTACAGTAATACAAATAATGTATGCTTGTTTACTTCTCTGGGCTAAACAGCTAGTCTTTCTACTTTAGCATTATAAAAATTGTGGTTACATACTCAATTAATTGATATTTTAACATAAAATGATAGAAAAAATAAAAACATTATTTAAAGTTCACATATCATGCTTTAAAAAGGCACATTTGAACGCATTCCGTCATTATTCAGTCGCTGTTCGAGCTCTCTTTGCTTGCTTCTTGTAGTCAATCGATGAGGTGTCTCTTGTCACAGTCCAACAGTAATCAACAAGCATTGAAGGGCTCCAATTGCCTTGATACCTTGTCTCCATAGCAGCAATGTCCTGGTGAAATCGTTCACCATGCTCATCACTGACCGCTCCACAGTTTGACGTAAAGAAATCCAGATGAGAATCCAGAAAATGAATTTTTCAAAGACATGTTGCAGCCAAGACTCTTATACTTTCTGAAGGAGATTTTCTACAATTTCATTGTAATTATCAGATCTGTTGTTTCCAAGAAAATTGTCCCACCACTGACTTAAATGCTAGCCATGCTGCTTTTTCCTTGCCATGCAACACGCAAAGAAACTCGTCATCATGAAGAAGTTTTCGAATTTGCGGACCAACAAATACTCCCTCTCTTATTTTAGCTTCACTCAGTCTTGGAAATTTTCTGATGAGGTATTTGAAAGCCTCATCTGTTTTCTCCATTGCCTTGACAAAGTTTTTCATGAGACCCAGCTTAATGTGCAAGGGTGGCAACAAAATCTTGCTGGTGTCGACAACTGCTGGGTTCTCAACGTTCTTACTGCAGGCTGCAATGACTGCCTGATTGGCCAATGTCTTCTGATGTAATGGTCACTTCGTGCACGGCTATCCCACTCACAGAGAAAGCAACAGTACTTGGGGTATCCACCCTGTAGTCCAAGCAAAAGAGCGACCACTTTTAAGTCACCGCAAAGTGACCAATGATGATGATCGTAGTTTATACACTTCAAAAGCTGCTTAATGTTTTCATAAGTTTCTTTCATATGAACTGCGTGACCAACTGGAACTGACGGTAACACATTACCATTATTCAACAAAACAGCTTTAAGACTTGTCTTGGATGAATCAATGAAAAGCCTCCACTCTTCCGGTATGTAATTGATGTTGAGGGCTGCCATTAAACCAGAAATGTTGTGGCACGCAGAAAGGTCACCCTCTTTGAAAAAGAATGTAATAAGCGGCTTCTGGCGGTTCCTATACATAGAAATTGTAACATCTTCTGCCAGGAGATTCCACTGTTGCAATCTGGAACCCAAAAACTCCACCTTGTTCTTCGGTAAATTCAGATCTCTTACAAGATCATTCAGTTCTACTTGGGTTAGTGGATGTAGTTTGCTCAAAATCTGTGTCACTTGAGGTTGAATATTCAGGACCACCAATGTCCTCTTCATCAGTGGAAGCAGCTGAAAAGGATTCTGGCACTTTGGGAACTGGTAGGTCATCGCCATGTGGTACCGGAAGTATTGCAGAGGGGATGTTTGGATATTCCAGTCCATTTTTTCTTCTTTGATATGCCTTTCCCAATTGGAGGGACCATGCAAAAGTAACAGTTGTTGTGATAATCAGTGGGCTCTCTCCAAATCATTGGGACTGCAAAAGGCATAGCTTGCCTTTTGCCAGTCAACCACAGTTTAAGATGTGCTGCACATGTATTGCAGCATATGTGTGGCACCCAGCTCTTATCTTGATCTCCTATTCTGCAGCCAAAATACAAACTGTACGCCTTCTGGCATTTCTAACTACGATACTTTTGATAAGGACAAATGTGGATGTAAATCATAGGTAGATTGCATATTATGATAGACTGTCTGACTCCTCTAAATCTGTTGTAGAAGATAGGCTGAGAGAGAGAAGATTGTTCGATTTCAGGGACAGCCTCTATTATTCCGACCATCTCACTCGTGGAAACCTATTTCTATTTTTTATCTCTCACTGTGACTATCACTTATTCTAATCTATTCAGAAGGGACCAACCCAAGTCTTAATTCCCCTATCAAAAATCTACGACAGCAACTATGCAAAATTATAGACAACAATTTAGTGTAGGACTTCTAAGAAATCAAGAAACAAGAGACAAATTTGCGGTCACAATATCCAACAAATTCCAAGTGCTCCAACAGCTGGAAGATGTAGAGAATACAGAAGACTATTGGCAGCAAATCAAAACTGTTTGGAATGAGACATGTGAAGAAATACTGGGGAAAAGGGAACGACAATAAAAAGCATGGATAACAATAGAAACCATCAATAAGATAAAAGACAGAAAAAACAAAAAAGCAGATTTAAACACAAGCAAAACCAGAAGTTCCAAAGCCAAGGCCCAAGAAGTGTACACAGAAGCAAACAAAGAAGTAAAAAGAAGTATCAAAAGAGACAAGATGAAGTATATTGAAGATCTGGCAAGAGAGGCAGAAGATGCAGCGACCAAAGGAAATATGAGAGAACTGTATAACAGCACAAAGAAGCTAACAGGGAAATACAAGCAAACAAGTTGCCTCATAAAAGACAAGAATGGAAAACTGCTCAGCAAGAGCAAATGAAGAGGTGGACAGAATATTTTGAGGACCTTCTCAATAGACCAGCTCCACAAAACCCCCCGGACATCCAGCCAGCAGAAGAAGAGCTACAAATTAAAGATGAAAGACCAACGAAGGAAGAAATAAAGAAAGCCATAAAGCTTCTACGAGATGGAAAAGCGTCTGGACCTGATGGCATTCCAGCAGAGGCCATCAAAGCAGATATCGACACGGTTACAGCGATGTTATATATATATATATTACATGGCAAAGTCTGGGAAAAGGAAGAGATACCAGCAGAATGGAAGGAAGGATATCTAGTTAAGTTGCATAAGACGGGAAATTTACAAGATTGCACAAATTATAGAGGAATAATGTTACTATCAGTGCCAGGAAAAGTATTAAACAGGATTATCCTTGAGAGATTAAAAGAGTCCATAGACAAGAAACTGAGAGTTGAACAAGCAGGTTTTCGACAAAAATGATCATGTACAGACCAGATAGCCACTTTGAGAATAATAGTTGAACAAAGTCTGGAATGGAGTTCACCATAAAGAAAACATATGAAGACATCACATGCAGAGTTCTTCATGAACGACAGCTTACAGAACCATTTGGGATTAGAACAGGAGTGCGACAGGGATGTCTCTTGTCTCCATTTCTTTTCTTGGAAACATGAGGAGAACGTGGAAAGAACTTGAGATGATGGCACGTGACAGGAGGACTTGGCATGTGTTTGTTGAAGGCCTATGCTCCTTTGGGAGTAGAGGGTTATGAATGAATGAATTCATGATATCTAAATGCACTTATTCTAATTATCATAATTATCAGTATCATCGTCTACCTACCTAATGAAAGTAAAACTACATTGGTCATCGTAAATTCCCATAACAACTGTGTCTAGAGAAGTCACTACAGAGCATTGACAGTTGTATTTGCACTTCATCACCATGGTCGTCGTTGTTTTCATCTTCATCATATTTCTCATCTTAAACATAATCATCATTACTAACAGTCACGTAATTCGTTAGTATCACATTGGTTATAGCCACCAGCAACCCCCACCAATGTCTTTAATTTGTAATGTGACATAAGGCCCCGAGCAGTTATTGCGGCGACTCTGAGGAGGTAAACACAGAACAAAGCTACTGATGCTTTAGATATGTCGCATGAGGCGACTAAAATGAGGTTGTGATTGAGGCTGGCAACCTCATGTAAACAATGCTACATTAAAAAACCCACAGCAGTTGGAAATCGTAACGAGTAGGCCTATCAGGCCGCTGCCCTGGCAAAATTTAAAAATTAGAAACCTACCACAACAAAAAATATTTATAGAATGCGTGATTCCTATATACACACACTTCTACGGAGTTCGTGTACTGTGCTGAGATCCTCCTTGTGTGATCTAAGAGAGGAGATCGGAGCACTGATGTAGTATTCCGTGTGCAATGGAGATAGTCCTTAAAAACCAAACCAAACCAATCAATTTTACTAATATGACTTCGTCTGACATTGCTAAAAAAATTCCTGGTACTGTTTTTGTTCTTTCTGGATCTAAAGCTATGCCAATACAGGTATTTCTTTTTCTTTTTTCGTACGAAGTAAATTAGTTTGTAGTGTCAGAATATATTTCACGTGTTCCGGTATATCACATTTCAAACAATCCAAATAAATTTACACTCATTTTTTACAGTTCCCTATTGATGTTATTCATCGGCGGAGAACGGGGTGCAGACAGTGTTACATTGGTGGGAGATAGGCGGGGAGATCTCGTCGGGACGGCGGGGAGGACGGGAGGCGGGGTGGGCAGGGCGCTTCGGAGAGGCTCTGGACAAGGGGGTGCCAGAGACGCAGTTGGGTGTTCCTGGGGCTGAGAACGATCTGGATGTAAATACAGACATTCCACGAGGGGAGGAAATCATCACGGCAATCGGGGGGTTAGGGAACGGTGGGGCTCCGGGCCATGATGGCTTGAATGCAGAGCTGTTTGGGACAGACCCTGAGCTGGCAGCGGAGCTATTAGAGCCACTGTTTGCACGGGTGTGGAGGGCGGGAACGGCGCCATCGGAGTGGAACAGGGGAATGGTTGTCGGATTGCCCGGGAGGGGAGATCTTTCGGAATGTAGTGATTGGAGAGGGGTCGCTCTTCTCTCGGTTCCCGGCGAGATACTGGACAGGATAGTTGTGCGGAGAATTTCAGGGGCAGTGGACTACGGGCTGGGGAAAGGGCAGGCGGGGTTTGGAGAGAACAGAAGATGTGTGGACCGTATATTCACTCTCGGGAACATTGTAGAGCAGTGCTCAGGGTGGCAGGGACAGCTGTACATAGGTTTTGTCGATTTTGCACTGCTGGCACTTTTCCGGGACAGGCGGATAGACTTGGTGGACCCGGTGCAGCACAGGCGCAGAATTGGGATTATACCAGAGTTGCGTGCTTTCTGTGCTTCTCTGTGGTGCGGGGTGCTGGGGGGTCGCAGAGAGGGAGATGTCGGGATTGTCCTCTTTTCACACAGCATGCCTAGGAAAAATTCACCGAGTCTTTTGGCCGAGTGCCATCGCCGGCCGGGATCTGCTCGCTCGTAGCAAGCAAGAGGACATGCATACCACCATAGCTGGCAGACGCTGGAGCTGGGTTGGTCATGTCCTCAGAAGAGACCCCGATGCCATCACAAGAACAGCTGTGCTTTGGGCCCATGAGGGGGGGGGGCGAAAGAGAGGCCGACCGGAAACAACTTGGCGGGGGGCTGTGGAGGCTGAGATGCAAAGAATGAACCAGAGTTGGGGCACTGTACGAAGGATGGCCACCGACCGTGCAAAGTGGAATCAATTTGTTGTTGCCCTACAAGACGCCACTAGGCGTGATGGCCACTGACTGCTTTGACGGTCGGTGGTTAAGGATCGAAGAAGAAGACTATTGATGTTATATAATTTTCCATTCTGCATTACTGTATTGTTGTGACACTGTATGCTCCTATGGTTATGGTATCTTTAGCTCGAGTTTTTCTGACAGTGTGTTGATGAAGGTCAGGTAAAACCTACAACACAAGATTCTCTTTACTAGACAAGGTGGTTATTCTGTAACACCCATTAGCACTGTCTTTTTTAAAGATGCTGTTTAAGTTTATAATCATACACTGGACAATATGACGATGGTTTCTTCTTCCATCGGTTTGTGTAAGCAAGTCTACGATAGCCTTTGACTAAATTGTCTGGCCCATGAGGCAATTCGGAAGTGAACAGGAACCTCTCCTCAGCTGTCACATCATAAAACGTGAAGCAGACCCACAACTATCCCTTCTCACCGCCGGTGACAATCAACAGTTTTCGGGCAACGGCTACCTATTCAGTACTTAAACTACAGCTTCCATTACATCTAAAGGCTGTGCATAGAGGCATATCTGGAGTCATATGACCACCAGCTAAGCACAATGCTATAGTATATAGATGTGGATGTGAACCTCGGTCTGTTAGGCTAATTACATTCTAATTTACTCTTGAAATAATCCACACACTTCCAGTGATTCCCCCTGTGGTGAAACATGTTGAAAACCCAGCATTGCACACTAAGTTTTGATTAGTCACTAGAGCCCCAGACGTAACTTTGGCTTTTACGTGATTGGCTGTATGCAAGAGGAACTCACATTGGACCCATGATAAGCAGGGGAGCTGAGAAGCTGATCTGTGTAGGACGTGACGATTCCCTGGGAGAGCCTAGAACCAGAGCACAGTATTTTAGCTCTTCATATTTGGAGTGTCCCCTTAAATGGTGTCGCAGAATTATTAGAGATATAGGAAGGAAGATGTGTCTGAAGCACATAGTCATTTAGACACTAGTGTTCACAGACGGGAGCTAGTGTTGAGTGAAAGAGCTTTTTGGGAACTGTTTGTAGATGGTTTTATATAACTTGAGTTCATAGTTTCCTTATCTGGTTCGTGAAGGTATATCATGACCATTGTTATTTATTAAATAAGTTCGTTCTAACATTTCTTGAGTTCTAGTGTTATTATTATAATCGTTTGATTCTCATTATGAAAACTTGAGCCAAGGTTCACTAGGGGTTTGTGTTCGGTTATAGTAAAAACGCTCTTAGATGAATACCAAAGGCAATATCATCGAAGGTCAAAATTAACGTAAATCACTTAAGACGTTGCAATGAACTAAATTCAGCAAGGAGAACTCCAGTGATGACGATTGACCTCGAATTTAATAAACGATCATATTTCATATGCAGCATGAAACACTACAACTAAACTCTGTTACTGTCTTTCAAAATTACGATTCATAAACTTGCACACATCCTTGTCCCTTCATTATCATTGTCAGAATACATAGATTTCTATAATTCTACTGTCATTGCATCAAACATTGTTCAATTCTAGTTTTTATTTTATGTCTGCAAACTCATTTCTAGTCTTGCTAGTTTAAGTAAATTATGAACTCATATTTATTTGTATTTGGCTTACCACGTCATTTTAATTATCACAATTTACTTACTAGATATTCTGGCAATGTTGCCATTAAACAATGTCATTCTATAATTAGCGAATTATCAAAAAATCTAAGTGGTGTCTGCCACACTTTGCTCTACGCTGCAGAGTGGTTAAAACCACATTAAGTCTAAACACTACCAATGGGCTCAAAAACCATAATGCTGACTATTGCTACAAATATTAGTGGACAAGCCACCTATCCTCAAAAACACATACGAAAGGCAATAAGGCCACAAGCAGACTGTTTTGTAACTATGTATAACGCGTCATCATACTCTACGCGTGTAGTGAATTTCTAAATACAATATCTAAATTAATATATAACAATATCGGGCATAAAGGAAAAGATAAGAAAGTATAAAAGAATTTTCTGCTAGAACTGTTGGTATCGCCTACGCCTTCAGATTATTATTTGCTAACGAATAGCCGAACAAAACGGTACCCAAATTTTTCAAATTCGTCCTTGTAATAATCACTTTTCCTAGTTCTAAGAAAATATGTGCCTTAAAATGCATTGTGGAACGAGGAGGGGAAAGGATAGATGAAATGCTCATTCGTTTCGCATTGATTTTAAACTAAAAGCCAATACTAGCACAGGGGCAAGCCTTGCCTTAGGGGTTTCCCCAAAATACGAGGAAAAAGTTAGAACATGTAGACAACTCGTGTCACAAAAACAACCTTAGCTCTTATTTCAAAGGACGTAATTATCACGTAAATAGAGAAGACAGCACATGGAAAAGAACTGAACGTGTAGTAGACTAAAAATAAAAAACACTAACTTAGAAAAAAAAAACGGTGTACTTCTGAACCAAGCCAACTAGTCCCATATAAATTGTATATTCGTGTACCTTAGGACTTGTTGACAAAGAATATGGTAATAGTTACTCAAATAGTTCATTAATTAACTAATTATAGCCATAATACTATAGTGGACCCGACCAGACTGTCAAGTAAAGATCATGCCTGCTTGTAATTTTTTATGGCATGTTTTGAAAAAACGACTCTGGGTAAATGAGGTTAAAAGGTACGGGATATTTGATTGGGTGGATTTTGAAGGAAGGCGAAGTATGATTAGTTGATCTAAAACTAAAAATATATTTGCCTTGGAAACACATTGGGAGTTGTTATTTGAAACGATAGATTCAAAAATAAATGTAAACATGGTCCCATTGGACAAAGCAGTAGATACTGGACTGTTCACTGCCATTTCAAGTAAATTTTGTGCAAAGCAAGATCGATGAGAGCAGGCGGAGAATTTTCTAACATAGGAAAAGCCTGGACATAGGGCAGATCGAAAATGTGCCATATTCTATTGCCTAGTCATCGTTTACTTGTGTTATTTCCTTACATTTGTGGTAAGATTGATTTTCTTAACATTTTATTTAAAATAAAATTTGAATGTGAAATACTAACATACGACTGTAAGTAAGTGAGTCTATGGCAGACTCAAAACAGAGTCTAGAGATTGATCCAGCATATGAAAGACTATCAGAGAGGTGTAGACCAACTAAATTATATATGATTATCATCAGGAGCATAATACCTATCCTATTGTATGGACAACAGATTATTGCTGGAATTGCAGAGGCGTTGTAACTATTAGGGGAGAGGAATACGGGTATACCTTGTCACATCAAAAGAAACTTGTGAAAGGGATTGTCGTAAAGAGCTGATCTTACATGTTTGTTTGTAATGTGCCTGTACTGGTTGTTGAGTATTATTGTAGGCTGTTGATTACGAAGGAGGCATATCCTTCTGATTTCAGAGGGTTTTGGTTGCTGTCAATAACTGGTGCCAGACTACAGTGGGCCGATATATTCATGCCACAGTCTTGCCTTTTTCGGAGACAACTGTAAACCACCATCATTCTTGAAGAAGTGGGAGCTGAAGGTTGTCGTTCAGCGAAGTGCAGGAAGATTCCTACATCATATTACAAAGATAGGTGCATGTTTCGGCACCTGATCGCTCAACTAACATTATATTACAAATAAGAAACTGGCAATAGTGATATAAACATTCCATCAGTGTCCACAAAAACTTACAAACAACATGCAGAGATGATGATAATAAACAATCAACCAGTATATACTAGAAGTCACCTCAGTTAGATAATACAACTACACCCTTATATAATAATATGTGTATTATGGTCAGAAGACCCATTGTGTAAATTGATTGATGTAATTAATTTCTATGATTTCACTATTGATTGTCAGTCCTGATTCCAAATAAATCAGATTCAGGACAATAAATTGAAAAATATTAACTTTACCAAACTTTCAACCACATACTTACTAAAGATAGTCTTTTAAAGTGTAGTTTGTGTGTGATTGTCGTGGTACTGTTGTGTTGTATTAGATAATAAAATAATTTGTGTAATTGTTTATATGTTTAGTTGGTTAATGCAACCTTACACTAACATTTCATAACCCTAGACACCAAACGTAGTCATCTTATAGTCTATCTAGAATAAGTCTGAATGAGATCATAGTGGTGGTAGTAGAAAGGTGCCCTGGAAATTTACTCTAATATTTATTATATTCAGGGACCTTCACAGCTGACCTCATTCAGTACACTAAGATTTCTTTACAACAAACTGTATTAACATCAAACCCACCACAACGCGATACGTCGAAATACGTCTTTAGTTGGGGATGCTACATGGTGCAATCATCTCAACCGAAAATAAACCAGCCAAGATGATTACACACCATGAAGCAACTCCTAACAGAGTTAACAGATTGGTGTCAGTGATCCTCTCACCTTTCAGACTACTAACACTTGTATTTTTCTGACGACGAATAACTCTTTCTTACTCACTCTTCTTAAATAAGACGTTGTTGTAAACAAGTAATACAAGGAGGGAGAGTATGTTTTCTTTTCTGAACAGAATATACAATCTACTAAGTCGAACTCAGACTGATTGTGATTTACAGAATGTGTGACTAAATTTGTCTCCAATACAGTTGTAGAGTCAATTACTGCAATGCGACGGTGTCTCCATGAATATCACACAATCACGGAACGGCGAGCGAGAAGGGTCACAATGCACACAATATGGCCACCTTGTTATTAAAGTGATTTGTGTTTTAGTTCTATCTTCTGAATGATGGACAAAAAGCAGTAAAACTTATATATTTCGATTCTGGAGGATTGTCTCTATATTCACATATATGCATTATGGCTAGAATGTTTTGGAACGGAAGATATAGTAAGTTGAATGCAAGAAATCGTAAGTTGACAGTGTCACAACACACATTTCGAGCGTTGTAGGAAAATGTTAAATGGTCGGATGAATAAGAAAGTTAGATGGAAACGTAGCTCTTGTCTGTCCGTTCTAACGAGATCTGAATGGACAGAAAAGGAAGGTCAGAAGACTAGAACGACGAAGGAAGAGGTGGAACAGTTTGTATAGAAGTAAAGAATGCATTCATCTTGCTAACAAATTAAACAGACCTAACACGCCTGTGACGTCAAGCTCGCTCAGTGGAAAGCACTGTCCAATAAAAAGAAGGAGTGCAATTTGAACAACGGACACTGAAAAAATGTTTTGAAACAAACTGGACGCAGGACAGAGTTTGCCACTACGCCTTTGCCATTTGCAGATGTGTGCAGCCTGGCAAGCCATTAATGTTGTTACACATAAGAATTATGCAACGTTAACAGTGTACGCTAATTTTTCCTTATGCAAGGGATAGAACTCGGGAAATGAACTCACTGTTTTACTTTGTGTAGTTATCTTTTCTGGTGACCGAAGGTCGCCGGTATAATGTCATACCGATCTCAGTTCATGTCCTTTTAAGGAGCGTACAGGTCTACTTTTCTTAGAAATGGTTGGCAACCTGCAATGTTGCTATTTCGTTCCTCATAAGGCTCGATTTTATATGTCGTTGTCAATATAGGATCATAGCTACGTACTTTTCTGAATTGAACTCACGGGAATGGTTCTCTGCGCATGTCTGTTTTTTGGTTGTAGATTGAACAAGCTTCCGCCCAGTTAGTTTGTGGCAGAACTCGGTCGAGATGTGGTCTGTGTCGGGGCAAGATATGCTCTTGTGTCCCCGAGTATTCTTTCATCATGGGAAAGGACCTTCTGTGATTTTGATGGCAAGTTTATTCATATTAATCCCATGTGTGTAATTCTAACGTCTGGAGACGGTTGGAATTGTGGTGTTTTTCGAACATAAAGGTAAAACTGCTCTTCCTATTTTGTCCTGTAGTCCGTGAGGTTAGACATTATTGTTCGACTCGTTTCGCACTGTCAGGCGGGGAGAGACTTTATTACTAGAAGCACACCAGATATCTCGATGCCTAATATATCTATGGTTCAGGCTACTTATGCCCACAGAACAATTAATATTATGTTCCTCGGACTTCGTTATGCCAGCGAAGACGCCTTTACGAAGGTTAGACTTATAAAATATGTCCACAGAAGGTCAACGTGAACTGAGTTCATAGTCCGCCATGCTCGTGCGGCTGGTATTTAAACATGCCTACATATCTGATCTACTTGTATCAGGAAAGAGTTGATTAACTCGCATATTTTTGATGAATAAGAATAATCTGCTGAAGCTATCATATCCATCTTTCTTCTTCGATCCTTAACCACCGACCGTCAAAGCAGTCAGTGGCCATCACGCCTAGTGGCGTCTTGTAGGGCAACAACAAATTGATTCCACTTTGCACGGTCGGTGGCCATCCTTCCTACAGTGCCCCAACTCTGGTTCATTCTTTGCATCTCAGCCTCCACAGTCCTCCGCCAAGTTGTTTTTGGTCGGCCTCTCTTTCGCTTTCCTTCAGGGGTCCAAAGCATAGCTGTTCTTGTGATGGCATCGGGGTCTCTTCTGAGGACATGACCAACCCAGCTCCAGCGTCTGCCAGCTATGATGGTGTGCATGTCCTCTTGCTTGCTACGAGTAAGCAGATCTTGGTTGGTGATGGTATTCGGCCAAAAGATGCGGTGAATTTTTCTTAGGCATGTTGTGTGAAAAGAGGACAATTTTGACATTTCCTTCTCTGTGACTCTCCAGCATTCCGCACCATAGAGAAGCACAGAAAGCACGCAACTCTGGTATAATCTTAATTTTGTGCTTGTGCTGTATTGGGAGGACTTCCAGAGGTTATTTAGGCTAAAGAAGGCTGTTCTTGCCTTATTCATTCTGATGTTGATGTCTTTGCCTGCCCCACCGTCTGGTGTTACTATGCTTCCTAGGTATGTGAAGGTATCTGTCTGTACCAATTGCTGATTCCTTACTGATATGGGCTCAGGGTTGCTCACATTGAGCGTCATGACCTCAGACTTCTTTAAATTGATGTTCAAGCCCACCTGCTGGCTAAATTTATTAAGTCTATCCGTTTTTTCCTGGATGTGTTGATGTGAATGTGCCAGCAGTGCAATGTCATCTGCATATTCCAGATCTTCCAATGTAGAAAAGGTAGTCCATCTTATTCCTCTTGGACTGCCCTCTGTTGTCTGGCGCATCACCCAGTCTATGACTGTTAAAAAAAGAGTGGTTGATAAGGGGCATCCCTGTCGTACTCCTGTCTTCACCTCGAAGGTTAGGTTGCTCTGCCCAACACTACACGTAAAGTTGGCACACAGGCTTTTTATGATTGACACTATGCAGCTTGGAATTCCATAAGCCCTCAGTATTTTCCATAAACTGTCCCTATGTATGCTGTCAAAAGCCTTTTTCAAAATCAACAAAATTTATGTAAAGCTGTCTTTGCCATTCTGAGCACTGCTATATAATGTTCCTGAGAGTGAATATATGGTCTACACATCTTCTGTTCTTTCTAAATCCTGCTTGTTCTTTCCTCAGTTTGTAGTCTACTGCCTTTGAAATTCTCTGTATAATTATCCTGCCTGGTATTTTGCTGGGAACTGAGAGAAGAGTGATTCCTCTCCAATTATTGCAGTCTGCAAGATCTCCCTTTTTGGGCAATTTGACAATTATTCCTTTGTTCCACTCTGATGGTGTTGTCCCCGTTTTCCACACTTGTGCAAATAGTGGTTCTAATAGTTCTGCTGCTAGCTCAGGGTCTGTCTTAAATAGCTCTGCATTTAAGTTATCATGGCCGGAGCTTTACCGTTTGATTGCTGTGATGATTTCGTCTTTTCGTGGAATGTCTGTATTTACATCTAGATCGTTTTCAGCCTCAGGAACATTCAATTGTGTCTCTGGTATTTCCTTGTTCAGAGTTTCTCTGAAGTGCTCTGCCCATCTTGTTTCCTGTCCCTCTGCTGTCTTGATGAGATTTCCTTGCTTATCTCTTACTAATGTAATATTGTTTGCATCTTGTTTTCCGCTGATGAATTTAGTTATTTTGTATACTGTGCTGTGTTCATTTCTCAGTGCTGCCTCTTCTGCCTGTTTTGCAAGATCGTCTAGGAAATTCCTTTTGTTGGCTCGGGTTTGGCGTTTATTTTCCCTGTCCAGCTGGCTGTACTGTTCGCTATATAGTTGCTTTAACCTGGGGGAACTTCACTTCTGTTTTCTTTCTTTTCATTTCCTTTCTCATCTTTATGGTGTTTAGTATTTCTGGTGTTATCCAGTCTTGCTTCTTCCTTTCCTGGAATCCTAAGCATGATTTGCTACTTTCCTTATATACTGTTGAAATGGTGTTGAAATTCTGGTCTATATCATCAGTCAATGTCTTTTCCTGGCTTTTGGCAAATTGATATCGTTTCTTAATGTCGGCCGCAAAAGCTTTTCTGGTAAGGGGTCCTTCAATTTGCTGGTGTCAAACCTTTTCTGTGTAGTTACAGTTGGTCCAGCCCTTCTTAGTTTCACTTTCAGTTTTGCTACTACTAAATGGTGATCACTTCCCACATCTGCACCTCTTCTTACCTTCACATCATATCCATGAGATCAGCTTATTTGAATGCTCATTTATTGAGGGAACCTTACCTTATACTGATTGATATGATTTACATTGCTTGTGATTGATCGTCAATGTCATCGTAACTATTGTGGCGTCTCAATAAATGTTTGGAAACGTAACCAGCTGTTATCAGATTAACTGACTTCCACGTCGTGTGTTTACGTGACGTCCTGTGTGGACTGTCCTGCTAACTGTTCAGCTACACACTTACAACATGTATACACAAACCAGACCGAAGACACCATATTTCTACGCCTCCATCATCTCTGGTGTCTGAGGGTGATACTCTACACTTCAAGTGCCAGTATTTGAATACCTTTGCATCTTCCACATGAGAAATAATCACCTTCAACATTTGGTGACCAATCATTTGGTTATCAACAAATGTCTAGTATATATTTCATTTATTGCAGATTATTATTAGATGTGTATTATTTGTGTGTAGATGCTAGGAATTGCATCAGTTTATTTAAATGTGTACCTGATGTGAAGGATCAAGCATATTCAGGAAAAATATAAGGCCTGTGATTAATATTCGGACGGATCAAGCTGTAAAATATTTTAGGATGTACAGGAGTGGATAAAACAAGATGATTGTTAGTACATATAACTAACTTAAATGTTTATGCAATGCGACGGTGTCTCCATGAATATCACACAATCACGGAACGGCGAGCGAGAAGGGTCACAATGCACACAATATGGCCACCTTGTTATTAAAGTGATTTGTGTTTTAGTTCTATCTTCTGTGTTACTGAAATGAAGTCCTTGCTTACTGTGACTTTATAACCTCAACATCTGATGGCTGACTGGTCTGACATCTGTGCTAGTCATATACAAATCTAGCCAGATACTAGCCAAGACTGATATGTTGTTTCAGGTTCATTTGACAATTCGATCCATACTGTCAAATATCAGAAGCCTGTGCGCGTTCATCAGTGGCAATCCCACATAAGTGAAGTAACCCAACGTGTGAACTACAGCTGGTTCTTGGTACCCCTAATGTTGGGCCTGCCAAGACTGATAAACTCCATGACAGTACAGTGTCAACGGTATAAAGGAACCAAGATAAGTGTTCTATAAAGGAACTGACAGAAGCTTATATGAAACACCAGCTATAACAGCTATCATATCTATTTCAAACAACATGTCAAATGATGACAATCTTGTGTTAAAAGTCAAAGGACTTAAAGAACAGTAATACTAGAACAGTAACTTTACTAACCAAGAGAATAGTATTCCAGATCCTCAATTGAAAAGAACAGTACTTCTGATTAAAGTGCCAAGTGACTTTGTTGTAACACTATTTCTCCAAAGAGGAAAGAACATTTCTACAATTACTCTAGATAAAAGATAACATTTTGTGAATAGTTTTATTACTCTTTTCCCAACAGCAGGAAAAGAAAAATCAATATAAATATTAAATGATTCATGAATTGTACCTGAGGACTTGTTTACTTGTTACCATTGTGTTTAAAGTTCTTATTCATTTCATTTATCCCCTAGCATTAATTTATATAGTTGGGGAAGGAGACACCTTAAATCCTGGTACTACTTCTTACCATCTGGGTCAGTGATTTTCACAGTCTGAATATTCCTATGACCACTATACACCAGTGCTTATTTCTTCTTCTTCTTCTTCTTGCGATCGCATCTTTGATGATTACACCGTCAGACGAGTTCTCATGATGAATTCGACTGTTGTTTGAAGTTCCTCTTTAACTCCATATAGCTTTGAGTTTAGTGTTGAGTCATTGGGCCAGTATATCTTTCTTAACTGGTCATACAGAGGACAGTCCTGTAGAACATGCTCAGCAGTTTGTTCGTTTAATCCACATGTGCACAGTGGTGAAGCAGACAATCGTAGCTTGTGCATGTGTTTATTCAGTTTGTTATGCCCTGTCCTGAGTCGAAAAATAGTTGTCTGTCCCTGCCGGTCGAGAGTGTGATAGTCGTCTTTGGGTTGGTTCTGTTCTCTTCTGATAGTCTGGATAGCTCTCTTTTTCTCAAAGTATGTGACTTCATTATCTTCTTGTTCACATTCTCCTCCCTTTTTTGCAAGTTTATCTGCCTTTTCATTTCCGGGTACACCACAATGAGATGGTACCCACTGAAGTATGGTTCTCTTTTTGGCAGCTACCTTGTTTAGTTCATTTCTCAGATGCGGGAGTTTACCACCCTTGAGAGCTTGCAGGACAGACAGTGCATCTGTGAGGATGACTACCTGGTGGCAGTCAGAGTTGGTGTTATAAATCATATTTGCAGCTTGCTCTAGAGCTTGAACCTCAGCTGTATAGTTGGAACAGAATTTACCAGTGGGAATGTGCCTAGTCTCATAGTGGTTGTCAGGATATGAGATAAAGATACCGGCACCTCCATTCCTAACAGCATTAGTTGCTGATCCATCTGTATAGGCATGTATCCATGATTGATCGGGATAGCTTTCTTGGATCATACTCAATGTAGCAGTTCGTTTTTGCAGATCATTATACTCACATCCACTTGTGAGACCACTGACTGTTGTATTAATTTGGAGGGCACTGCTGGCCTGCTCCCATGGTACAGGGTATAGGGTGGGCTTCAGTGGTGTTGTCTTCATGGATAGGTCTTGTTGATGCTGTCTTATAAGTCTTTTCCCCCGATGCACAAAGCTGCTACGCTTTAGACGTCCCAATGCCAGATCATCTAGTCTTGCCTTCATTGGGTGCATTGGCATACTGTTGTACTTTTCCATCTGGATCATGGTTTTTGTGTCTCTTCTATGGGACAATGTCTGTAATCCAGCAACCTTCTGCATCTCTGTTATTGGTGTAGTTTTCATGGCTCCTGTAATGAGCCTGAGAGCTTGATTTTGCACCTTGTCCAAAGACTGCAGATGTGAGTTAGCAGCTGATGACCATGCTGCTGAGCTAAACTCTAAGTGTGGTCTTATTACTCCATTATAAATCTTCTTTAGATTTCGTTCATTTGCTCCCCAGTTGGTACCTGCTAATTTTCTGAGTATGCCTAGTCGTCTTCGGGCCTTTCCTTCTGCATTTTCAATATGCTTATTCCATGTAAGCCTTTGGTCAAATGTCACCCCAAGATAGGTGGGGTAGCTTTCTTCCTTGATCACGGTTTGTCCCTAGGTGTATGTTAGCTGATTTGTCCTTGGGGGCGAGGGAGAACAGTGTTGTGGAGGTTTTGTCTGTGTTTATTGTGATAAGCCATTTCTCTGCCCATGACACTAGCATGTCTGCTGCCCGCTGCATTCTATAATTTGCTGTGGTGACATTTTCATCAGCGCACCAGAGTACTAGGTCATCTGCATATAAGGCAGCTTTAACTCCTGCAGGGAGATCTTTCACCAGGTCATTGATGTAAACAAGGAAGAGTGTTGGGGAAATTACTCCTCCTTGAGGTACCCCTGATGGAGCAACACTTTTCTGCTCTGCAGACCGTCAAGAGTGACTCTAGTTCTCCTGTTATGCAAGCATGACTGGATCCATTTCATCATGTTGCCTTGGATTCCACTTCTCCTAAGTTTTGCAATGAGGCCATCTTTCCACACCTTGTCAAAGGCCTGCTTGAAGTCGACCCAGATCGTTAGGACCTTTTTCTTCTCCTGGAAGGCATCTTCTATTGCTTGAGACAAGTAAGTAACTTGGTCTTCTATACTGTAGCATTCTCTAAATCCAGCTTGTTCCGGCACCAGGATCTGCTCAGACTCTAAATACCATTTCAATCTGTGGTTGACTATTCGCTCCATAGTCTTCCCAACACAGCTTGTGAGACTGATTGGCCGGTAACTTGCAGCCTCGGTCTTACATTTCCCTTTCTTTAGTATGGGTATTGTGATGGCTTCTCTCCATACTTGGGGGTACCGTTCCTTTCAACCAGCTGTGGTTGAATATCTCAAGCAGTTTTGTCTTTGCTGCTGAGCTCAGATTTACTAGCATTTCGTTGCTGATTTTGTCTGGGCCGGGTGACTTTTGAAACTTAAGCTTGGAAATAGCCTTCTGTAGTTCTCCTAGTGTGATGGGTTCCCTCATTGGGGCAGGAGTATCTGTCTGTCCCATGGTTGCCAGTATTTCTTTTCTTATCTCTCTCTGATGGTCTATGTTAATAGGTAAGTTGCTTTCTGAACTGTATCTTCTAGCAAACAAGTCTGCAGCTTGTTTTCCTCTGAAAAGTTTGCCACCTTCATCCAATGTGATAGTCTGCCTTGGTGAGGAATGCTCTTCATTTAGAGACTTGACTAATCTCCAAAGTTTCCTGCCGTCTTTCTCAAGGTTCAGCGATGCCGTTTTAGTTCTCCAGCTTTTCCGCTTTTCTTCTAGCTTTGTTCTCTGAAACTCTGCTACAGCCTTTTTCCATTTGTTGTGAGTTTCAAGTGAAGGCTGAGACTCTGCGTCCTTTCTAGCCTTGTCCATAGCTTCCTGACGTTCTTGGAGTGTGCTGGACCAGTATGGTATGTAGTTACGCCGGCATCCTTTGGGAATGGTTTCTTTTGCAGCTTGTAGTATGCATCTGTTGAAGTCTTTTACCACTTCATTAATGTCTCTGTTCTGTACCTTGAGGGTAGACAGCAGCGTGTTCACCTGATGCCTGAATAAACCCCAGTTGGCTTTTTTGTAGTTCCATCTTGTAATGGCTGGGCCTGTACTGAGAGTTGCACTCTGGACAGTAAGAAAGATTGGGCGATGGTCGCTTCCCCCTAGTTGGTCTCCTACTTCTCTACTAATAGATCCAGCTATATCTGGTGTGGAGAAGGCAAGATCTGGTGTTGAGGTTGTGTGCCATCCTCTGGAGTAGAAGGTAGGAGTATCTGTGGCATTATTGACTAGGATTAGGGAGTGATCATCTTGCCAAGTTTCAAACTCTTCACCTCTGTGATCCAGATGGTTATAGCCCCAGCTCTGGGAGTGGCTATTAAAGTCTCCAACTGCTATAAAGTTGGTGGCTGGTACCTGTATAGAGCTGAGACTCAGGGGTTTGTTGTTCGGACAGTAATAGTTCAGGAGTTCTATTTCCATCTTGTCTACCTTTTATCTGCAGCAGCTGATATTCTGCTCCATCCATGAAGGTTTTCCTTTCGTGTGCAGGAATGTTATTCCTTACAAGAGTAAGTACTCCTCCTTTTCGTCTATCTTGTCTGTCGGATCTGAAGCATTGATATCCCCTTATTTTAAAGGTTTGATCTGCTTTCAAGTGAGTCTCTTGGATACAGCAAACACTGACTTGCTTCTCATACAAGATGTTTTCCAGCTCTGTCTTTTTGCTGTATCCAGCCTGCTTGCTGTTCACTCCCTCTGCATTCCAGTGCATCATGACAAGTGGCACTCTGGGTTTCTCTTTTTCTGTTTTGTTTTGGTCAGTAGTTCTCCTCCGCCGTCTGTTGACTCCACAAGACGGTCTAGAGGGTCCTCCAGTAGCTGAGGGTGGGCTCTGTCGAGGCTCAGAGCCCGGCACTGCACCTGCCTGGTGGAGCTCCACAGGGCGAGCACCAGAACGAGATTTATTTGACGGTGTACTCTCCATAGAAAAAAAAAGCGAGTTGCATGATACTGTGGTTTCCGGTGCGCCTTCTGGCCCAGTATCTACGACTTTAGCACCTGTTCAACGGGAGAGTGGGCTCATCCCTAATCTGTTTATGTTCCCAGTAGTAGACTATTCGCAAGCAGCCTGGGGGTGTCACTGCTCTGCGCGGACCTTGTTTACCGAGGCGGCGTCCGAGCTCGTATGGTGAAAATATGGTTGCGTTATCTTCAAAATAGCCCTGTCTTTCCCGTGGCTTTTCTGCCATCCTGCAACTTTGAGTTAGGGAGTTCTGAGCTCCAGTCTCTTTCCCAGGCATTTTATCCTGGCCTGGCACGCATACAGAGGACCCCACTTCTGGTTCTAAGTTAGCAGTTGGGGATAGGTGGGGTAGCACACTGTGCATTCCCCGTCATCCAGGGGGCTCTCCAACTATGCAGAGCTTGCACAATGCTGTGCTCTGGTTCGGGGCTCTCCCAAGGAATCCTCACGTCCTGCACAGAGCCACTTCCCGATACCCACCACCTGCCAACCCTCCATTGTAGAAATCTCCTGCATGCGGCCATCCAGTCAAGAGCCAGTATTAAGTCTGGTGCCCAGGTGATCCCCCCAAGCTCAGTGTGCAATGCTGGGTTCTCATCATGCTGCAACACAGGAGGGATTGTGATGCTCAGCCATCTCTCTCAATTCTGCACCGATAAGTGACATCGGGGACTTAACTTTGCCTCAGTACTGGGAGGCCCCGTTTCCGGGTACACCACACACAGCCAATTGAGGCAACGGTCGCCATGGGCGTGATAGACGACAAACAGTGAAGAATGAGGCAAGAAAGCATTTAACCCATGAAGTGGGGGTGGATTGGTGCAGACCAGAGCATGTACCACTCGCCGGTGGGTTCTGCATCTACACCTATAGGGTTCCACCCACTCCTCAGCCCATTTAGTCTGGCCCCTCACCCAGGACCTGTCCGGCTTGGGTGACCCTGCCAGGAGTAAAACTCCCGCCGGCATAGCTCCCGGGATCATTGAGGCGCTCAAGCTCTCCAACCACGGCAAGGTAGGCTTACATGTGGAGAGGCTTATTTCTAAGACTGGAGTATTGCTTTTAAGATCAGAACTCTTGACTGGCATTATTTCCTTGTATCATCTGATACACCTGGATATCCTCTTTATCTGCTTATTACTTATAAAATCTAAAAACCACTCGTCACATAATGTACAGAATTACTTTAATTACAGAATAAATCAAAATAATCTTTTCATGTAATTAGGAAAAGTATTACAAGATGAAAACTTATGAAATTACTTAATGAAGAATTAAGAATGCTGTCAGTGTCTTAGGTTCAGATAAAAGACTGTTTACTTCACTGACGGAGAGTTAGTTCCTATGGCTATTTCTTGGGAAAGTGAACTCTGACTTTGGCCTGGTGTTTATGTTAGCTTGTTTGAACTAGACTTCTCTTGGGCGTCAAAGTAGGCATGAATTTTCTTCTGGATAATTTGCTTTAAGGTGGGCTAGAACAGAACGCGGGTGCAAATATTTCGTAGAGAAACATACAAATGTGAAGGAAGAGAAAAGTAAGCAATTTTGAAAATAATTTTGACGAAGCCTTCGAACAACTCTGTGGCAGATGGTGAGGAACGCACAGTATGCCACGCGCTTCTTCCTCCTAGCTTGGGACCAGATCTGATGATTATTCAAATGCAAGCCAAGCTGGAGAACTAGAGCTCATGAATTCAACTCAACACGTTTCTGAATGGCAGAAAAGCCACAGGATAAGTCTAGATCTACAGTGTAGATAACTTCAACTTGGTGTTGGGTGCAAAAGAGCGAAAAGCTCAGCAGCCCTAGTTAAACAACAACCACAACAATCTAGAGTCTGTTTTTTTTATATTTTTTATGTAAAACTTTTGCCTCGTTTTGGCGAGGCGCGTCCCGTTCAACCTAGTCGGTTATATTAGGGCGCATGTCCAAATACAAAAGACCCTTAGGTCTGGGGTATTTAACATAGAGTCTGTTCAATAATCTGTCACTGTGTTGCAGAGCCTGGTAGGAAAACAGGCTTCTCTTCGTAAGTGCAAAACAGAAGATTAAAAAGGTATGACGGGATCAGACAATTGAATTGATGTAAAGAACCGAACAAATAATAGCGGGAAATACCAATGCAATAAGAGATGAAGAAAAGATGTTAGCGGTTTAAAGGAAAACCATTGAAGAAATCAGTAAGCAGTGTCACAACGGCTTCCTTGCTGTTGGAATTCCCTGAATGACAAGAAATAGAAGAAGAGCCAAACACGTGAATAAGAGAACTGGAAACAAATGTAAGAAGAATACAGTGAAAGAATTTAAACAGATGGCACAAGAAACAAAGGGCTAGACATAAAGTATTCAAAGACTTCTTGTAAAGCATAGGGACAAATTAACAGAACATACAGCGCTTAAATGTGAACTGAATTTGTAGTAATGTCACAAAGCATATTTTGCTTTTTCGTTCAGGTCAGAGGAAATAACAGTGAAAACTTGACTAAGGAAAGTAAATTTTTGACAATGATAAGACATCACAACAAAATCTAAAGTAACAGGAGAGAAGTAAAGTTGTATTAGTACTTCAAAAATCAATAAGTAATTGTAAATAGTATCTCATTTAAAATGAGAGGCACAGGATGGTCTCAGATGTATTTTATTATTATCGCATTGCCATTTTGCATTTGAGCTGTTTAGTCTTGACATACAATTTAAAATAAACTTTTTAAATAAGGAAATCTGTATAAGCTTTTAATCTGTGGTAAATGTATACTTATCAGAAACATGGAGACAACAGTACCTTACCATCCTGTCATGCTGCTGGGTCATTCAATAGATATGAAGAAAATTCAGCCACGGAACAAGTTAGCTGGAGGAGAAATTATTCCAGGCGAAATGAAGGTAAGTTCACCGAAATTCAAACATAAACTTCCATGTAAATTTGTTATAACTTTATTTTGTCCATCATCTGCCGGTTTTTTAGGCTAAATGCCAGTAAAAATGCAGCTTGTGTTGGCTTTACAAGGAGTTACTGTATTTGTAGAAGCTTACTAATGGTTCTTTTTTTCTTGCTGAAAATTCCTTACCAGAAGAATACACTTTTTTGTTTCTCTCTTTGATTTACCTTCTGTCTCCAGGTGTTTAAGTTTTTTTTCCTTTCCTACCAATGTTGTAGAGTCTTTGTTCTCATTTCCTCCACTTTTTGCTACTTAAAGAGCAAGAGATCACCATTGCAGGCGGCTCTTTTGTAGGAAGCCTGCACAAAAACACTATATGTCCTTTTGCAGTGGTGGTATCTAGCAATTTGTTTTACTTGAAAATGTTCCCAGCTCCAAGTGCCACCTAAGATAAGTAGCTTCTTACACTATGTTTGGGAAATCATGGGTTATGTTTTCTCATCATATCGTACAGGCCATAGGAACCACCCAGGGTGTCCAGCTGCTTCATGTTGTCGGCCAGTCTTCTAGTTCACCTCCATGGCCTGGCATCTTACATGGGTTTTTTTAAATAAATTGTCTTGTGTGTGTTGTTTTATACCTGTGTATACGACCAACCCACCTTGGGGTGGTGTTATCTTCGCTTTATAGCGCTGTCGCCCACCTGCATGTTTGCCTTCAAGTCTTCTTTCCATTATGGTCGAAAGCAGTGTTTCTCAACCTTTTTGTGTTCACGGCACACTTTTCACTTTTCTAAAAAATTGCGGCACACCTATCTTACCCCTCGCTTGAATAATAAATTACAGTGATATATACTAAATTAAGTACACTACGATTTGATTTTCTCCTAATTGCTTAAAATAAATTTGAAGTTTATCTATTTTTGTTCAAAGTAGTTAATAGCTCCAATTATAATTGAATGAATTCAAGCTGTAAGATCAGTTTTACAGTGCATGATCACTAAAAATATACTTCATGTAGTAAATTTACACAACTTTTGCGGCACACTTTGTTAGGCGCGGCGGCACACTAGTGTGCCGCGGCTTACCGCTTTAGAAACACTGGTCTAAAGCAATGTACTGTCTTTTTATACAGCCACAATATTTTAGCTGTCAAATGTTTATCTCATTCATTAATATTCTTTTCATGCCTAAGTTTTGTAGGATCTCTTTGTTTGTTTTCTTTCTCTTTCTTTGAAGTGCGCCACATTCTTCTGTGTATTCACATCTCAAGAGCGTCAATTCTTTCTTGTGCTTGCTTGTTCATTGCACAAGTTTCTACACCGTATAGTAATGAAGAGTATTATATAGCATCTGATTACTCTCACTTTTCATTTGTGAGATAATTGTTTAGTAGTTAGTTCTAGTCTCATGTTACTGACTTTAGCTTTTGACTATTCTTATTCTCATCTTGATTTCTGATTCACATCTGCCATCTTCTGCAGTATATGACCAAAATAAGAGAGACTCTTAACTTGTTCCATGATTTGTCCGTTAAGTCTTATCTTTAATGTTGGCTTATCATCTGCTCTGCTAATTATAACAATTTACAGCGCTCATAAGTTTTTAATTCCCACCATAAATCTTCATCTTTTCTTTGTAGGTCAAACAGACTTCAGCACAGTTCTCATTTGTCAATACACTGCAGGATGTTTGTGATGTTTTGTGTATACCTGCAGAATATGCTCTAAAAGTGAAAGCAGGACTTGTTGAAAACAGGATGGTAGAGGCATGTCTTAAAGACCTTAGAAAGACAGATTTGTTTACTATCATCTTCAGAACTACTTATATAGAGGTAAATTGACTGTTAACTATTTTTATTGCATGTGCTGTTATTTCTGTATTGTTATAAAGATTGTTAAATTAGTAATTTTTGACGTTGAAAATACACATTATTAGATAGTTTTAAAAAGGAGGGGGTGGAACAACTTTATTAAAGACACATTGTGTATAGACAATGAGCAATACTTTCATTATTATTAGACATTGTGACAATCTAGTTGTGTGTGTTTATGTAAAGACTTATTTATAATATAGCTCGTACAAACACTAGGGGCACACCCAAACAAGTGACACCCCGAGTAAGGAAAACGCAGCCAACTTCAATCCCTAATATAATCAGTGGCAGTTTCAGTTTCCCAGATGCGTTTTATAGTGCAGTTTTTTTTGGTTGGTAGCAATCGCCCGAAGTTTCTCGGGTAATTCCGTCACTATGCGTGCTGCTCCTTTCGGATTTACGTTGAAATACTGGTTTGTGTGGATCGGGGTCAAAGGCCAGATACGTCAATACAATACGAACATGCGTGCGGTGGCCTTGCAGCTCTCGGGTTGTAAAAATCGGCTGTGTCCCTCCAGTGTTTTTTTTTATTAATTTTTGTTAGTTGCCGGGAATGCAGATTATTACAGTGACAGTGAGTTTCAAGTTGTAAGTTAATTAGTATTTCGGAGATAATTGACATATACCCCTAATAACTATCGTTGCGTAATTGAATATAGTTGGTTTTTAAATTAAGAGGGGAAGAAGTTAAATAGTAGGCGTAATAATAATAATAATAATAATAAATTCTTTAAGCACCAAACACGGCGCATAAGGCAGAAACCAGTGCTCTCCAGGTTGTTCGTTGTGACGCCACTCCTCTTAGCTCTTGCACATTATTTAGGCTCAACGTTCTTCCTTCTCTTATTATTGTTCTTCTGGGTGTTTCTTTTGGTCTTCCTTTTTTCCTCTTACCCTCAGGAACCCAAGTGAGCGCCTGTAGTGGTATTCTATTGTTTTGCATTCGTAGGACATGACCGATATATGACCATCGTCTATTCCTTATATAGTCGGAGACATATTTCTGCCTAGAGTCTTCTCTTATTTGTCGATTAGTCTTGAATTCTTTCCAACTGATGTTCATGAGTTTTCTAAGACATTTGTTCTCGAATGTATTCAGCTTGTTCTCCAATGATTTTGTTATTTTCCAACTCTCACAGCCATATGTTAACACTGAGATAACATTTGAATTAAACAGACGAAGCTTGGTATGTATATTCAATGATCGTAATTTCCAAATGTTAGATAATCTATTGAAGGCGCTAGCTGCCAAAGCAATTCTAGTATGGATTTCTCTTGTTGTGTCACCATCCTGAGTCATTTTACTGCCTAAATAATTGAAACTTTCAGCTTTCTGTAGTTTTTTCCGGTTCAAGATGATATCAAAGGTCTCGTTAGAAAAGTTCATAGCTTTAGTTTTAGAGGCATTTATTTGGAGACCTATTTTAACCGAGAGATGACACAAATTATTTACTGCTTCTTGGGATTGTCTGGGTGTTGAACTTAAGAATGCTAAATCATCTGCGAAATCCAGGTCCCCCAGGAATTTTCCATTTGTCCATTTTATACCTAATTGTTCATTGTGGGTATAGTTTCTCATAACCCAATCAATAGCTATTCCAAAAAGTAGTGGTGACATAATACAGCCTTGTTTCACCCCTGTTTCTACTGTAAACCATTCTGTATTCCCTTTATTTGTTCTAACACAACATCTTGCATTGTCATATAGCGCTTTGATTATATTCACATATTTTGTTGGAAAACCATAGATTGTAAGTATCTTCCACAATGATGGGCGGTGTAGACTATCAAAGGCTTTTTGAAAATCGACGAAGGTGATAATAAGTGGCGATTGCATTTCCACTGATTCTTCTATAATTGTTCTTAGTGTGAATATTTGATCAATACATGATCGTTTCGGCCTGAAACCCGCTTGTTCTTCTCTGATCTTTTCGTCAGCATGCAATTTAAGTCTTTCTAACATCATGCAACATAATAATTTTCCAGGTACTGATAATAGAGATATACCACGCCAGTTATTACAGTCTGATAGATCACCTTTCTTCGGTAACTTTACAATAATACTGTCTTTCCATTGTTGTGGTGGTTGTTCTTCTCTCCATACTTCATTTATAATATCTAAAATTCTCAAGAGGTTGTTGTCATTAACTGCTTTAATCATTTCCCCTGAAATTTCGTCAAGTCCAGCAGCTTTAAAACTTTTTAATCTTTTAACGGCTTGTTTGATCTCGTCCAGCGTGAATTCATCGCAAGTTATTGGCAAGGTGGTTGTGGGTGTTTCATTATTAAAATCAGGTGTTACTGTTGGTGGTGGTCTGTTTAGCACCTCCATGAAGTGCTCAGCCCATCTCTTCATTTGTTCTTTTTCTGTTGGTATTGAATTCCCTAATTTACCTTTAACAGGTGTTTCCATAGCAGTAGGCTGGTGACATAGTTGTTTTGTAATTTGATAAAGGCACCTACTATTATCAGTTCTTACAGCATTTTCAGCTTCTACGGCCAGTTCATTGATGAAATGTCTTTTATCTCTTCGAGTTTTTGTCTTCACTTCTTTATTTAACAAGTTATAAGTTAGTTTGCAAGATTCAACTGCATTATGTGTACTTGCCGCTAGTAGTTTAAGTTTTGCTGTTTTCCTTTCTTGTATTTTATCCCAAGTATCTTCTCTCATCCATTTTTTCTTTTTATGTACTAGGTATCCGGTGGTCGCTACAGCTGCTTCTGTCATTGCTGTTCTCAGTTGTTCCCATTTAGTATCGATTGTCTTGGTGGTGATATCGTTGTCAATTTTGCCTAAAGCATCGAAATAGTTGTTCATTTTGACATTATATTCCTCTTTTATATCATTTGATTGCAGTCTGTGTACATCTATTCTTCTATTTTTTATTCGGTTGGTATAACTTCTTCAGTTTAATTCTCAGTTTAGCTATGCAGAGGTTATGATCGCTTCCGATCTCTGCACCTCTGTATGCTCTGACGTCTTGAACTGATGAGCGAAATTTTGCGCTTATGCAGAAGTGATCTATCTGGTTCTTAGTTCTGCCATCAGGTGAATTCCATGTTATCTTGTGGATATTCTTATGTGGAAAGATGGTGTCTGCCACAACGAGGTTTGATATTTCACAAAGTTCTGGAAGTCTTTCGCCATTTTGATTCATACATCCTATGCCATGAGTACCGAGATATCTTTGTACTCCATCGTTGTTATCACCTACTTTGGCGTTAAAATCGCCCATGACTGCTATTATGTCATGCTTGGGTATTGTGTTGATGGTACTTAGAAGTGCTTCATAGAAGTCATCTTTTGTGGTATCAAGAGCGTCGTTAGTTGGTGCATAACATTGTACAATTGAGAGCTTGAAAAATCTTGTCTGAAATCTAGCTACATCTAGGCGTACATATTCATTTTAAGTAGCAGCACGCCTAGCTCGCGTTACCAGGATACGCCACTGAATATAATGGCGATAAATTACAACAAAATCATAACAAAGATGAAGTGAACATTGCTGTCACTGGTTGCCTCCCCTGCTTTGCAGTAGTGGTCCAACAGTGGCCAAAATTCAAGTGTGTCTAATATGGGCCTTCAAATGTGTCTACCTTCGCACAAGATTACTCTTGAGTTAGTTGTGGATAAAAGGGTAATGATGGTTCTTTCTCAAGGGAGTTTCGCAAGATATTCAGAAAAGAGAGAACAATGCTGCATTTGTTAAGCACGTTAACTCTATGATCTGCAGACAACTTTTGTGAAGGATTAAGCAATTATTAGTTTCAGCTCGTTAAGCCCCCACCCTGATTTACTCAGTGGAATTCTTATTATTATTGTATAGCTCTGTTTAGAGTGTGTTTAGTAAATTGACAGAGACAAACATGCAGTACATTTAAAATGATTAAATCGAAGTTAAATTTGTATATTAACAAATAACAGATTTAATAATCATTTAGTTTTAAGAAAGGTGTCGAAAATGAATAATGGTTTATAAAAAAAGTTTTTCATCACTGTTGTCATGGGAGATTAGCTTTAAAAGAATTTCAAGTGGCAGCTTATAGTTTACACTTATCTGCCACTGGTAAGTTATGCTCCAGCTGATGGTTTGGTTCTGTGCAGATGGGTCACTGGAGTTCTCGCGTCCCTGGTCAAGATTAAAGGCGCAGCACGTTCCCATAAATGTCAAGGAGTAACTGCCTAGCTGGTCCCGAGTTTCTCCGTCAATCCACTTCTACCCTCACTTTGTTCCAGAGATTAGTACCCTACTGGTAACACCAACAACTATGGTAAAAGAATAGAAACGAAACGCTCTCCTGAGTATGGCGTTTTCCGATACGTACTTATGTGCCCCCCCCCCCCCCCCACCATCTTCCTATTCCACCATCCCATCTATCTAAGAATTTACCCTCGATGAGAATTAAACAATCCCTCGAGAGAAACGTTCTTTACATTTAAATGAAAAAGTTAATAGTACAGATAGAATACGTTTACATATACTTCTCCACTGATTGAAAAGTGTTCACAATATAAATTGAATTTGTTTTCATTTACATTTACACTGATTGAAAAGTTTGAAACTTTCATTAATTTTAAAGTGAATATGTTTACATAGACATTTACACTGGTTTGAAACTGTAAGTATTATAATTAGAATGTACATCATTTCTTTCATCTTTCCCTCCGTGCTCCATATGGAACCTGGGACTATTTATGCGTTTAGTTCTCTTTAAGAAACTAGCAGTAAAGCAGTCACCAGCCTCTTGCAGTGGTGGTTCATGAGGTCATCATTCTATACACTGAGGTTGCCAGCCTCAAATGATTTGGACATTCACTAGCGATTTTCACATATTAAAATTCACCTGGTAATATATACATATTAGCTCACATGTTAGTAATGAAAAATATAGAATGTAAAATAACAACTTACGCCAATCCTGTCTCACAGACTTTTTGCTCAGATGAATAAAGTTAAGGCACTTGATTAGGCCTCTTACACGTGTTCTTGGGGTCGTTACTTTAATAAGATAATTCCCTCTATGACTCCGTGTGTTTCAGTTTCTTCAGCCTTCCTTATTAAAATGGTTTTCCTGGGCTCTGTAAGTCCTTCAATGTTGTTCCACAAAGTCCTGTCTGATAAATGGAAATTCTGAATTCTAATTTCTGGCAAGTCTGGTGTCATCTTTTGGCAAGCCATTCTCACAGTGAAGTTAGACTTGAACAAACGCCGTTATATTGCCTGTCCTACCCCCGCATCTGTTTGTTATGAAGCTACTAAAGGCTCTAAGCAGTTCAAACAAAAATGTTGGGTGGGGTAATTTCAAAATATTTGGACATGGAATAATTTTCCGCGTGATGCAAAGGTCACGTGTCACATAAATGGCAAATAACCATCCGATGCCTTTTGTGCATACTCACATACACATTTGTAAACTCATACGACAATGTGTTTCAGATGTAAAAAATTATTACTTTCCTCTAAAGTAATGTCTACGTGAAAGTCGGGCGGGAAATGATTATGTCTTCTATGTCTGTCCATAAGGTGTCTCACAGTCGAGTAACCTTTTATCTCGCGCTTGAGTACGCACCCTTGTCTTATCAGCAATTAAACAGCTACGCTGAGGCGATTTTAGTGTTTATTCTGTTGTGGCCAAGGTTGGGTACACGAAAATGTACCAACCTGCCTATCGTTTCAATATTATCTCAGCCGCTCCTTGCAAAGCAGGGAGAAATTGATAACAAACAGACATGACTATTTATCTCTGAGAGGGGTGTAAGAAGGAAAATACAAAATATCTGCTACAGTGCAGAGAAAGGAAGAGAGTACCGGTCACCGAAACACGTAAATAATCACTACAACAAATGTCCAGGATACGGCCGTAGTGAACAAGAGAGCGACAATAGAACGACCCAAAAGTCATTTTGTGACAATTGCAAAACATTGTGAACCTTCCACGAAAACTCAAAGTATCATGCATACGCCACATTAACAAAGGTTGGAACAAACTTGTGTCTAATATACGCCATTAGTGTCAACACAAACTAATTTCAATGGACAAACTAATCTGACTATACTGCAAGAAAACCATCTAGTCAACAGCAGAAAAACATCTAGTCATCATATGCTGATATAATAACCGCCAGATGGTAATTTTACTACTGGTATCAGAAATTGAATAGAGTTATTAATCTCTTGACATTTCATAATTATAGTTACGAAATGCTAGACTACACATAAAAAACAGGGTTCTCCATTCATTGAAACAATTCATATATGGTTACACAATCTCATGAAAATACACGTATCTAGGACAGGGTAGTCGAACTGCTGTCCCATGCGTAAGTTACTTTATAGTAAAAAAAAAATGAATACGGTTTAAATTATTGTCGTGAGGTGGATATGTTTTTGTTGAGTTACAGAACTTTGGTGACACTGCCAAATAGAAATGATGCAAGTAAATATCACTCGCGTTATGCTGAGTGTCTTAAGACAGTATTACGGATTGCCTCCCCTGCTTTGCAGAAGTGGTCCAACAGTGGCCAAAACTCAAGAGTATCTAACATAGGTCGTCCAAGGTGTCTACCTTCGCACAAGATTACTCTTGGCAGATATGTAGATAGAAGGTTAATGACGCTTTTACCTTACGGGAAGTTAACAAGATATTTTCAGAAGTCAAGAACAATGTTGCATTGGGCTGAACAATCGTTAACTTATATCTCATCCGTTACCTTTTGTGAAGGATTTAAGCAATGGTTTTTAGACAGTTCAATTCCCTAGCTGAGTTAATTCAGCGAATTCCTCTTATAATAGTTTAGAGGTAAATATAGGTCTAGGTATTTATTTATGTATATTAAATGTTCTGGCTCATACGTTTGCTTTCATACATATTTAAAAAACTGAAGCGACTATGATTGTTTAGTTTTAAAACAACGTGTAACAATTTTAATAATGAATTAGTCTTTAACAGTTAAAATAAATATGGAAAGATTGGTGAAATATTGCTGTAAATACAAGTTTTCGTATTTACGTAGGTGAGGATTTATCAAAGTCCTTTGCTTTCGCCTATTTTACAAGAAAACTTAACCCTAAGGTGCGTGCTGTCACCATGGTTTCCGTCCTTTCTTTTTGGTGATGAGTGCACTTCTCCACATAACTCGTCCAATGTAGGCGGTCAGTGTTGAAGCTCTTATCTCACACTAGTATCGTAGGAACTTCAGTACTTCAAACAGTCTGATAGCCTGTAACCATGTACCCAAATTTTGGGAATACACAATCTCCTTGCCCAGGTTCCGGATGGACACGAGCAATTTCGGTGCATATGCTCTCGAATAAATTTAGTCTGAGAAATTCCTCTTCTGACTGTGTTCTATGAATCACTAGGATATTATTTCTCTCATGACTGATGATTCAATTCCTTAGTTTTCCATATTTTATGTTTAAAACCCTGGTAATACTTTGATCTGTCACTTATAAGTATGAAATTCTAGGTCCGATCCTTCTCTTTCTGGCTTTTTGGAGTTTCTCTTTTGAAGTTGCGATGCTGTTTGTCTTGTGTCTCTGAATTTGCTAGACTTTATTTTCAGTTTCCAGTTCAAATCTCAGCTTGTACTTCCTGGCAAACTTGCCAGTGAGATTCATTGTATATTCCGGCTCTCGCTTCAATCCAATGTTAGCTCTTTTCGCACTACGTGGGTTGGGGGTTTAAATTCAAAGTATCCCTCACATGTTTGAAATATTATTTTATATTTACCCCCATCGTGACCTTTTTATAATAAGACGTAATATTTCCGTTGACATCTTGTGCACTCTCACAAATAAATGTGTGAACTGATTACCTGTCTAAATGCCTTCCGTCATGATTGTCTGGCCAGACAGATTATCTGCGATAATCACAAACAGGGAGGGTCCCGTGAAACGATTGTCTCATTCATCCTCGTACGAGACCATATTGTCAAACGAGGATCGTCTCCTATCAAAGGTGGTCGGGCATACAATGAGATAAATGTATTTACGCTGACCGGTGATAATGACCGGGTATTGTTACGATAATACCACAGTTCCCCTGGCGGAAGGTAGATAAGTCGGAAGAGTGGTAAAGCCAAAAATGTAAGAGATAAAGATAGTCCCATAGCAGATACTTCAGTAGGGGAGTGGAGTGTTAGAGACTTCATCCTACTAGATCCAGCATAGAGATAATTAATAAAAGAAGGGGCAAAAAATTGCCAAATAATAAGCGATCTGAGAGAAAAATGAAGAAATGATACTGCCGTATGGCTGAAGGTGTGAGAGATCACACAAAAGGGCATGCACAAACCATTCTGTTACAGACAGTTTGGAGGTAGGATCTAGTAAAATTATCCCTCTTTCCTAGCCTCACTCTTACACTTATTCTTAACAAACCGCTCTCTCTCTCTCTCTCTCTCTCTCTCTCTCTCCTGTTTCCCTTATAAACAATGAAAAAAGTAAGAGCTTTAAAGTCACTTGAGACTCACACAATAGTAGACAGGCAGAAGGTCTGAACGAGCGAATTAACAAAAATGTTCAAAATTTAATTACAATTTTTCACAAAGTAAATGACGTTTTTAAAAAAATAATTCAAATCTCAGCAAAGCATTAATAAATCTAAAGAACAAAGTTAACAATTAATAAATGCATACATCAAGACACCAAGTAGGTATTCCATAAAACAGAAAAATGTCAACAGAGCAACAAGTCCTTCTAATATTGCGAAACAGCAGCAACGTCTTCCTTTTATAATCCCTTATAATTCACCGAGTAAAAGTGCGCTATCCTGTGCGGTGAATTCACAGGATTTGTCAAGCTAAAAAAAACCATAGGGTGGGTACTGTCTAATTACTCTTCTCTTTTTACTGACAATTAATAAAGGCAAGTACAATACAAATCCAGAAGACACAACAATACAAATGCCACTTGGCGGGTTTCTTTAGTCCTCGTATAACTGTGATATGGGTATGCAAAGTTTTGTTCACACAAGGGTACGGTATTTTTTTAGCTCTATCTTTGCACTATGAATGCTCAGAACATCTTCGTCTTGTATCCTTAGCCCCTGACTGACAAAGTAGTCAATGGTCATCCCGCCTAGTGGCGTCTTATAGGGCAGCAACAAACAGTCCCCGTTTTGCTTGGTCCGTGGCTATCCTTCATACTGTGCCCCAACTCTGGTTCATGCTTTGCATCTCAGCCTGCATGTTCTCCGCCAGGTTGTCTTTGGTCTACCTCTCTTTCGCCGTCCTTCTGGAGTCCATAGCATGGCAGTTCTGATGATGGCGTCAGGGTCCCATCTGCGGACATGGTGTCGTGGTTGAGTTTGAGTGTAGAGTATTTGTCGAGTTGGACAACAGTAGTGAAATCGACAAGGGATAGTGGACTGACAGAGTTATAGATTACACACACAGAAAGGTGTAAATAGGAGATGGACTTGAGACAACCTGGAAGAAGATTTATCAAAATGATCTCTCTCTCCAAGCCTCAACTCACTTATGTCTGTCTAAGCACCTCCTGCTTTCACTCTTTTCTCTTATCATACATAGAGATTATAGTAAAGAGCTAAAAACAAGTTACTTATGGATGGAAAGGTCGTGAACAGCGTATTAATAAAGGTGTAAACTTTATTAAATGAAGAAAAACATGAAAATAATGCATATCATCACCACAACATAAAATTACATCAATAATCAAATAATCATCAATAGTCATCAATAATCATATACACCAACAACCACACACAGATCACCATTCATAAAAACCTGTAGAACCCAGAGAGATAAATAAATCGAGTGTCAGTCCGTCCGTTTTCGGGGACCATATGAAATAGCTCCAGTAAGTGGTTTTTTCGTACATATCCTCCATGGGTGATGGAATTAACCTGAATAAAATCACTGTATAGGCGCTACCATTGGTGATTCCTCCCTAATTGCGCGAGGTGGTCTGGAAGACTCTATTTATCTCCTGCTGATCGAATAAACAAACTGAGCGACAGCCTGTCCGCAGTCGTGGGACCAAAAGCTAGCTCCAGAAAGTGTATTACATGTAGATCCTTCGTGAGGGACTAGCCTACAAAACTTTCCTTGTTGGTGCAAAACGTTGGTGACCTCTAATGGCGCGAGGGGGGCTGGAACTCTGTCTATCTTTCTTGCTGGCCAAATAACCGAACTGAGCGACAGCCTGTCCGCGGTCGTGGGACCAAATGCTAGCTCCGGAAAGTGTATTACTTGTAGATCCTTCGTGAGGGACTAGCCTACAAAACTTTCCTTGTTGGTGCTAAACGTTGGTGACCTCTAATGGCGTAAGGGGGGGGCTGGAACTCTTTCCATAGATGGCTGCTCATACGTGCGAAGTTCTACATAGACCCAGAAATACACCAGACGAAGTTACTTGAGGACAAGGCAGTCCCTAGCGCTCTTATCCGGCGCTTTTGACCTTTCGTACTAGGCAGTAAATCCTGGTTGGGCTTGCTTGACCGTGGCCCGGTTTAGGCACACAAAGGCTTGGTGCTATCAGATTCTGCTATAGACATGCTGGGCGGTTTTGGATATTCTGGAAGCCGCAATGCTCTGACTGGTAATCCAATAGGCGAGTAGAGAACTACTACTGCATTCGATGTTTCCAGATTTAGCGTTGACTCGTTGCATTGCGTGAGCTTAACTTGGCGTTGACAAAAAGGTTTAGGTTGTGGAATGGGGTTTGACGACTCGTGATGCTAGATGTACTCAGAATCCCTCTAGAACGAAGAGAATGTGACATTCTAAGCCTGACTGGAGACTTGACTATAGCAATTCGGTATCCCTGAAACTGAGACCCAAAAAAGAGACACCCTTTTACATCAAGCAAATAATAAATCACACTAACTTTATACAGAAAGTTTCGCTCCACTATGGGATTAAATTTATTGTAGTTATTGCTATGATAGTTTAGGGCTGTCTTTAACCATGTCTCCTGTTCCTTAAAAATATCAATTATCAACACGCGCCCGCATAGGCTTAATATCTTTTGCACACCCAGGTACCTGTCAGTAACTGTTCTGACAGCAACAATCTACTCCTCTTCTCCCAATCTCAACATACAGGAAACCTAACCTGTAGTTACAGTTAAATGAATATGCTTATTCATCTTACAACATTAAATGAATTTACATAAACAGATTACAGCATTTGACATTACACAAATAAATCATATGTCCCTTTGGGGAAATATATTAATATTCCACAAAATGAGTACAAAGAAAATGCAATGTTCTTGCTATAATAATACAGTTGTGGCTAAATCATAAGATAGATTTATATCTATGCCTGGTGACTGCTTTCTGTGAAAGTTATGGACTAGTGCCTAGCCACACAAGTAAGCATAAAATGATTCTCCCTTGCCACTAAAAATATCTATCAAAAAGGAATAAGTGACTATCTCCTATAATCCAGAGTTATTACCCGCATCTCACTATTCAGTTTTTAAGTGAACAATCCACACCTGACATTATCTTACAGAAATGACAGTTAATTTAGCCCATTCTTAACCCATGATAAGCGTCTGTGGACTGATTCTACGCCTATTATCTGTTATTGTAAGTTTAACATTTAACCCATGATAAACCGTAACAGTTTAAGCACCACTTAATTAAGGCTGAATACGGCACAACACTGTCACTGAATTAAATTACTAGATGAAGTCACCTTCTTATCAGATATAAAAGCTAACATGAATATATCATATTATAATTATAAGATATGTCAACTCACCCCGAAAATGACTAGAGAAAGGCCTTAACATTTTAGTTCTGTTAAAGTCTGCCTAATTCTCATGATGGTCCATCTCGGGCCAGGAATCTTCTACGAGTGTGTTTGACGTAGTAAAATTTCAAATCTTATAGCTTACAAACCATTCTACCCTTGACACCTGCCTAGCCTGATTCTACAGATGTATCGGCATAATGCGGAATACCGGGTAAGACAAAGGTTTCAGAAGCAACAACTTTGCGAAAATTCCCCCAGAGAGACAATCATAATATTATGTGCTCTTTGCTCATCTAAGCTCAAACAACCCACCAACTGACCGCGATTGTTATCTCCCCCTGAAACAGATCAAACTCGTTACCCAGGCCTCAAAGGGTACTAGCCGCTCGTGGCTAACACTTTAAGCGTAACAGACGTTCTTCTGATCAGGCCAGGTGTGCTGACGTAACATTATCGTTCGCTGACCGCTGCAGGCTCGAACGTAAACAACCTCGGGTGGGGTTTGAGAAGGAGAAAACAATTGGGCCACACAGGTAGCAAAGCAAAGAGAAACAAAATGTCTGGGGAAAACTGAACATTAAAGAGTAATAACATTGAGACGAGATGGAAAAATAAATTAAGTCACTGTCTACGTGACACATGGCTAACCCAGTTCCAGCATCTGCCTGCAGTGATGGAATGCATGCTTTTTTGACTGCACCGTGTAAACAGTTCCTGGTTGGAGATGGTATTCGGCCAAAAAATTCGAAGAATTTTTCTAAGGCAGGTTGTGTGGAATAATTTGGACATATCCTTTTCTGTTACTCTCCAGCTTTCCGCGCCATTGTGAACGGATTGATGACGTCATTATATAAAAGATACCCTCAATTCTATCTAACATAAGAGACAACAGAGACTGATGACGTAATTCATAATTAACCTATAAAACAAAAGAAACTTAACATAGACACAAAAGACAGTTATAGGAAATGACGACAAGATGACGGTAACGTTACTAGTGCAGTAACGATGACATATACATAAATGGTGCACAAATAATTGTAACCAGTGGTTTTAGCCAATAGATTCATTGGGATAAAAGACATCCGTTATGAAGACTAATGTTTAGCAGTCTTTAGCTACTGACCTTGCAACGAGATGGTCGTGATATTGAGACAGACCGATGTTGAAGTAGACTCAGATAGACTCAAGCTATTTTATCCCCTGACATTGGACAGTGTATTTCTTGCTTTGACGCAGAAATGGTATGAATTCGCTCGATGTGATATATTATGAATTCGCTCGATTTGATATATTATGAATTCGCTCGATTTGATATATTATGAATTCGCTCGATTTGATATATGTCAATGACAAACAGCCATTTGTGTTTAAGATCGAACATTGTTAGAATAGTTTTTGGAACATATTTATTTTGGAGATTAGCTCCCTAATTGTCTTCCACTCTCCCATCGTTCAAAATACACCAGCTTCTTAGTTGGTTTTGACGATGACATTCTGCATTACACAACAGCTACATACGAAACTGGAATAATACCAAATACTCTTTGGTACCAGTTTCCAACGTAATATAATAGAGTAGGACATTGTAATCTGCAACCGACACTATAATTATATGATCAAATCGTCTGTGAAAATTGGAAGACTTGTAAAATAAAGTTATTGTTGGAACTTCTATCATGGATTAGTTCTGCATTCAGTTTGGATGATCTCTGATGAAAGAGTACTACATTATATGTCACACAAAGTCCAAGGAAACCGAATCAAATAAAAACCTGGGTCCCGTAAAATATCGATGAGAATTTCTACCTCTGGTGAACCAAACCAGTACTCTCGTTTTATGACTCTTCAGAAATACTTATTAAAAGGAAAAAGAGAAAAGATAAAAATATAAAATAAACTTTACCCAGTATGTAAAACGGGTACATACTTAGAGGGCAAACCTCGTGCTCCCGTCACATGAGAAAGGGTAAATTGGTGCGCCCCGTCACATAGGAGGGGTAAATTGGTGCCGTGACCAGGATTCGGTGGACTGCTAGAAAATGACGCAACCGAACCCACACGTGGATAATTACATGGATATTTTGCAAATGCAGCATAACCAGCAACAGGCATTAATGATGCAGAACCTACAGCAACATCAACCAGAAATGAATGCACATCAAATACCACTTCCAGTGGATCCAAATGAAACAAACCTAATGGCATTGCGTAACATGACTGACACTCTTCAACGTGTTGACCAACATGCGAAATTTAACAATATAAAAAACTTTATCACACCGTTCAATGGGGATTCGAAAAGATTTCGACAATGGATGGTTGACGTGGATAAATTCGCCTACTTGATAGATGCAACTACAGACATTGACAAGAAGAAAATAATCTTTTTGTCATCAGAAGGACTGGTCACAGATTTTGTCCGAAGGAGGGCAAAGGCATTTCCGATGGAGACCTTTGAAGAACTCAAGAAAATATTGGTATCAAGATACTCAGAGATTACCGACGCTGAGCGCGCGTGGACGATGTTAAGAAGAATAAAGCAAGATCGACAGGAAAGTGTTCAAATGTACGGAGATAGGCTATTAAACCTCGCCGAAGATGCTTTTGTTGGAGGTAACATTCCATCAACTGATCTGGAAAAACATCTAGTCGGAATTTTTGTGGACGGACTGTATTCTGATTCACTGAAAATTCATCTACTCAGAAAAGATCCTCAGTCAATAACTACCTCAATACAATTAGCTGTTTATGAGGAGAATGTGAAGAAAAGATTCCAACAACGGATTGGAAGGTGTCCGCTACCAGAGTATGAATACCAACATACCCAACATGATCAACAAATGCACCAACCTATGGAAATTGATCATTCGAGACATCAATGGGACAGAAATCAAGAACATCACAGAAGATCAGAGAGATTCAATAACTCATACCAGAATCAGAGAAGACCAGCACCACAGAGTAACCACAGAAGAGACTACAGAATACACAATGTAGAACCCCAACAACCAACCACCGTCTGTTTTAACTGTGCAGGTCAAGAACATGTAGCAGGGAATTACAGAAATTCACAGCCCAGAAATCATTTTGGGGACAACAATTCAAGACCAGAAATACATCATAGAAATTATCAGTATCAAAATCACTATCAGACAAATAATAATAGAAGACATCATCAAAACAGAAATGACTCCCAACCAACCTCAAGGAGAATGGGAAACGGAAGGACGTCACATTAACAGAGATCGGATGTGATGGTCTGCAGAATCGATCTCTATCTGATAAACCAGCGACATTAAAGAAGATCAAGCCTACATAAATATTATCCCAGACCCTTGTTCTTGCATTTTAAAAATAGGAAAACAAAACTTCAGAGCTCTCGTAGACACTGGCGCGACGGTTAGTCTGATTAGAGAGAAGTTGTACCATCAGATAAAACACATGACGAAGTTCTCAAGACATACAGTAAGAATGAAATCAGTAACGGGACAGGATCTGAAAGCATTAGGAACTGCCTATATACATTTCAAGATGGGAGACGAAATGCTAGAACACTCATTTATTATAACGAGAGGACTGTCTAGAAATTTTATAATCGGGAGAGACTTCCTTAGAAAGAATAATGCCAGAATATATTTTGATTTGAAACAGCTCAGAATAAATGGCAGTTATATACCTCTTCAAGATGACGTACATATAGCTACGTTGATAAGAACTGCCGCTCCAGTAACTTTGAAGCCGAGTTCTATCACTGTAACAAAGGCTCGAATAAAAAACTCACCTTATGTAAATATAGGACAGACAATCTATGTATCTCAGATGGAGAATGAAGAAACGGATGATCCACATGTGGAAATACAAGATGGCATTGTAATAGTGAGTAAGAACAGAGACTTTCCTATAATGATTGTTAACTCTTCAGGAACCACTCTTACTATCCCAAGAGGAAAGATTGTAGGACAAGTTCAAATACCAAAGGATGAGATCTCCCACAAACTATCAAGTTACAAGGACGATTATGTGAACCTCTCTACTCAAACGTCATCCAAAACCTTTCCAAACACATTTCCTTCGGGGAATAAGAAGCGTCCCTATCCCATCTCCTCCCTCCAGTCCCAGAGAAGAGAGTATCACAGAAAATGTATTTCGAATGAGATTTCAGAAACAGACACCAGAGAGAAATGCACGAATTTCGATCCATACCTTGATGAAAGAGATAGAGACATATTAAACGAGACATATGGAAGGAAGAGTAACTATTGCTCCTCTAAAAGCAGATATTATACTGTGGAGTCAGTTTCTGCTTGGCCGAATAGAAGAAGTGGCAAATTTTATAACAAATCATATTATCCCTCAAAACCAGCTTGTCAGAACCAAATGACGAGAAATCAATACAGTCTTCTCAAAAACAACAATGATGAAAATCCAGACAGGATGAAAGTTTTACTAGAACAATTACATACTACTGAAGAATTTCAGAATAGACTGGAGAATTTCTTAAAGAAACATTAAGATGTATTTGCAATCTCTGATATGGAGTTGGAGAGAACAAATACCGTCACAATGGAAATACATACTACATCGGAAGAACCAATAAGTCTGAGGCCATATCATACTCCTCTAAAAAATAGAGAAATCGTAGAGAAAGCTATCCAGGAAATGTTAGCGGCTGGTATTATTGAAAGATCCCGCTCACCATGGTCATCCCCCATAGTAATAGTCACCAAGAAAGACGGAACTCACCGATTTTGCTGTGACTATAGGGCATTGAACAAAATTACTAAAACAATATCGTATCCTCTACCCCGCATAGACGACATTTTTGGCGATGCTTGGGAAATCCAATTGGTTCACCTCATTAGACGCTCGATCAGGATTTTGGGCTATTCCTATGTCCGCGGATGCAAAACAGAAAAGCACTTTCTGTACTCACATGGGATCTTTTTCATGGTCTGTGATGCCTTTTGGGTTAAAAACAAGTCCAGCCACATACATGAGTTTGATGGATGAAGTTTTACAAGGGTTACACAAATTTGCATCAGCTTACATAGACGATATTTTAATACACACCAATGGAACCATTGAGGATCACCTTAAACATGTAGAGACTGTCTTCGACAGATTACGTTTACACAAAGTGAAGTTAAAATTGAGTAAATGCAGCTTTCTACAAAAAGAGATCAAATATTTACGTTTCATAGTAAATCCGAATGGAATCAGACCAGATGACGATAAAATTGCAGCAATACAGAAGATACCTCCACCAACGAATGTAAGGCAAGTGAGAGGATTCATAGGATGTTGTGCTTACTATCGAAAACACATAATCAATTTCTCAAAAGTAGCCGAACCTTTGCTGAATTTAACCAGGAAATATGCAAAATTCAGGTGGGAAGAAAAATGTCAGAAAGCATTTGACTACCTAAAGTCAGCACTAATCACAATACCTTTTCTGGCACATCCAGACATCACAAAACCCATGATCATCTATAGTGATGCTTCCGACACTGCAATTGGAGCTTGTTTGGTACAAGAAATATCACCAAATGAACCACCAGTGATTGCCAATATTCTTCAAGAAAAACCGATAGCCTTTCTTTCACATGCTTTAAGCAGAACTCAACGAAAATGGACGACAACAGAGACAGAAGCTTATGCAATTCATTATGCTTTGCAGAAGTTTGACTTTTTATATCAGAGGAACGTTCGGTTATCATAAAAACGGATCACCAACCTCTAGTAAATTGGCTTACTAAACCCAAGAACAACCAAAAAAGCTTCAGACATGGGCTATCAATTTGCAAAATTACGATACCAAGATCGAGTATCTACCTGGTAGACTAAACAACATGTGCAGATTTATTATCGAGAAATACCATATCCTGAAACCTACAGACGTGGGACGATCTGAAACAAAACAAGACTTAACTGAAAACTGCGATAAAGAATAGATGACTTATCCACAACATAGTCATGACTAAACTACAAAGGAGATACCTGGTAGACTAGTCAAGTGCAGATTTTATTATCTGAGAATCCGAACCAACAGACGTGGGAAGAACTCAAGACTTAACTGAAATGATGATAATGCGAAAGAATCCGCCATGACTTCATCCAACATAGTCAAGACACTGAGCCTCCTGATAGTCAAGAACAGAAAACACAACCTACGGAGAACTCGAGAACTGATGATGGCGATGAATCTAGAGATTTTGAACCGAGTCTAATCTTCAAGAAGGAACAACTGAAAGACGAAGCATTAACCAAGATTATAGTACAAGTACGTACCAATCCGAAAGAAAAGAGAGACTATGTGATATTACCTGAAGACAATATTTTATATCATGTCAGTCCTAGAGAAAATGGATTACTGCAGAAATGTATCCCCACACCATTGGTACCAACTGTATTGAAACAATTTCACGATGACAATGGTCACTTCGGACGCGATAAAACCCTCGACGTCATTACAAAGAGATACTATTGGCCAACTATGATAAAAAGATATCATAGAATATGTAGGAACGTGTAAAATTTGTAAACTCAGAAATATGAGAATGATTAGAGCACCGATTCAGGAAATGTCATATCAACATTATCCCATGGAAGTCGTTAGTCTAGACATATCGGGACCGTATCCAGTTACCTTGTCCGGACACAAATACATATTACACCTGGTGGATCAATATTCTGTGTGGCCAGAGAGCTTTCCTTTAGAAAATGCTACTTCAGCTCTCATTACAGACATCTTCTTACAACAATTCATTCCGCGACATGGCTGTCCTCAGAGAATAATAACAGACAATGGCAAACAGTTCGTAGGAGATCCTTTTGCCTCAACAGTAAGAAAAATGAATATAAAACACACGAAAACCTCATTTTATCATCCAGAATCAAATGGAAGAAACGAAAGGATGCACTCTACCCTACATGACATATTAGCAAAACTTACGGAAGGTAACAGTCAATATTGGGATATATACATAAATCAAGCCTTAGAAACCATCAGAATGAACATCAATGACTCAACAGGATTTTCGCCTTTTTACTTACTTTATGGCCGAGAACCAAATTTTCCTTTGGATAACATCTTGCTTCCCCAGAGGAAATATACAGGTGAATGTCCGATACAGATTATTTTGCAGCAAAAACATAGGGCACATGTTATTGCTCACAGAAACGTCCGAAAAGCTTTTGCTAAACGAGCCAGGATCCGTAACAAAACCTCTACACTGCAAGAATTCAAGCCTGGTGACCAAGTATACTATAAGAAGCATGTTAGGACGGATAAATTTGACAACCGATGGTTACCCGGATACAAAATATTGGAACAAACTTCTCCAACTAATTATATCTTGTGGAACGAAGAACGCAATTCCACTACAAAAGCTCACGTCAATCAGATGCGACTTGATGATCACCGACCGCTTGATATACCAGAGACGAAGTTCCAGAGACCAACTCGTTTGTCTACGTTAGCCCAACCTCCATCTTCTTCTTCATCTTCTTCGGATGCAGTGGACACATCAGAACATTCTTCTTCAGAGTCAGAAATTGTACCACATCGTTTGGATCATGCGATTCAAAGAGCTAAAGATTGTAGAAGTTCGTCATCAAGTGAAGATAACGTTCCCCTACAAGAACTTAGACAGCGTCTCATTTCAAGACAAGAACGTATTGCTGCTGAAGAAAGAATCGAACATAATGAAACAAGTATGAATCTTGATTTTCCTCAATCTACACTATCAACACCATCCGATATCGATTGCTCCAAACCCGTAGTTTCAGAAAATGATTCAATGACTACAGCTTCGAATACTACCTTGATGGACATGAACGAAACGCGAAAATTAGCAGATAAACGGAGATACGATTCTTCATTTTCCGATTCCATCCCTGTAGCCAAGCTTCCGAAATTTTCGCAAGATCAAATATATGTCAAACCTAAAAAACGTAGAAGAAAACCGAATTCCTCACGCCTCTCGTGTGATGTAGACATGATTATTGATGATTCTTCACATCTCACACCTATGGTTCAAGTTCCTCGCAATGTTTCACCCCACGTGGACAAGGGCATGCTTTTATCTCAGCTCATGTCATTATTAGCTGACAAACTGTAACTTGCATTTTGGCAGAAACGTTTCCCCTTTACATAAACCTTTGCGGAGCTACGACAAATTTCATACATCGTGATTCAACTAGATTCTAGTTTGTAAGGGAGGTATCTGACTCCACGACTACGTTATTACTCATCACTCAAAGACCTTACTGAAACTGATCCAGCTTTAAGAGACCTTGGGCTCTTCATCGTGTTGTGAAGCCGAACAGTTGATGCCTATGTTGTCTTTCTACAAGTCCTTCATCAGGATTTAAACCAAATGAAGAGGTCCTTGCCACATTTACGACCTGTTCTATGTGATACTTCAGCCAATGATGTGCTTTCAGACATTCGCTCTTAAGTTTTGCCCATACATGCACGATATGAAGTGTTTTATGATTATTATTATTACTCTAAAATTAAGATGCTACATAGATAGACCGACTGATAGTACCGGAAAATGTCTCTTGAGATACATTTTTATGGCATGGGAACATATGTGAACGGATTGATGACGTCATTATATAAAAGATACCCTCAATTCTATCTAACATAAGAGACAACAGAGACTGATGACGTAATTCATAATTAACCTATAAAACAAAAGAAACTTAACATAGACACAAAAGACAGTTATAGGAAATGACGACAAGATGACGGTAACGTTACTAGTGCAGTAACGATGACATATACATAAATGGTGCACAAATAATTGTAACCAGTGGTTTTAGCCAATAGATTCATTGGGATAAAAGACATCCGTTATGAAGACTAATGTTTAGCAGTCTTTAGCTACTGACCTTGCAACGAGATGGTCGTGATATTGAGACAGACCGATGTTGAAGTAGACTCAGATAGACTCAAGCTATTTTATCCCCTGACATTGGACAGTGTATTTCTTGCTTTGACGCAGAAATGGTATGAATTCGCTCGATGTGATATATTATGAATTCGCTCGATTTGATATATTATGAATTCGCTCGATTTGATATATTATGAATTCGCTCGATTTGATATATGTCAATGACAAACAGCCATTTGTGTTTAAGATCGAACATTGTTAGAATAGTTTTTGGAACATATTTATTTTGGAGATTAGCTCCCTAATTGTCTTCCACTCTCCCATCGTTCAAAATACACCAGCTTCTTAGTTGGTTTTGACGATGACATTCTGCATTACACAACAGCTACATACGAAACTGGAATAATACCAAATACTCTTTGGTACCAGTTTCCAACGTAATATAATAGAGTAGGACATTGTAATCTGCAACCGACACTATAATTATATGATCAAATCGTCTGTGAAAATTGGAAGACTTGTAAAATAAAGTTATTGTTGGAACTTCTATCATGGATTAGTTCTGCATTCAGTTTGGATGATCTCTGATGAAAGAGTACTACATTATATGTCACACAAAGTCCAAGGAAACCGAATCAAATAAAAACCTGGGTCCCGTAAAATATCGAAGAGAATTTCTACCTCTGGTGAACCAAACCAGTACTCTCGTTTTATGACTCTTCAGAAATACTTATTAAAAGGAAAAAGAGAAAAGATAAAAATATAAAATAAACTTTACCCAGTATGTAAAACGGGTACATACTTAGAGGGCAAACCTCGTGCTCCCGTCACATGAGAAAGGGTAAATTGGTGCGCCCCGTCACACCATATAAAAGTACAGAAAGTACGCACCTGTCGTATAATCTTAATTTGGTGTTTGTGCTGTACTGAGAAGATTTCCAAATGTTGTTTAGATCTGCAAAGGCTGTTCTGGCTTTATAACTGATCAGAACTGCACTAGCTTGACTTGTAACTGTGATTCGATTGATTGACCTGGCGTTGGCATACGCTAAACAATTGATTGATGAACCCTACTGCACAATGCTTGGGTTATCAGGTTGTTGTTACTGAGTTCACACTGCAGCGAATGGTTTTCTAGTGCTGGCCACTCATTTAGTGGGCTTTTGTCAGGGGTTTTAGGTAGACAGGCTACTGACTATCGTGGAGCAATCTGCCTTCTGAAGGTTGGTTATTAGAGATATTATAAACAAGCTTTCTACTCTTTGCTTTTTAGCAGTATGCCTGAAACTTAGTGACAAATACAAACACATTACTCCTAGCCAAACTACCAAACATAAAATAAAATGGTAATTAAACTCTATGAGCGTGTATTCGATTGTTAGCCCAGCCCTCCCCATTGTTTTCCTCCAGTAGGGGCTATCATGTTTACAATTTGCTGTGTAGTTCCTGTATCCTGCCCTTCCTGGTCATTACACAATACCGATTCTCTACATTGAGACTTCCTTGTTTACATGCAGCTTACAAAAAGAAACTTATTCCTACATACATGTACATCAGATATAGGTTAACTCATTCAGTAAAATCAAATGGTGTCCTCATCCAAATGGAACATCTGGGTTTACAAATGTAGTCCCCATTTTTGAGGATGCACTATTCTTAATATAACATTACATTAGTTTGCATGCATTAAAAGTTAACATCCCCACGCCGCATTATAAAATTGGTACACGCCCCGTTGGTCCGATAACAAAAGAAAAGTATAGCCCCATAATGAGTACATAATTATACAATGAGCACATGCCCTTGGATAAACTGGAGCTTTATATGTTACTAGCTGTAAGTACCCGGCATTGCCCGGGTTTTTCTAGTAAAAGTTTTGGAAGCTTAGGAAATGTAAAAATCAAATTATAATATTTTAATATTCGAGTGAAAATGAATTTTCCTTTAAATTAAAGACTACTCTTTAAGTTACTACCCTCGTGCTCTTTTTACAGTAATTACAAATTGCTTTTTAGTAAACTTATGAAATGTCAAAATCAAACTATAAATTTTGATAGGGAGCCGCGCTGGTGTAATGGCTTCGGCGTTGTACTGGTGACCAGGTGTTCATGGTTCAAACCCGGGCGTCGGCGTTTGAAGAAATGTTTACGGCCGGAAATTTGACTGAATAGCCTGAACGGCTCCTGTGATAAACCCTCTGTGGATGGGAAGGAGCGAAGCTCCTGACCGGGTTGGAAGGAAAGTCCTCAGGTTCCCCAGCCTCGCAATGACATGTCATTGGGCCGAAGGGCTGAAAGCCCAAGTGCCGCTGGATTAAAAGAAAAAAAAAAAAAAAAAAAAAAAAAAAAAAAAAAAAAAAAAAAAAATTTTGATATTCGAGTGAAAATGAATTTTCGTTTAAGTTAATGACTGTTGCCTTAAGTGACTATCCTTGTGTCTTGTTTACAGTAATTGCAAATGCAAGCCGCACAAAATACTGTTATCCTTATGGTTTCACCGGAAGAGTGATTTCAATTTACTTTTTACTTTGCTTCCGAGTTTTAATGATCGAATCGCAAAAGCAATTTTATTCTGCTACCGAGTTTAGCAAGAAGCAAATTAATAAGACATATTTTCCCTTTCCGACCTGGCGCAAGAAAGAATAGTCCAACTCATCCTTTTTTAAGGTTCTTACTACTCTTTTTCGTAGCACGTTCTTTTCAAACATATACATTATTGCTTGTAAAAAAACATGATTATTTTTTTTACTTCAAATATAAAAGACATAGTGATTGTATTGAGATGTAGTTTTTAAATAGAAGTTTCTTTCGGTGAGACATGACCCATTCAACCGAGACATACGGATAATGCCTATTATATTAGGACACATCTCCAAATAAAGAAGATCTTTCGTTTTGGTGTATTGTTTATCTTTGAGCTCGTTTCTTTTTTAAGGACTAAAAATAAAATAAAATAAACACTTAAACGTTGCCTTATTTTGGCGAGGCGCACCCAGTTTAAGATTAGCACATGTCCAATTATAGAAGACTCTTCGGTCCAGCAATGTGTTAAAGACTGTTTTCTTTTACAAAAGATGTTGTAGTCTGTTTCAGTTATGAAGTCCTTAGTCTTTGAAACACTATTTAATAATTGCTAAATAAACAGAAACTGCTTTGTAAAATGTAATTACATTTGACATAAACAGTTATAATAACTTAAATGCTACATAAAAGTAATATTTTTTTCGCAAAAAGCATTAGTGTCTGTTTAAATAATTTAAATTGCTATGTAAAATAACGAAATGTAGAGCTGTAAATTACGACCTTTTAATTTTAATTTTATCATTTTTATTGTTTCCCTTGATTCATAGTTTTACCATTTGGATTGCTTCCCTTGATTCAGCAAGACATTTGTTAAATTTTATATTGATCACAGCCCTGTTTTACACATAGAAAAATAAAGTAAACCTCGTGGAGAGTGCTTACTTTGATTCGGATATGGTTCCACATAGTATAGTCACTGCTTTTTTTTCCCTTTAAATTAAAAGGTAATGCTTAATAGTTTTGAACTAAATTGTAATATATGGAAAAGTATGACAGTTTTTGCAAAAACAAAATAATTGTTTTTTTACATTTATATTATTTCCCTTGATTACTCTTGAATGTTTATTTATCTTGATTATAGCCCCTGATTTATTTACATTTCTCTACGGAAAACTCTAATTACTCATAATGTCATAATTACAATATTAAATTATGAAATTGTTACATAGCGTTACCCGACCGTAACTAAAGAGACTCTCTGCCAAAATTCATTAAGAAATAATAAGGCATGCGGATGTGTATTAAGAACATACGGTAAGAACATAGAAAGAAGCAAACCACTATGTTTCCCTTTTATTTATATAGATAGAAAACAACTCTTCTTCTGTTTGCCGGGTGAAGGACAGTGATCTGACTTGAAAGTCATTTAAACTATAAAATTGATATTCATTGTTTCCATCCCGAGCAATAAGTAGTTCTATACAAGTGGTTTCCTCCTAGAATGCTTTTTTACACTGAGTAATACTGAGGAACGCCCACTTGTTACCGGGGCCCGAAAGGGGAGTAAAGGATAGTAACACTGTTCCCTACCAAGCACATCGTAGAAAGCGGATAAAGAAAGTTAGGAATGGGACCGGATCCATCCTGTAAAAATTTTAAAACCACAAAAACTTCAACAAACATGGACAGGTCAACTAAGGAAAATAAAACTCAGCCATCCAAGACAGAAGGTCCTCTCATAGGGGGCGCATGATGCAACACAGAGAAAGTCGAAAGGAGTCTGTTTTGCTGACTAACCTTCTTTCTTCTAAGAGAACCTCTAAAGTTGGCACCTGGAATATTTGGACATTGAACGAACAAGGGAAAACAGTACATGTTGCAGCAGAAATGAAGGACTAAAAGATCTGTCTTGAAACTCTGCGAAACAAAGTGGAAGGGGATAGAGTGGAGGAAACTCAGCACAGGTGAAATGGTGATGTCGCGGGACATGAAAAAGAAAGTTCACACTACAGTAAGGGGGTAGCTCTAACGTTATCTAAAGAAGCACAGAAAGCACTCATTGAATGGGTAGCGGTGGGACGCAGAACTTTATCAGCAACTTTCAAAACAGCTGAAAATAAAATAAAGGTAACGTCATTCAATGCTATGCACCAAAACCAATGACATAAAAGAATCTGTGAGAGAAGTATTTTACACCAGATTACAAGATATTATGGATGAAATAAAAATAAAATTCAACACACTTTTGATGGGTGACATGAATGCAAGGATATGTGCAGACAACACCGGATTTGAAGAAATCATGGGAAAACATGGGCTAGGAATAATGAACGAAAATAAGAAACTATTCAGAAACTTCTGGGCTTCAAATCAACTGGCATGGAGGAAGGATGTGATATTTTTGATCATATTTGCATAAACAAGAATGCAATCTAAATAGATTTTGCGTTTTTACAGCATTTACGCTAATGATACTGCGTAAATCAACAGTACACTTTTAGTTTCATTGAAACACTCTGATCAGAAGTTGGCAGTATACAGTTACAATCGCAATTTCCATTACAGGTTCCGCTCAAAATGGATACACGATGTGAGACCTAAACTTAAATAAAAGGGAGAATTCTGAGCTTAGGGTGACATTTTTTTTCTATGTGCAATTATTTTTTTACATTTGTAAGTTATTTTATAGCACACACACACAAAAATTAATACAGTTTCAAAATATATGGATACATAAAAGATTATGGCGGATCACTGAAATTTAAAACTGAACAAGTGAGTGCATTGTTTAAATGGAAAAGTTAAAAAACCAAATCAAAACTTTTTTCCCCCCTTACTTAGTTGTGACAAGGGAAAAATTAAATTCGTGTGATTCTGCTTTCACTAATGGTAAGTAAGCGAATATGACTCAGTATAGTCAAGTATGTTAATTGTAATGTATATGAATTGAAAAAGCAAATGATATAAATCTAACAAGATATCAGTTAGACTGTTACAATTTCAGAAGTTTCATAAACCGTAACTAGAGACTTTTAGGCAACGCCGGATAATTACAGCTAATATGAAATAAACACAAAAAATGAAAACATGCAAACAATAGACAATCAAATATAACAAAAAACACAAGCCAACAAATAAAAGGGAAAGAAACCTAAAAACTTGAGGTATTTGGTTCAACATTTAACTGACTTTCGTTTGTCATAGTAATATTTTTTTTTAAAGAATCCAACAAGACACTTCCCCAACCTATGTCCCACTTCGCACTATACAAGTATATTAATTGTTTTACTGTCGTGTGTGAATTGGACGTCTACATTTAATAATCTAATAATGGGATTCTCTGTTGTTCACACCTCTTACATTTTAATAAAAAACGCTGTGTGTTATTGTTGTCACAAAAGATAATTAGTCAGTGTCGTAGATTTTTGGTAGGGGAATTAAGACTTGGGTTGGTCTCTTCTGAACAGCAATAGAAACAAGTGATAGCTCAGTGGGAGATGATAAAATAGAAATAGATTTCACGAGTGAGATGGAGGAAATAATAGAGGCTGTCCCTGAAATCGAGAATCTTCTCTTCTTCTGCCTATATTCTACAACTGATTTAGAGGAGTCGGACAGTCTATTATGATATATATTACTATATATATATATATATATATATATATATATATATATATATATATATATATATATATCCCTCACATACACACACACCTAAGTGACTACAATAGACACACAGACGTGAAACTATGACACTGGAAATATAGATAATTGGGAACGAACTGACCGACACACTGGAATAAGTTTAAGTGAATTTTAATTATCATAATAAAATTCCATCACAACACATAAAATTACATCAAACAAATACAAATAGTCATAAGTCAATGAATTGCTACAAGAATGATAGACCCATTGGTATGATCTTTTCCCTCGATGTATAACCCACAGTCCTGTTAGAAGAAAAGTGATAGCCCCCAAAGAGTCACGGATACATATGCTATAGTCTAAGATTGTGGTGGGTTTTGATGTTAAGAAAGTTGGTGTGTGGTAAAGTTGTACTTGAGTGAGGTCAATCTGTGAAGGTCCCTGATGTAGACAATTGATAGCTGTGTTTCAGAGAACCTTGCTGATACCACCTACGATCTCACTCTAAGTTATATTTTGGCCTAGTATAATTGAGAGCTGCGTTTAGTGTCTAGGGTAATGTATGAGTGATGTTATAGGAATTCAATACAAACACATACACATACAGATACTAAATGCTATTATGAACTTAACTAACACCAGTGGGTAAATTTATAGTTTGGAATTTCTTTTTCTCAAATTTATTTGTCCTGAACCGAAATTTGTTTTGGCCAGGACCACAACTCAAGTGAATCACTATATATATATATACAAATATAAATATATTTACATAAATAGGACCATATGTCCAAGGCACATTGTTACAATTAAAATCTTTCAAATAGTATTACTTAATATATGATGACTACTGGTATTTGGAGACAGGTTGGGGATTTATAATCATTCCACGGTTCTTCTGTTACAGCTATACTTCTTTATTTAATTCTTGGGTGGAAATGTTATTTGGTTTACAGGAGATTCGTTTAATGTTTATGATAAGTTGTCCCAGGCCAGATATTATGACTTATCTGGACCCAGGAATCACAGCAGTTGTCGTAGATTCGGCCACAAGCCACAGTCTCCTCTGGTCTCTCAAATGCTTGAGTACTGAATTAGTAAGATGGACTCCTCACAATAATGTAGGCTTTCTCACACAGACAATTCATTGACACCAGATAAGTGCCAGCAGAACCCCTGTAAATGAAAGTTATGTTCCTGTCTTAACTTCACATTAATTCCACCCGCTTTACAAATAGTAATACAATTTAACAAAAGAACCTGGTCAGCTCTTTCTGACCAACCTTACTTCTCCACTCTAGATTGATGGAACAATTTATACCAGTTTTCTTTTCTTTTCCTAATAGTTGTTACGCCTCTGCCATTTGCACTGATCTTTTTCCATAAAATATGATGGGTGATATGATTCATGAGGACCCCTGCATGTCTTTTGGTATCTACCTCTCTCTGGTAGCTAATTATATAATAGATACCCTATAGGCCCTGTCTGAGTGCTGAGGACCTATGTACTTACTAATCATGATGGATTTTCATCTAACATTTTCTCACATTCCAATTTATTTTAAATAAAAGATAATTAATATTCTCCTTACCACAATATTCAATGAAAAGCACACAATTAATACGTTGACTGGAAAGGGAAATACACTTTTGTTCATTCTGCCTTTGTCCAGACTGCTGAGATAATATGGTCTACAGCAATGCTGCTCTCAACGCACCTGCTTCAACTAAGGTTTTGAAAAAATGGCATCTAAGCCTTTCAAGTTTAAATGCAGCTTTGGTACGCTGACTAATGACTACGCATATCTCAATTGTAAACAAGTCTTGCAAAATAAAATTCAAACTTTCCCTTCGTTACTCGGTTAGTATATTTTTATTTTGAGGTCGGCCAATAATATTTCGCCTTCCTTCAAAATCTATCCAATCCAATCTCTCGTACCTTCTTAGTCTTTATTTCCCCAAAGCTTTTCTAAAAATATGCCATAAAAAAATCAAACAGGCATGACTTGTCCTGACAGTCTGTCCGATCTTCTATAGTATTATTACCAATATTTAACTATTTAATGGACTATTTGTGTAACGAACAACCTATTCTTGCTCAGGAAGTCCTACGGTACACGAAGATATAATTTTTATGGGGCTAGGTGGCTTGGTTCAAAATTCCATATTTTTTTCTACAATAACCAACCTATTCATGTCTTTTAGCACTAATTTCAAGCTAATTACGAGAGTTACGTCATAAATGCTGTCTGCATGACCCAATTGTCTACATGTTCTAACTTTTACATCGTATTTTGAAAATCGCCCTAGGCAAGGCTAGCAAGTTGATTTTATTTTTGGAAACAATGCGAGACGCGATTAGCATTGGGCCATCTATCCGTTCCCCACCCGCTCTCTCTCTACACAATGTATTCTAGGCAAATACTCCGTTGAACTTGGGAAGTGTTACGTTTATCTCAAGGACGAATTTGAAAAATTGGGTACCCTTTTGTTCGGCTAATGCGTTATCAACTAATACGCTGTAGGCGTGGGTGAAGAAAACAATTCTCGACTAAACTTTTTAGTTCTATCCTATCTTTGATTTTATGCACTATACTGTTATATTCTAATTTAGATATTGTATTTAGAATTTCACCACACATCTCCCCACTTTAGAACAGACTATCATGTCAGTTCATAATTCGAAATACACATAGACAAATTTACTACCTATGCCTGTTGAATACTCTGATGTTCGTCGTATGGGTGTCTACTTAAAAAATCTGCACCTACGTTTCTCTGATTTTATTTTGATCATGGATTAATGCAGGTGGGTCAATTCAAAGTAAGCACTACTGACGAAGGTTGCCTCAGACCTCTGCAATCCAAGAATCCATTTCAGTTATGTTACTGAACAGCTACAAGTGTACTGCTTGTCTCATACTGAGTATCAATTTATCTTCACCGTTACTCTTCCCTGAGTCTGTCCCATGACATGTCCAGAGATTCTAGACGTCCCTCAAGTTTGCAATATTTATAAGGGAATAATCTAAAAATATGGTGATGGTAGAGTTTTGTAGGGGATCCAATAATTCTCTTATCAGCATGGAAAAACACTCGGAATATAATCAATTCAAGAAGGCAACCTAGGGATTCATTATACTCTTCCGAAATGTTCACAGCCAACAATTGGTCTGTGTTCCAGCTTGACTTGAATTTGGAAACACCCTTTAGTAATATTCATACATAATTCTATAATGTGCCACTCAAGTGGAGGCCATATTCACCAACTGATTTCTCTGCCTAACGACAATTTTTGGTGAAATAATGTAATAGGTGGGGAAAAGAATTTCTGCATCAGAAATCAATTCACCCGTGTGCATTGCTATAATATGTAGGTAATCTCCAGCCAGGGTCCGTACAATACTTCCCCGTGGACTGTGTGGGTCGGTTACTACCACTGTCACCGGTGCCCTTATAATGCTAAGTTAATAGCCATATTGTGAAGCGCGTTGAACATTTTCCTCAGTGCTCAACCGCCCACTCCCCACTCTTCTATTGATAACATTGAGTTTCGGTTTCAACATTGGGCGGATCATCTTCAATGTCAATGTCAGCCAGCTCCCTGAATGCGGCTTCAAATTTAGCCTGGGATGACTGGTCTGTGTTTCTATTGTCTCTGGGTATCATACGCATAGTTGCCAATCTAAATATTTTTGGGGAAGACGGGTTGTGGGAAGGTGAATACCTATCCTCTGTGCCTACCTTATTAATTTTGTTTCCCTTTTTATTTTTAGGCCCCCATTTTTCAGAATGCTTGGCTTGCAACTGATTATTATTTTCCCAGCTTGGGGAATATACCTTGCTACATTTTTCACAGGCCCCCACAAATTGTGCAATATCAGCAGCTACTTGGGGCCAGTAAAATTTTTCCGATGTCCTTTGACGGGTGGTTCCATTTCTCTGGTGTCCACCGTCTGGTACAACATGTGCTTGTGCCATCACTTCTTCTCTGTAGGAAGTTGGAAGTACCAACTGTCCATATTCTTTTGATCCTGCTCTAGCTTTCCTGTAGAGCAGTCCCTCCTTTAAATAGAATTGCCCTTTCTTAGGGTGTGTATGGCTTGTTGGCAATTTGCCAAAGCAAGGTTTTAGTGATTTGTCCTTTGCTTGGGCCTTTCTCATCTGCTTATGGTAATAAATTAGTGGTGGTTCCTCCTTCGTTCTACTAGGGGTCGACCTGACCTGAAGCGTGGCCATTACCACAGGTTTTACAGGGCTTCCTAGAAAAACATATTTCTTTCCTAACACTAGCGGGTAGTTAGGGTCGTCACACACGGCTGCTCTAATCACTCCTTCCACGTACCTAGTCTTGACATTTATCTCGGCTACGGGAAGTGTCATGGTGGCTGTTCCTTTTAGGGCCCCTTGTATTTCCACTCTCTCTGTGGTATACTGGTCAGGGTGCACCAGGGTTGCACTCACAACAGAGTCATATTCCAAACCGGAATCGTAAAGGCACCTGACTCTGGCACCATTACATGTCACTTCTTCACAGATGGGGGGATGATGAGGTTCATGCTGTTCTGTAGGCAGATCCTTCTTTCTCCCCTTGTCCAACGTTATCATGTATGCCGCTCGATATGGAGGAAGTTTCCTACCACATTCACTAGTATTATGATTATGCATCCTGTATATTTGACAATATTTTCCTTCCTGTCTGAAGGATTTCCTGTCATAGAATTGTGGGGTTTTATTTTTATACTCATTGCGTGGCCTATCAAAATTGGGTTTACCTTGGTTATCTTGCTCTCTAGTATTATAATACGCATCTTGGTCTGGAGGAATTCTATTATTGTCAACCTGTTTCTTTTTAGTTCCAGCTACCTCTGCTTAGGCTGCCTGATACCTCTCAGCGACATTGAGTAACTCACCCAGCCTCTCTGCACCTTGTCCCATGAGAAACTTTCTCCGGTCTGGAGCCATGGACTCTCTTAATTGCTCTATCATGATCATTTCTTTAAGATCTTGGGTCTTCCCCAGAGCAGTCCATTTCTCCAAGTAGGTCTCTAACCGTGCAGAGAACTGGTGATAGGTCTCACCCGACAGTAGTTTGGCATTTCTAAATGTTTTCCTATAAAATTCTCCGTTCTTTTCATACCTTAACAAAAGAGCCTGCTTTAACATGTCATAATTGTCTTGGTCATCCCTGCTCATCTTGGCAAAAACTTCATAAGCTGTTCCCCTAAGACCCTGGGATAACTTGAGGCTCCACCTCTCTCTCTCTCTCTCTCTCTCTCTCTCTCTCTCTCTCTCTAACCCATATGTAGTAGCCAAAAGTTCAAACCTACTTAAATACCCTTCTATGTCATCGTCTTTCTCAACAAAATGGTCTAAATGAAAACCCATAGCTGAGGTTGAGGCTCCCTGACTAGGAGTGACATCTGAGGCAAAGGGACTAGCACCATTTTCAGGAGCATGGCCTTGTAATTCCAACTCCCTTAGTCGTAACTCGTGCTTCCTCTGCAATCTCCTATCTTCTGCTTCTCTTTCTGCAGCCAGTCTTCTTTCCTCTCTTTCTGTAGCCAGTCTCTTTTCTTCTCTTTCTGCAGCCAGTCTCTTTTCTTCTCTTTCTGTAGCTAATCTTCTTTCCTCTGCTTCCATCTTCTTTTTTCAAATTGGAGCCTTTTAATCTCCGCCTCCCTATCTGCCTCCAATGCCCTAGCCTCTCTGTCAGTCTCAATCTGCAACCTCTTAATTTCTTTTTCAGAGTCTAACTTTCTTTCTGCTTCTTTCTCTAATCTTTTATCTTCTCTTGTAATAACCTTATCAACCTCTGAGGTTACATACTGGACCAGTTCTGGTCCATCCATGCCCATCTCTTTAGCAGTCTGCACAGCAGCAGTTCGGAACTTAGCTAATTCAGCCATTCTAACTGAAACAGGTCTAATAAAGTTCAAAGACAATCTTAACTTAATTAAAATAAATACTAATTATACTTAACTAATTATTACCGGCTGTGACAACTTATCAACTGAAATCTCCATCTAAATTATTATTATCTTTCTTAGGGGTGTTTTTAACTTATAATTACAATGGTGATACAATCTTGAATTTATCTGCTAATGCTACTTTTAAATTCCTGGAGTTAGCTAATATATGTTGTATGAGATTCCTATTTCCAACAACCCTCTAATTATGCAAAGTTCTAATCCCGGACTTGGAGACCCGAATATATGTGGTGGGTTTTGATGTTAAGAAAGTTGGTGTGTGGTAAAGTTGTACTTGAGTGAGGTCAATCTGTGAAGGTCCCTGATGTAGACAATTGATAGCTGTGTTTCAGAGAACCTTGCTGATACCACCTACGATCTCACTCTAAGTTATATTTTGGCCTAGTATGATTGAGAGCTGCGTTTAGTGTCTAGGGTAATGTAAGAGTGGTGTTATAGGAATTCAATACAAACACATACACATACAGATACTAAATGCTATTATGAACTTAACTAACACCAGGGTAAATTTATAGTTTGGAATTTCTTTTTCTCAAATTTATTTGTCCTGAACCAAAATTTGTTTTGGCCAGGACCACAACTCAAGTGAATCACTATATATATATATATATATATATATATATATATATATATATATATATATATATATATATATATATATATATATATATATATATATATACAAATATAAATATATTTACATAAATAGGACCATATGTCCAAGGCACATTGTTACAATTAAAGTCTTTCAAATAGTATTACTTAATATATGATGACTATTGGTATTTGGAGACAGGTTGGGGATTTTTAATCATTCCACGGTTCTTCTGTTACAGCTATACTTGTTTATTTAATTCTTGTGTGGAAATGTTATTTGGTTTACAGGAGTTTCGTTTAATGTTTATGATAAGTTGTCCCAGGCCAGATATTATGACTTATCTGGACCCAGGAATCACAGCAGTTGTCGTAGATTCGGCCACAAGCCACAGTCTCCTCTGGTCTCTCAAATGCTTGAGTACTGGATTAGTAAGAGGGACTCCTCACAATAGTGTAGGCTTTCTCACACAGACAATTCATTGACACCAGATAAGTGCCAGCAGAACCCCTGTAAATGAAAGTTATGTTCCTGTCTTACTTCACATTAATTCCACCCACTTTACAAATAATAATACAATTTAACAAAAGAACCTGGTCAGCTCTTTCTAACCAACCTTACTTCTCCACTCTAGATTAATGGAACAATTTATACCAGTTTTCTTTTCTTTTCCTAATAGTTGTTACGCCTCTGCCATTTGCACTGATCTTTTTCCATAAAATATGATGGGTGATATGATTCATGAGGACCCCTGCATGTCTTTTGGTATCTACCTCTCTCTGGTAGCTAATTATATAATAGATACCCTATAGGCCCTGTCTGAGTGCTGAGGACCTATGTACTTACTAATCATGATGGATTTTCATCTAACATTTTCTCACATTCCAATTTATTTTAAATAAAAGATAATTAATATTCTCCTTACCACAATATTCAATGAAAAGCACACAATTAATACGTTGACTGGCAAGGGAAATACACTTTTGTTCATTCTGCCTTTGTCCAGACTGCTGAGATAATATGGTCTACAGCAATGCTGCTCTCAACGCACCTGCTTCAACTAAGGTTTTGAAAAAATGGCATCTAAGCCTTTCAAGTTTAAATGCAGCTTTGGTAAGCTGACTAATGACTACGCATATCTCAATTGTAAACAAGTCTTGCAAAATAAAATTCAAACTTTCCCTTCGTTACTCGGTTAGTATATTTTTATTTTGAGGTCGGCCAATAATATTTCGCCTTCCTTCAAAATCTATCCAATCCAATCTCTCGTACCTTCTTAGTCTTTATTTCCCCAAAGCTTTTCTAAAAATATGCCATAAAAAAATCAAGCAGGCATGACTTGTCCTGACAGTCTGTCCGATCTTCTATAGTATTATTACCAATATTTAACTATTTAATGGACTATTTGTGTAACGAACAACCTATTCTTGCTCAGGAAGTCCTACGGTACACGAAGATATAATTTCTATGGGGCTAGGTGGCTTGGTTCAAAATTCCATATTTTTTTCTACAATAACCAACCTATTCATGTCTTTTAGCACTAATTTCAAGCTAATTACGAGAGTTACGTCATAAATGCTGTCTGCATGACCCAATTGTCTACATGTTCTAACTTTTACATCGTATTTTGAAAATCGCCCTAGGCAAGGCTAGCATGTTGGTTTTATTTTTGGAAACAATGCGAGACGCGATTAGCATTGGGCCATCCATTTGTTCCCCACCCTTTCTCTCTCTACACAATGTATTCTAGGCAAAAACTCCGTTGAACTTGGGAAGTGTTACGTTTATCTCAAGGACGAATTTGAAAAATTGGGTACCCATTTGTTCGGCTAATGCGTTATCAACTAATACGCTGAAGGCGTGGGTAAAGAAAACAATTCTCGACTAAAGTTTTTAGTTCTATCCTATCTTTGATTTTATGCACTATACTGTTATATTTTAATTTAGATATTGTATTTAAAATTTCACCACAAAGATTTCCTTTTAAAGGTATGAACAGACTTAGATACTCTAATCTATCCTAAGGAAAATATTGTCAGCAACCAAAAACTTGCATTAAGAAATTTAAGACAGCAAAATGGGTGCCAAAATACAATAATAAGGGAATCACTCACTCCTGCATTCACTCTATTCAGTCAGCCGTGATCACTAGCTTGCATTCGTACTTACAGCTTTGGTAGCAACTTCTGGAAAAACAATTTTTAGGACATGCACATACAGAATCTCCAGTGGTAGTCTTGGCCAAGGGAACCCCTGTCCCGCAAAATCAGGTTGAGTTCACTACTTCAGGGAACGTTTCCTTGGTTATTCTTATTTGGAGATATCTGTTTCTGTCACATTAAAATTGTCCAGGCACGAACGTTAACAGCGAGCAAAGTGTCAATAGCTTAGATTTCTAATAATTAGGAATGTCAGGTCGGTGCCTTCTCTCAGTATAGGACTTTATTTGGTCACACCACAACTAGTCAGAACTCCGTCGGAATGTTACTGATAGTAATATTTTACTTGCCACAAGGGCTGAAATGTACTTGAGGTTTTTCTCAGGAAGAATTAAATCTGGCGCGATGGGCCCGTTACTTCACTTAATCTTAAAGTTCATATAATGGGTACTCTGTCGTTCTGGATGCCAGCGCAATGCCAGACAGGTTTTACTTTATACACTCAAGTCTTTAAGAAAAAGATGTGTTAGTTCTTCACAGATGTATCTCAGTACTACAACCGTTGGTAAAGTTGGGCTAGTCCAGTTTCACTGAATAAAGAAAAAAGAACATATAAAATACTTATACATACTATTTACTTCGGTTATAATTTACATTATAAACTGCAAGCGGAGATCTTGACTTATCGTTTAACTCTCCCGTGAAATAAGTTATATTCATAAAATCAATCATCATGAATTAGAAATACATCCGTATTTCGTCAATACTCAATGATGAATCAGTGCAGTTATAAGTTAGTTTAAAATATTCTCGACTAATTACTAGCAATTTAATTAAATTTATTTATAGCTGCATGAGTTTAAGCTAGAAATTATAATTTATTTTGCTATCCACTGAAACACGTCAACTAGAGAATATAACAGACTTATAAATTTAATTCCTTCTGCACAGAAATCTACTAGAGAAAATGAAATAAGCGGTTATCCCTGAATCACTCAACACTACTAGACATATAATATATTTACCTCAACACAGAACTACTAAGAACTAAATCCACTTCGACCAACTAAATGATGCTTCTATTAACAGAGATCTTTAGGAATCGAACGCTAGATCGTTCTAGTCTTGACTGCGGAGTACTGAGTGAATGAAGTCTAAAACTCTGGTTTATATCTTAAACAGACAAAGGATGCGCGCTATTTCTAAAAAAACCCGTCTCCCCCTCTCCTCTTAACGCTTCACATACTTAGACGCTGGCCATAACTGCCACAACGCGTCTTTACACCTACTACGACATGTCTCATTTCTGAGCGATGCAGATTGGCGCCTTCCACACCTCACGCAGAAGAAAAATTTGAGTCAGATAAAAATGTAGACAAATGTCTGCTCTCTATGTCTGACTAGACGAATTCTCACACTATTTCGTTCACATCCAGGGACTGACATCTTACGCAATAAAATGCGTTACTAGTATGAGAAAAGAAACGGCAAAAGTCAGAATGGGAAAGTAATATTTTGTCGCAAACGAACGAATGCGAAAAACAGGAAAAGGATAAAAGAGCGATAATAAAGTAGGGGTGTCGTGAAATATTCTAATCCACATATATAAATTATCAGGTAAATATAAAGCCTAACAAATAAATTCTAATAAAGAAAAGAGCAATGGTAAAATAACAGTGCTGTCACCAAGAATGTACTCGAAAATCCCCTTTGTTTTATGCTTCGTCTGCAAATTGTAACGCCTTCACGTTGATAGTAAAAGCCTACTGTATTATTACCCGCTTTCTTCAATGAAACGTGTGCTGTATTTCTTGGAAAAACAGTGAGATACGCAAGCTGAACAATGACCTAATTTTAATATTTCATTCATTCCATTTTATACACGGCGTAACGAACGAACAGATGGACTAAAGGATAGAGAGAAGGGAGAGGCAGAAAGCCGAACACGTGCAACACTAAACACGCGTCGCGCGATACACAATTACTACTATCACGCGTGTAAGGCCACATGCACTAACTTTTTCGGACGGACAGTGATAAATTCACTACCCTTCCCAGAGTTAGGTTTTTAAATCCTGAAAAACTCTTATTAGAAAAGATAACATTAGATGGGTTTACGTTTGAAAGTATTACAGTACCCAGACAGCACATCTTCGAAACAGGAGGTAGAAGGAATTGCATATTTTGAACGCAGCATATTAGCTCTATTGAATTTGTATATTTGGGTTCCTTGGGGCTTGCTGACAAAGAATATGTAAAACGTTACGCAAATAGTCTAGGAATTAACAAGTTATAACCAAAATAAAATAGTGGGGATGCCTGACAGCATGAAATCATTTCTGCTCATAAAATTTTTTTTATAACGTGTTTAAAAAAACCGTGCGTACGGAAATAGCCTACCATGTAAACTCCAAATTGATTGGAGCGCAACAAATATAAGACTAAACACGATTGGTCGGACTATAAATACTATCTTTGGTTGTTAGGGGAGACGTAGGAAGGTAAAATTTTTTCAAACACTTGTCGAAACGTGGCTCCATTGGCCAGACTCGCTGATATAATCACTTAGGAGCGTTAGTTCGAGACCACTAGTTCAAATAAGCTTGATAAAGCAACAGTGCGTTGAAGCCAGCTCATATTTTTGCTAAATAAAAGCCTGGAACATAAGCAGATGGGAATTTGTGCCAGTATTTGTGCCAGAATTCATTGCTAATCAACGTATCTGTGTTTGTTTCCATGAATTGTGGTAAGCTTGAAACATTCAGTATCTTTTAATGAAAATTGAATGTGAATTGTTAATTTATGCCTGTATATATGTGTAGTTCAGTAGCAAACATGATGTAAAGCCTATAATGCTCCAGCCTGAACAGAAGGTGTCGGAGGAAAGTAAAAATGCATGGAATGGCCAAACAGTACACTGACACCTAGATTATTGATTAGACAGAAATAATGCTGGAAGTGCAGAGGCGTAGTAACCATTAAGGAGGTTAATACTGGTATAAAGTATTTCAGATGAAGCTGACAGTTGGCCTAACGCTCTGAACTCAATGTTTGTGATGTATTGTGCTCAGTGTAAAAAGAGAGTATAAATTAGTTATGAAGTAGAAGGTACATCCTTCTTGTTTTCAGGGACCGTGGTCTTGACGTTATTGAGCAGCACCTGGTCAGAGCTTTGCTGAATCCAGAGTCGGACAGCATACTCCTTGGTCCATTTAGCTATCAGTGAGGTGTCTCCAGAGCACAGGGGAGAAATCGAGCAGAGGAGTCTTTTCCTGCCGCCATCACGCAAGATAAGCTGATCTGGCCAGCTGAGCTCAACATTATGTACCCCATCTTAAAATAACATTGTAACATAAACTTAAGAGGGGAAGTAAATTGTTTTAATATCAGGAACTGAGAACCTCTCCAATACTAGTTCCAATAAAGACAAACTATTGAAGTCATGATGACAAATACCAACAGAGCTTGAACAAAACAAAACCAGTATTACCTCATATTACTACTACACAACTGACACACATAGGATACTTTTAATAATATATGTCACTACAATATTCATATTGATAAATTCTGTACTTATAACTTGTAATTAAAATTGATTGCGATTCCTGGTTCCCTTTGTATTTGAATCAGGACACATATTCATTCATGACAGAAATGAATACATATTGTTATTTGAAAAGTTATCAGTGACTCCTTTAAGATATCCTTATAGAGTGTTTTATGTATGTGAGTGTCACAGTGTTGTCAAGTGTGGTGGAATAAATTAAATTGTTTATCTGTCTGTTGTTGTTATGACTTACACTTCATCATACACATACCCTAGACATACAACGTAGTCATCACACTATTCCAGAATAATTCTGACTGAGATATATATATATGTGGCAGCAAGTAAGGTTATCTATAATACACTACTCTTATTAGATATAGATACCTTCACAGCTGATCTCAGTCAGTACACTAAGTCCCCTATAAATATTTATAACATCCCACTTCACCACATATATTGGGGTCTCGCTCTTGGGATTTTGAATCTTTCCCTATTAAAAATATTGGGGGTAATTCACTTCAGGGAATATAAGAATTAAAAGGTATCCTTGGGTGGAATTAAATAAGGTTGAGCTCACGGTGCCTGTGTTGTCCATTAGATATATATTTAGAGATTAAATTGTTGGTTAGACATTGTATAAATTTACCTGATAGACAATGGCGGACCTGGCCAAGTTTCGATCTGCTGCTGTTCAGACTGCAAAAGAGTTAGGATTAGATGGGCAAGTTATGGTTGCCTATGTCACTACGGAATGTGACAAATTTATTGAACGCGAAGAAAGAAGGTTTGAAGCCGAAAGAAAGTTAGAGGCTGAAAAAGAAATTAAGAGGTTGCAGATTGAGGCTGAGGCTAAGAAATTGGAAGCAGAAGAAAGAAGATTGACTGCAGAAAGGGAAGAGAAGAAATTAGCTGCAGAAAGGGAAGCAGAAGAAAGAAGATTGACTGCAGAGAGGGAAGCAGAAAAGGAGGAGAAGAGATTACAAAGGGAACATGAGTTACGACTAAGGGAGTTTGAGTTTCAAGGCCATGCTCCTGAAAATGGTGCCAGTCCCTTTGCCTCTGATGCCACTGCTAGCCAAGGAGCCTCAACCTCAGCTATGAATTTTCATTTAGATCATTTTGTTGAGAAAGACGATGATATAGAGAGCTACCTAAATAGGTATGAACTATTAGCTACCACGTATGGGTTAGAGAGAGAAAGGTGGAGCTTAAAGTTATCTCAAGGACTTCGTGGGGCAGCTTATGAAGTTTTTGCTAAAATGAGCAGAGGTGGTCAGGAAAATTATGACATGCTAAAGCAGGCTCTTTTGTTAAGATATGAAAAGAATGCAGAATTTTATAGGAAAAAATTTAGGAATGCTAAACTACTGTCAGGTGAAACCTATCACCAGTTCTCTGCACGAATAGAGACATACTTGGAGAAATGGACTTCTCTGGGGAAAACCCAAGATCTTAAGGAAATGGTCCTTATAGAGCAACTAAGAGAGTCCATGGCTCCAGACCTGAGAAAGTTTCTCATGGAACAAGGTGCAGAGAGGCTGGGTGAGTTGCTAAATGTTGCTGAAAGGTATCAAGCAGCTCAAGCAGAGGTAACAGATAATAAAAAGAAACAAGTGGATAACTTTAGGGCACCACAGAACTTTAATAAATTTGATCCTAGGGATCAAAACAAAGGTAAGCACCAGTTTGATAGGCCACGGTATGAAAATAAAACCCCACAATTCGATGAAAGGAAATATGATGAAAGAAAATCTTTCAACCAAGGAAAAAGGTGGTGTAAAAATTGTCAGATGGACAATCATGACACTGACCGTTGTAGAAGGAAACCTGTGTATATGGCAACCCTTCAGGTCAGGTCGACCTCAAGACAGGAGGAGGATATTATGTTGGATACCACTCCAGAAGAGATGAGGAAGGCACAGGCTGGGGATAAAACACTCAAGCCTTGTTTCAGAAAATTGTCAACTTGTCATACAACTCCAGGCAAGGGAGATTTTTACATGAAAAACAAGTTGATGTATAGGAAGACTGGAACTAGATCCAAAGGTCAGGGACAGCTGGTACTTCCTAAAAGATATAGGGCAGACTTAATAAGGAGCCTACATGTGAAACCAGATGGGGACCATGAGAAAATAGGTACCATCATTCAAAAGGTGGCTCACAATTATTATTGGCCTAAAGCAAGATGGGACATTGAGAATTTTGTAGAAAGGTGTAGCATAGCACATGAGGGAACACCCACAAGTGGGAACATTGATCAGGAACTGGACACGCCACGGGGCAAAATTAGGCCTGATAATAAAAAGAGATATAAATTTGATAAAGTGGACCAAATGGAATGGGAAGCCCCTTTTCACGGACAAGCTTCACTTAACTGTTTTACAATGGCCACTATGCGGAGAGTGCAAAAAGATGTCTTACCCCAGGATAAGCCGACACTCCCTCAATCGGACTTAAACAAACTGGAGGAAGAGGATGTAGAGAGGAAATCTCTCATCAAGAATTTTAAGTGGGGAGAAAGCCCCAAAAGAAAAATTGGTAGCGGTCGTTTTGTGAATGATAATTCTGGGAGGAAAAATCATCACTATAGAGCTTCGAGTGGAAGAGACCATACCGGTGCATGGACAAATAGGTCCACACAATTAAAGGTCCATATGTAGCTTTGTTAAGAACGTGGACTGATGAAAAGGCAGAGGAAAACATTACATCTTCATACCAATATGTGAATGAGCTGACCACTCGTTTAAAAACTGGCTGGAAACTTGCCAATGAAAATTTGAAACAAGCCAGGAAGAAACATGCTGCCTATTATAACAGGAAGGCGAAAGACAGAAATTTGGCTGTGGGAGAGAAAGTACTGCTTCTTTTGCCCGGGAGTCAGAATAAGTTACAAATTGGATGGCAGGGTCCATATACAGTTCTAGAGAAGGTGTCTAGAACAAATTATAAGATAGATAAGAAGGGGAAAGAAAAAAATCTATCATGTGAATCTCCTGAAGAAATATTTGGAAAGAGAACATCAGGAAGAGACACACTTGTTGACCTTGTCCATCGCCATGGAGATGAAAAAGGAACCACTTTCATCATTTGAATATCCATTACACCCCTGTGAGACAGCAGCACAGGTGAAAATCAGTACACATTTAACGAAAACTCAGAAAGAGAGAGTGCAACAGGTTCTAAATAATCATGCAGAGGTGTTAACAGACCGACCAGGGCATACAAACCTATTGGAATATGATATGAAACTGATAGACCCCACACCTGTCTGTATGAAACCATATTCGAGTCCGTTTGCTAAGGAGAAAGCTTTGAAGGAAGAGATAGACTATCTATTGAAGGAAGGAATTATTTCACACAGTGAATCCTCATATAGTTCCGGTGTTGTACTCTTAAGGAAGACCTCTGGAGAACATAGACTCTGTATAGATTACAGGAGACTGAATGCTATTACAGAAGGACAGGTGGATCCATTGCCGGATACAAATCAGCTGTTTGCCAGACTAAATAAAGCTAAATATTTCTCAAAAGTGGATCTGAGTAAAGGATACTATCAGATTCCAGTAAAACCTGAGGTTAGACCATACCTAGCTTTTAGTACCTCAGAAGGACACTATGAGTTTAATAGATTGCCATTTGGATTGAAGAATGCGCCTAGTGTCTTCTCTAGAATGATGAGAAAATTGTTGGATGTAAACATTTCGGAGGAACGTAATGAATCCCTGAGTTGCCTCTTTGATTGAGGATATTCCGAATGTTTCATACAGGATAATAAGAAGATTATGGGATCCACTACGAAAACTCTGCTATCACCAGGTATATGTTATCTCCTCATAACTTACATTTTGAGGGAAATATAATGTTCTCTGGACATGTCATTGCGCAGACTCAGAGAAGAGAAATGGTGAATACGGGTTGCAAAGCAGCATTAAGACAAGCACTCACACTTGCGGCTGTTCAGTAACATAACCGAAATATATTATTGGTTGTAGAAGTCTGAGGCAGATTTCATGAGTAGTGCCTACTCTGAATGGACCCAACTACATAAAACCATGATAGCACCACAGCAGAGTAAAGTCAAGTTGACTTACATTTATCTATGTGTATATAGAATAAAGGACTGACATGGAATGTCTGTTTTAAGAGGGGAGGTGTCGTGAAATATTCTAATCCACATATATAAATTATCAGGTAAATATAAAGCCTAACAAATAAATTCTAATAAAGAAAAGAGCAATGGTAAAATAACAGTGCTGTCACCAAGAATGTACTCGAAAATCCCCTTTGTTTTATGCTTCGTCTGCAAATTGTAACGCCTTCACGTTGATAGTAAAAGCCTACTGTATTATTACCCGCTTTCTTCAATGAAACGTGTGCTGTATTTCTTGGAAAAACAGTGAGATACGCAAGCTGAACAATGACCTAATTTTAATATTTCATTCATTCCATTTTATACACGGCGTAACGAACGAACAGATGGACTAAAGGATAGAGAGAAGGGAGAGGCAGAAAGCCGAACACGTGCAACACTAAACACGCGTCGCGCGATACACAATTACTACTATCACGCGTGTAAGGCCACATGCACTAACTTTTTCGGACGGACAGTGATAAATTCACTACCCTTCCCAGAGTTAGGTTTTTAAATCCTGAAAAACTCTTATTAGAAAAGATAACATTAGATGGGTTTACGTTTGAAAGTATTACAGTACCCAGACAGCACATCTTCGAAACAGGAGGTAGAAGGAATTGCATATTTTGAACGCAGCATATTAGCTCTATTGAATTTGTATATTTGGGTTCCTTGGGGCTTGCTGACAAAGAATATGTAAAACGTTACGCAAATAGTCTAGGAATTAACAAGTTATAACCAAAATAAAATAGTGGCGATGCCTGACAGCATGAAATCATTTCTGCTCATAAAATTTTTTTTATAACGTGTTTAAAAAAACCGTGCGTACGGAAATAGCCTACCATGTAAACTCCAAATTGATTGGAGCGCAACAAATATAAGACTAAACACGATTGGTCGGACTATAAATACTATCTTTGGTTGTTAGGGGAGACGTAGGAAAATAAAAAATTTTTTCAAACACTTGTCGAAACGTGGCTCCATTGGCCAGACTCGCTGATATAATCACTTAGGAGCGTTAGTTCGAGACCACTAGTTCAAATAAGCTTGATAAAGCAACAGTGCGTTGAAGCCAGCTCATATTTTTGCTAAATAAAAGCCTGGAACATAAGCAGATGGGAATTTGTGCCAGTATTTGTGCCAGAATTCATTGCTAATCAACGTATCTGTGTTTGTTTCCATGAATTGTGGTAAGCTTGAAACATTCAGTATCTTTTAATGAAAATTGAATGTGAATTGTTAATTTATGCCTGTATATATGTGTAGTTCAGTAGCAAACATGATGTAAAGCCTATAATGCTCCAGCCTGAACAGAAGGTGTCGGAGGAAAGTAAAACTGCATGGAATGGCCAAACAGTACACTGACACCTAGATTATTGATTAGACAGAAATAATGCTGGAAGTGCAGAGGCGTAGTAACCATTAAGGAGGTTAATACTGGTATAAAGTATTTCAGATGAAGCTGACAGTTGGCCTAACGCTCTGAACTCAATGTTTGTGATGTATTGTGCTCAGTGTAAAAGAGAGTATAAATTAGTTATGAAGTAGAAGGTACATCCTTCTTGTTTTCAGGGACCGTGGTCTTGACGTTATTGAGCAGCACCTGGTCAGAGCTTTGCTGAATCCAGAGTCGGACAGCATACTCCTTGGTCCATTTAGCTATCAGTGAGGTGTCTCCAGAGCACAGGGGAGAAATCGAGCAGAGGAGTCTTTTCCTGCCGCCATCACGCAAGATAAGCTGATCTGGCCAGCTGAGCTCAACATTATGTACCCCATCTTAAAATAACATTGTAACATAAACTTAAGAGGGGAAGTAAATTGTTTTAATATCAGGAACTGAGAACATCTCCAATACTAGTTCCAATAAAGACAAACTATTGAAGTCATGATGACAAATACCAACAGAGCTTGAACAAAACAAAACCAGTATTACCTCATATTACTACTACACAGCTGACACACATAGGATACTTTTAATAATATATGTCACTACAATATTCATATTGATAAATTCTGTACTTATAACTTGTAATTAAAATTGATTGTGATTCCTGGTTCCCTTTGTATTTGAATCAGGACACATATTCATTCATGACAGAAATGAATACATATTGTTATTTGAAAAGTTATCAGTGACTCCTTTAAGATATCCTTGTAGAGTGTTTTATGTATGTGAGTGTCACAGTGTTGTCAAGTGTGGTGGAATAAATTAAATTGTTTATCTGTCTGTTGTTGTTATGACTTACACTTCATCATACACATACCCTAGACATACAACGTAGTCATCACACTATTCCAGAATAATTCTGACTGAGATATATATATATGTGGCAGCAAGTAAGGTTATCTATAATACACTACTCTTATTAGATATAGATACCTTCACAGCTGATCTCAGTCAGTACACTAAGTCCCCTATAAATATTTATAACATCCCACTTCACCACAAGGGGACACGGGTAGAAAAAAGAAAAGAATATAGAAAATTTATTGATCATAAATCTCTATGCGACAGTCAGTTATTGCTGTTTTCATTTTATTGTCTTTATCGTCAACCCTTACCACATTAGTCTGTCCTAGTTTTTAACCTCATAAGTAGTTCACTGTCAGATCACTTTTTAGATATTTATCGATTTGGGTTGTTTCTTTTTTTCATGTTAGTCTGCCACCTAAAGTAATACCTAGATATGTGGAAGTCTTTTCTTCTGAAACATTCAGTTATTTTGTTACCACCTTATTTCTTGTTCCTTGTGAAAATGTTTGTGTTATTTGCCTTTGGCACCCATTATTACTCTCATTTATCTAGTTTCTGTAAGGTTTTCGACATCGCACTCTTTCCTATTTTATTATCTTCTTTTGTAACTCATAGCGTTAGGTGGTCCGTGTAGAACGAACTAAGCACCTTCGGATATCTTGTCCAAAATGTTACTGTTAAAGATGCCGGAATACATGTAGCTGTGAATGGAAGCAACTGATCAGAAATAAGATAGAAATAGAGTTAAAGACGCACCACTGCAAAACAAAAGTTAGATATAATTAAAAACTAGAACGAAGAATTATATATAGGTCGTGTTTGGTCTTTAGATGTTGAGATGAGAAAAATGACATAAAACATTAATAATAAAAGTGGTTATTGTCATAATTTATGGGAATTCAAGGATATTTTATTCCAAGAAGTAAATGTTCTGCTCCGTCTTGTCAATACAAAACTAAAATGGCGATTATTTAGGTCAATAAAGGTGTCTGGTATCCATACGACTAATACATAATATAAAACTGGTATACCTATTAATAGAAACACAGTCAGAAAACGACCATTACGGTACTCAGTTCCAATCTGGGCAAGCTGACGACATTTATATATTAGAAGCGTCTTTGTCCATACATATTAGGAATGTTAGTAGTAATACACATCCGTGTCATACTCTACATATTAGGAATGTTAGTAGTAATACACATCCATGTCATACTCTATATATTAGGAATGTTAGTAGTAATACACATCCGTGTCATACTCTACATATTAGGAATGTTAGTAGTAATACACATCCTTGTCATACTCTACATATTAGGAATGTTAGTAGTAATACACATCCGTGTCATACTCTACATATAAGGAATGTTAGTAGTAATACACATCCGTGTCATTCTCAACATCTAGTTGAAAATGGTTTTAAAAGGCCGGCTTTACATTCTGGCACAGGGAGATATCATGAAATAAATTTTAAATTTCCTAAACTAATTTAGAATGCAGTATTTTCAACATGCTAGCTCGGAGGTCTTTTTACATTACTTATTCAACTAGGTTGTTTGTGCAATAGATTTTACGACAGCTGAGAATTCTAGATGCTCCAGAAATCTATGCTTGACAGGCTAAAAATAAAGTTAAAAGTTAAGATTAAATCAAGTCCTTAAAGGTATGGCTGTGATATTATAAAAGATCAGAACATAAATATATTTTTAATAATGTAACCTCTGTTTGGTTGCATTTTCCCATGGTGCTATAATCACACATCATTCTTTTTTGTTCTATAGCAAAAACAATACGTGCCCTCTGATGTCGGATCTGTGTTCTCTGACACTTACAACGAGCAAGTAGAAAATGGTGAAAAACATCAAACCACAGAAAGTGTGATCGCAGAAGCAGCTGCTGATTCTAAACTGAATATGCATGATGGGAGTACACATAATCCTGGAAGTCTGTCTGGGGAAAGTAGTCATCATCGTACACATTGGGTCAGGGAATTGCAGATTGGAAATGAACTCGTCGTGATGATGAAAATCTATTGTAGAGGTTTGTTACGGAATAACCTCGATCATCACATTTTCCTGCGCCATCCTGTAATTCTTTCTTTGTTCTTCACATTTTTTTTTTCACCCCTAACAGTAGTTGTGATTTTCGATTCATTGTTTACACTTTCTTCCTTCAATTCTTGTCATATCCGGGCTTCATTGACCATCCTTACTGATTATTATAATCAGTCACTTGCGTTTGAATCCATATTGACTCATAAATCTGTAGAGTGAAATGTTGTTTTCTAATGCGGAACACAATTCCGACCACACAGTAAATATGAGCGCTCGATTAATACATCCACAACCTTGTGATGGCCACTGTCCGGTGCCTTATCACTGATAATATTTTCTGTCTCCGTACTTAAGATAACTCAAGGGATTTTGCATCGTGGAAATTATGTAATCGTTTCCGGGCAGATATGTTGGAGGCAATAGTTACGACAAGCTGTCAATCTTTAAAGATATTGTCAGTTATAATTCTATGAAGGGGTGGGTTGTAAACATGATCGATATCTACGGAAGAGAGAATACCATATATGGGATGTGACTTGTAAAAGTCATTTTTTTTTTGTGTCACGAAAGAATTTTCCAAGAGAGGGTAGTGAGGATAGCCCCTACCAAAATATGTAAGTTGATTGCTTTTGGTGTAGCATTTGAGATGTTAAAATACAACATTTCTGATTGGAACCTTGTCATAAAGTAGCAATATGGACACGTGAGCCGAATGTTGCTAATAATCAGCACATTCTGAGTCTAAGGTACTGATAATTCGTCAAGAAGACAGTCAGACAAGCGAGAATAAGAAATAGGATCAGAATTTTACTTTAAATGACTAGACAGTGTGTTTGATCATCTTGTAGACGTACACCTCAAGAAAACGCTACCTTTATTAATACTGTTGACAGAATTGTCCGTTCTCTTTTCCTAGCGTTCATGTTTATCGCCGACATTATTGATCCCCGTCTCATTATCTGTACTTAATTACTATTTACGGGCCCTTCTCTCAGTCGTTGTAACAGAAATCATAGAGCGGTCACATGCTCTTCGAACGTTTCTGTCGCTATCAAGATATCCATGAAATTGTGAACGTCAGGGTGAAACAAGGGGACAAATAGCTCTTTCATCATGCGAGTTAACACTTCCAGTGCATTTCTTAAGCAAAACGGGAGTACTTTAAACTCGTAATGACCTTCCAATGTGCTCATGAATCTGGAAGTATCTTTTGCTCAAATCTATTTTGGAGAAGAAATAAGCTTTGCTTAGTTTAGCAGGCAGGAGATTCTGGTCGGGCAGAGTGTGACGATATTCTAAATACAATAGCTAAATTAGATAATATTATAGTGCATAAGTCAAAAATAAGATAGAAAATAAAAATTGAGTCCAGCTTCTTCGTCCCCACGCCAGCCGGTATGCGGATTTTGATAAGCCTAATTGCCGAATGAAAGATACTGTCTTTTCGAAATTCGTCCTTGAGATTAAATGTAACACTTGTGCAAGTTCACGACGATAGAGTGATAGAATAAAAGAAAAGGAGGGGAGGGATAGAAAGACAGAACTTAGGGGACGCAGTCTCGTGTTGATGGCACAAAAGCCAACTCGCGTGACATAGCCTTGGGTGATTCTCAAATTACGATACAAAACTAAAAAATGTTCGTCAACTGGATCATGTAAACACCCTTAGCTCTTATAAGGAATGACGTAATTCTAACGTACTACGGACAAGTCTCGTTTTTAGCTTGAAAATAGTTGGAAAAAGAATGGAACAGGTGGTAGTTTCTAAATTTGAACGACTAACATAGAAAAAATATGGAATTATGAACCATAATACATAGGGCCATAAAAATTATATATTTGGGTACCTTATGATCTCCTGAGCAATAATATGGTGTCAGTTACCCACTAGTACAAAAAATAACCAAGATAATGACAACAAAATTATGTATTATAAGACGGACTGACGAGAAAAAAGATCCTGCCTGCTTATTTTTTTCATAGCAAGTTTTTGAAAAAAGCTTTTGGGGAAATGAGGACTAAAAGGTACCTATAATTTGATTGGATGTAGTTTAAAGAAAGACTAGATAGGATTGGTTGACCTAAAACTAAAAATATATTTGCAGGAGTAAACATATTAGTTGGGAGTTTTTTTTTTTTAAGTTTGATTCAAATGTACATGGTCCGATTGGCCAATGCATTACATATTATCGAAAAACGTAGACTGCTCGTTGCCATTTTGAGAAAAATCTTTGATAAACTAGGAGCGATGAGAGCAGACTTGTGCTTTTAAAACTAATATAAAACAGTCTGGTCGGAAGGCAGATCAAAAGTGTGCCATAATTAGTGTTTGCCAGTCATCGTTTACCTGTGTATAATTCATTGAAATCTGTGGTATGAATGATTTTATTAACCTTTTATTTAAAATAAAGTTTGAATGTGAGATACTAACATACGACTGTAAGTAAGTGAGTCGATGGCAGACTTAGGCAGAGCCTAGAGATTGATCCGTCATATGTTAGACTATCAGAGAGGTGTAGAACTACAAAATTATATATGATTGTCATCAAGGAGCATAACACCTATCCTATTGTATGGAAAAAGATTACTGCTAGAATTGCAGAGGCGTTGTAACCATTAGGGGAGAGGAATACTGGTATACATTGTCACGTCAAAATATAATATTAAAATAGGTTGTCATCAAGAACTGACCCTATTCGTTTGTTTGTACTGTACCTGTAATAAATTGTGGAATATTATTGTGTGCTTGTTATAAAGAAGGATGCATAACCTTCTTATTTCAGGGTTTTTTGTGGCCCTGTCATTAAAGTAATACCAAGCTCGTGGGAACTGATTGATTCCTGACACTGTTTGCATATTTCGAGCACGTGCTGGATGCCATTGCCTTTCACTAAGTGGAACAGATTGTCCAGCGAGCCTAGAAAAAGATCTACCAATATTATCCTTCGAAGATAAGTGCCTGTTCGGCACCAGAGAGCTCAACCTCTATGAACTTTAGTTCTTAAAAAGAAAGACTGAAAATATTAATAAAAAATTCCACCTGTGACAAATGAAAAGCAAATGAACTATAGGGAGGGATGTTAACCAACAACCTACCATTATATATACCAGTATTAACCTAATTTAGAACACTACACCTACACACTTTTATTATAATAATATTTGTATTATGGACAGAAGATCCATTGTGTAAATTGATTAATGTAAATATATTCCCTTGATTTCACTTTGATTGTCAGTCCTGATTCAAATATATAGAGTCAGGACAATACATTGAAAAAAAATTAACGTTACACAAAATTCAACCACTGACTTACTTAAGATAGTCTTTTAAAGTGTACTTTGTATGTGATTGTTGTAGTATCGTTGTGTTGTGTTGGATAATAAAATAGTTGTTTATATGTTTAGTTGGCTAATGCAACATTACGCTACATATTCATAACCCAAGACACCAAACGTAGTCATCATACATTCTAGTCAAAGAATAAGTCTGAATGAGATCATAAAGGTGGTAGCAGCAAGGTACCCTGTAAACTTTCCATACAAATTTGTTATATTCGGGGACCTTCACGGCTGACCTCATTCAGTACACTAAGAGAACATAACAACCACATTTCTTAACATCAAAATCCACCACACAGAGGATGTGCCTGGTATTCAGATACCGCGTTTAGCCTTCGGTAATCAGCACAGAGTCTGTGCTCTCTCGAGGGCTTCTTGAGGAGTACAACACTTGCGCCGTAGGGAGATTATGATTTCGCTATTATATCTGCTTTGAGTAAGTGCTCAATTTCGTCTCTCAATGCTGTAACCTTAGCATAGGAAAAAGGATTTGGTTTCACTCTGTCAGTCTATGATTTTCATGTCGGGACTTCAGCGACCATCTTTTGCTGATAAGATAATCAACAATCACTTTCGTTTGAGCCCGTATTGCACCTGGATCTGTGGAGTGAAATATTGTAACACATTTCCTACCAGACAGTGCTGGGGCGCTCCCGATTAAGAAGTAAACAACCTTGGGATGACCGCGTGATTACCTGTGATAGATTATGAAGTCGTGAATGTAAATATGATCGATAATAGATGGAAGCTGGCATACCATATATGGTGAGGTAACTTGTAAGCAACACATTTATTTTTGCTGGTGTCACGCAAGAATTTTCCGTGAGAAGTAGGGGGAATCTACACCACCAAAATATACACAAATTGCATGCTATTGGCTTGGCATTTGAGATGTAAAAATACAACATTTCTGTTTATAGCCTTGCCATATATGTGACAGAATGGGGCGACCCCTCTCGATCTCTGTTTCACTACGGCAGTATCAGTTACATTTTTGTACTCATTGTTATTGCGTGCTTTCAATTGTCGCACTTTCTTTCTTTCTCTGCTATGTGTAGCAGATATTTCGTATTTTCCTTCTTACACTCCTCTCAGAAATAAGTAGGCATATCTATTTGTTATCCATTTCTTTCTCACTTTGCAAGGAGCGGCTGAGATCATTCTCGTCTACCAAAGCTTGGCCGCGACAGATTAACACGTACATCGCGCGACAGATTAACACGTACATCGCCCAGCACAATCTGCCTAATCACTGATAAGGCACGGGTGCGTCTCCGCAAATACGGTAAGAGACGAAATTCTGTGTGCTCAAGCAACAGAAAAGAGATTACTTTCGATAAAGTAATACTTTGTCACACACATTGTCGTGTGATGTTACCGATATGTCTGTCAGGAATTGGATGTTTACAGCACATTTTCAGAAAAGTAATGTTTGAAATTGAGAACTAGATGAGTCATGCAAAATATTCAGATCAGATTGGCTGATGATTTGAGCTCCATAACAAACAGAGCAGGGTATTACAGTGAATATAACCTGACGCTTCAGTCAGTCAAACTTACTGTGAAGATCGCTTGCCAAGACACCAGTCTTTGCCAGAGGGAAGCCTAGAATTCAGAATTCCATTTTATTAGACCGGACACATTTTATTGGAGTATTTATCATGACTTACAAAACAGTCTAGGAAATCTGTCACAGCGCTATTCCGCAGTGCATCGTATGTATTGTGGTCGGCGATAAATCACTCGGAAAGGCCGAGGTTAGCCGAACTGGTGGGTCATGTGACTACCGGAAGTCGGGTGAAAGAGGCGCAAAGTTCGGTAGTCAGACACTAGCCTTCGTCCAGGAAGGACGCATATTTCCCTTTTTGCCTACGAGATTGCTTGGTGATTCAGTTATGGATTATTAACTGAGTGCGTGCCATATTTCGGTCCTGGTTGATAATTACGTTGTAATTCTACAGCAGTGTAGGGTCTAGGTAGTAATTTCTACAGACCGTAGTTTAATAAGGTGTCAATGATTTGAGTGTGTCATTGTCTCAGTTTTGCCGCTCAGGTGAGCGATATTCATAGCAGTGCTTTTGATGTAATTCGTACCTTCATGTATGAAGGTGATAGATTAAGCTGCTAAGTCAAGTTTACAGTAGTTATTTCATTATTGTATTTGATGCGTTTGTTGGCCGTGTGAGGCCGCATTGTGTGTATAAAGTATTAAAGGGAAGTTCCTGTTAAAGGGGTTATTTCTTATGTCAGCCATTTTGGTGTGGTTGTACCTTTGGAAGAACGAGCCTTTATTTATTGTTATAAATCCACATTGCAGGGGTGTAACCAGTGGAGTGCTATCCACGATAAGTGGTCCCTGACAAAATCTTTATCAATTTATTAAGGAAAGCTGCTGTCTGAGGAAACTGAAGAAAACACACGGAGTCAAAGAGGGAATTATAGTTAAAATTAACGATCCCAAGTACAAGTCCCAGGTTCCATATGGAGCATGGAGGGAGAGATGAAAGAAATTATGTACATTCTAATTATAATACTTACAGTTTCAAACCAGTGTAAATGTCGATGTTAACATACCATATTCACTTTAAAAATTAATGGAAGTTTCAAACTTTTCAAATCAGTGTAAACATAAATTTAAAAATATTCAATTCATATTGTGAACACTTTTTTTAATCAGTGGGGATGTAAATGTAAACATACTCTATCTGTATTTTTAACCTTTTCATTAAAATGTAATGTAAAGCTAAAGCTATTCTATTTAAATGTAAAGAAAGTTTTATCCCGAGGGATTAAATTTAATTCTCATCGAGGGTAAATTCTGAGTTAAATGGGATGGTAGAATAGAAAAGGGTTGCACATAAGTATGTGTCGGGAAACGCAATACTCAGGAGAGTGTTTCGTTTCTATTCTTTTACCAAAGTTATTGGTGGTACCAGCAGAAATTACTATCTCTGTATCTCTGGAACAAGGGAACAGTGGCGTAAACTTTAAGACGAGGGACCAGATTTGTAGACTCTCCTTGACATTTCTGGGAAACGAACTACACCCGAAAAACTTGACCAGCAGAGTAAAAAGAACCATCCCATCCGAAGAAGCAGAACCGTCATTGGCAGCTAAGTTCAATATATAAGCTGCCACGTGAACTTGTAAAGAAAATTCTACTATCCATCAATGATGAACCTTTGCTTTTAAATTATTCAATTATTTTTAAACTGTTAAAACTGACGTGATTATTAAATTTTGTTATTTGTAATTTTACATATTAAATATTGAAATTGTATTAACTGACTTATTACTTTTATAACTGTTGCAGTTAAGCATTTTTTTACATTTAATTACATATCAATGGGGGTTACATAGGGAAGGGGCATCTTATAGTCTGATGTTCTATATACCTTAATTCCTAACTCACAGCTGTAACTATCTGGTGATACTAGTGTTCTTCTCAGACACAGGGACTTTACCATTTTCTGCAGAATTCTATTTCTGTCCAATCAGTAATTCTACTGAGTCTATATTCTTAAAATTACCTTCCGCTACAGTTTAGAAACCCTGGAATAGATTGCTAGCTAGCCTGCATTAAACCTTCCACGTTTTTTTTTGTACAGATAACCTTCTAGCCTACCATTAACCCCCAAATTGCCATTTATGGCACACTTATCACATTAACACAGGGCATATCATGTGTTATTGTGGCAGCTATGAGCGATGCGAATTGATCGTATTTATACCGAGGAGAAGGTCAGTAGTAGTTACTAATCGTCATCAGATCTAAAGGTCTTTTATATTTGGACATGTGCCCTAATATAACCGACTAGGTTGAACGGAACGTACCTCACCAAAACGAGGCAACATTTAATTGTAAGAAAAATAATAGTAGTAGGTGACTATCGGATGCAAGAGTGGAAAGTGCATATGAATAATTTAAAACAGAGACCCGAGCGGTAGTCACGTGAGAGGTTATGGCGATTTCGACCAGCTCTCTCTAAAGGGTGCGGAACCATGCAGTTCGGTGTAGTAACCTTTCAGAAGTGCAAGTTTTCACTGCTTGGTCATAGTCGGGGTCTGCGGTTAGCAAGACATATAAGTCACTTATTCAAGGCAGAAGTTGTTAGGAGAAATGTGCATCGACTCTGCTGTCTGCATTCAAAACAAAAACTGGTAGGCCTACGTAGTAACTTCGAATTCGTTATCAAAAGTTAAACCACGCGAACAAGTGCAACTTTCAGTCGTGTGTAGACAAGGCCGCCCGCTGTTGGGCCAAGGACATTTGTATTGTAGGAAGACCTTTTTCAATTAACTCTAATCAGACATCGTAGTCAGGACGAAAGCACCAAACACTGGAGGTTGTCCAGTTGATATTACTCAATAATCTGAATTAGATCTGTGAAGAACAGTAGACTATCAACAACTGGATAGCATCACAGAGATCAGAGACGTAGAAGCGGCAGTTAAGAATTCCATGACCAACAATCTATGACTGTGTTACATGAGATTTATATTCATAAAGCAGGGTGAGATGTATGCCCTGCAGAGATTTGTGTTGCTTCTTTGTACCAACCTCGTGTACATAAGTTCATATTTTAAGATAGAAATCACTACATGTGTTAAGATATATTTATGTATATTACATGTTGGCCTCGTTTAGATTTGTTAGCAGTTTAAATTTACGCGCTAACATATTTATCTGAGGACAACATGATGTATTTTACACTTGAAGATATTTTCATTGAACTCGATTATGTGTAGACGTCACTAATAATAGGATGACGTAGTAAGGCGCTGCACTATGCATGCAACGGTGGTTCTTGACCTTTCGTCATTTGTATCCGTCTAAGCAAGACGTGGATTACTACTGCTCCCGATGTTAATGAATTGTTCAGTCTTCCTACGTGGCTTTAAATTATACGAAGGTCGCCACTTTAATTCTACTGATGCAGTATTTCAGCATCCGATATTGATGAGTATGTTCTTTATGAAGAAGGACATTCATGGAGTACTATTATAAATATACTGTTCAAAAAAAGAAACGCATAGCTATCCAAGATCACGTTTTTATGAGTTTGTAAGTAAAATTTGGTGCTAGGGTATATAAAAACCAGCCTCAAATGTTCATTACAGTGTCAAATGCACGTGTTGACCTGAATTTCGTTCGTTTTTGTAATCGTTACAACGCAGTGGTCAATAGTGTTTATGGCGCAATTTTTGACCACAGCTCATGTTGCGCGCACGTTAAAGCAACAAAATTTGGAATGAACACTATTCACTGACTACGCAACTGAAACCCTATAAAAGGATAACGCTACACAACAAAAATTCAGTTCATTTTCAAGCAGACATTTATGGCGTCTCTATCGATAAATTTAAGGAACATTGCTATTGGCCGACTGCATGCATACGAAAGTCAAAGTCAGGTTGCCAGGCATCTAAACGTGCATCAGAGTACAATCAGTCGACTTTGGCACCGGTTCTAAGCCACTGGCTCAGTTGAAGACCGGCATCGCAGTGGACGACCCAGAGTGACAACAGCAGCGGAGGATCGCTTTATTCGGCTTCGTCACCTCAGAGACAGGTTTACAACAGCTTCCTCAACTGCCCAGTAATTGCCTGCAGGACGTCATGTGTCTGATCAAACTGTCCGGAATAGACTGCATGACGCTGGGCTTTGGGCACAACGACCTCACCGAGGACCTGTCCTTACGCGCCGCCATCGCCAAAATCGACTTCTTTGGGCCAACCAGCATCGTCCCTGGGCAGCTGACAATCAATGGAGACGTGTCTGGTTTAGTGACGAATCTTTCTTTTTGTTGCAGCGTCATGATAGACGGCGTAGGGTCTACCGTAGGCGAAATGAACGTTTTGCCCAAAATTGCGTTGATGAAGCTCCGCCGCACCGTGGTGGAGGTGCAATGGTGTGGGGAATGATCAGTTACAACGGAAGGAATCAATTGGTGCACATTGAAGGAGGCTTGAATGCGCAACGATACGTCAGTGAAATTCTTCGACCCCATGTCCTTCCACTTTTGGCTGCCCAAAGGTCTATGTTTCAACAGGACAACGCCAGACCCCATTGTGCACGGTTGACCACGCAGTTCCTGACTGCCAACAACATTCTCACCCTTCCCTGGCCATCCCTGTCGCCAGACACGAGTCCGATGGAGCACCTGTGGGATGAGCTGCATAGACGTGTTTGTCGCCGAGACGTTGCTCCAGCCAATCGTCGTGATCTGTTCCAGGCGCTCCAGGAAGAGTGGGCAGCCATCCCACAGGCCCACATCAGACGTCTGATCGCATTCATGCCCAGGAGATGCCAGTCGCTGATCGATGCAAGAGGAGGCCACACACCATACTAACGGGAAAGCCCGTACGCCAAAAAACTCTCGTGACCCAGATGCAAAACAACTGTCAATTGATTGGTTAAACCCTAAGGTATTCTTGTGTACAATTTGAACAATTAACTCATTAAATTAAAAAAGTTATTGAATGTCAAAATTATGGCTATGTGTGTGCCTTCAGTAGCTATGCGTTTCTCTTTTTGAACAGTATATTTTCATCGCCAGCTGTCATTTGTCACTACTCCAATGGTTCCGCTAGCCGGCATTGCGAGTAAATAGGCTGAACATGCGACGATGCATTATAGACTGTAGGAGACTGCTTTGAAGGTGTATTGAACTACTGCCATGTATTCATATGATCTTCTCTTCTTCTTCTTCTTCCGTCCTTAGCCACCGACCGTCAAAGCAGTCAGTGGCCATTACGCCTAGTGGCGTCTTAGGGCAACAGCAGATAGGTTTTCTTTGCCATTGTTTCCCATCACGCCTGTTGGCGTCTTTAGGGCAACGGCAAATCAATCCATCTGCTGCTGTTTCCGTAATCGAAGTGACTGGCAAACGGGTGATCAGCCCGATGGTTATTCATATGATGTCCGTCATTAAATGTACTTGTTTGTGGACCTAGCCACGAATAGTGTTATGAACTTTATTCAATTTGACACATTGTTGTGTTGGACACTCACGCCATTCAAATAACAACTCAGCACGATTACTCTACCACTCTTCTCAAACCCCACCTTAACAACATGCCTTGGGGTTAGTTCAAGTCATCGTTCAATCATTTGTAATATCTACAATCCAGTAATTCATTACGTCAGGGGGAAAGAATAGTAGGGTCACCATCTGTCATGATGCAGAGAAAACTGCTTACTGAAAAAACCTGCCACATTATCTAAGCCAAGCTTTTATATCCACAGAAGTGAGGAACCCTATTTTATGTTAAAGGAGTTTTTTTTTTTTTTTTTTTTTTTTTAAATATCGCTTGCATTATCAGAATGTCTTACTTTGTCTACAACTAAACTGGCAACGAATATAATTAGTATAAATGTGTGATCTTTGCAGCTCTCTGCCAGAAATGTAATTATTCTCATATATAATATATTATTTTGCTGTTGAACATTATGAATATTTTTTATTTCATTTTTCCTAGATGTAGAAAAGTTGTGCAAGCTGGGATTCAAACTTACGAAACGTTTGATCGACTACCGTGGTCAACTGGACAACACAAAGATAAAAGTCCTCTATGAAGTGGCCGAAGAAATTGACAAGAAACTGTCTAAAGAGCATTATGATGATGTTCGCCTTGATATCCAGTACTGTTCTTTCACTGAATTAGACAAGTGCCCAGCTAGCATGTGTGGAATGGTGAAAACTATAGAAAAGTTTATGGATCAGTGTGTCGGCTGGACTAACGGAAGTAAACGTGGCTTCAAATATGAGGTTAAGTCTAGTGTCATGCGATGCATGCTTGGTATTGACAAAGAAAAAAAGGCACCTGTGACAAAATCACGTAAACAACAGTTCTTAAGTGAGTTACTTTACAACATTCATTTTGAAAAAAATTAACTGCAGAGAAAATAGCTGGTTTCTGATTAATATAGTGTTAAAATATTACTTGTAAATTTTAATATTTTTATTTAACTTCTCAGCTTCATAACATACATGAAAGTTAGACACGCATATATGGTTGCCTTTATGAAAAGAAATCAGATAGTGGTAAACATATGGCTTTAGTAGTAATTCTGGAATTAGGTAAATAATTATGTACTTTCTTTTTAGATTTCTGGAAACGTTCTTCTGGTGGACCGGCTGCTGAAAGTCATTCCTCTATGGAGGCACAGCAGACAGTTGCAAAAACAAACGTTGACGATGACCTTGCTAGTTTTGATGTGCTTGACTCTCTAGGATCCTGTTATTTCTACAACCTGCGGGTTACACTTCAATCAATCAAGAAAGGTACTCTTGTCATGTTATTTAATAACCTTAACAAATTGGCGCTGTGTGGCACAGTGTTTCTCTGTGCTTCTAAAGACAAAGTTACCAGATTTGAACCCAAGCACTATCAAGCTCCATTCTACCCAGCAGTAAATGGGTACTTGGCTCTGCTCTTGAGTTAGGGAAGGCAACAAGCAGCGAGGAGGGGAACTAGTTCCATCACCTCATAAAGCTAATTCCTAGTCTAGTGGTCTCTAACACTTCATTCTCGCTTACGGCAATATCTTGCGTACATAAATTATGTATCAGAGAACATTCTTCTTCTTCTTCTTCCTCGTTCGTCCTGAAAAGGACGTTGGTTGCGTTGTGTCCGTTTACAGCGAAGCTTCTACATGTGCGCCTTTCGGCCGACACATCCGACTTCAGCACTGCATTTTTTGGGACCGGGTTTGCCTTCCCTCTTCGATCCTTACTCTCTCAGCCAGACTACAGTGATGCAGCCTGTTTCCGGGACCACCACTTGGAGGTGGAGTAGGGTCTTGGTCAGCTCTGGTTCACTGACCCTGACGCAAGCAGTCAAGCTATGAGTCGCTGACTGCATTTATCTCGTTTGCTGCGTCTTCGATCCCTAGAGAACATTCCAAGATAAAGCCACAATGCCTCTTTTGCAGACGACCAAGCCCTATATCACTACGGCAAGCATTCATATGCAGCAAGCTAACATCATTTGAGGAGTGGGCCAAAGCATGGCTAGTGAAAATAAATGAAGGGAAAACAATAAAGACAGTGTTTCCCTCTCAAATAAACCACAGAGCTCTAAATCAGTGCTAAATAAGGAAAATCTACATCTTGATGAAAACCCACATTTGATCGCAGCTTAGAAAACCCAGGTTGAAAGAAACAGGACAAGAGCAAGGCAGAGAATGGCAATCATGAAAAAACCTAATGGCGCAAGTTGAAGAGTGGAAGAGAAAATACTAAAGAAGCTATACACTGGAAGAGTGAGATCAGTCCTATAATATGGCATTGCAGGATGGTCAACATCAGCTAGGTCAAACTTTGATAAAATAAACAGAACCCAAAACCAAGCAATGAGAATATCTTAGCGGGGGCACGAATGCAACACCCATTGAAGAGTTGGAAAAGATTACTTACCTCGAGACAATGGAGGATTGAAGAGATAGCAGAGCACAGCAACAAGCCGAGAAATTCAGGAGGCTGATAGACTATCCAGGGTAGCAGAGAATAAATGGACTTGGAAGGGAAAGGCTGAAGCGAAGCAACTTCGTTGGGCGTCAAAACAAAGATGAGAGCAGACCCTATCAATGCAATATCAACAGCTAAGTCCATCTAAACTGCACACAAGCTACCTGTTTGGAAACAACAGCGCTTCCCTCAAATGATAGAAAACAATCGAGGTAATGAGATAAAGAGTAGACAGAATGAAACAGACAGAAGAGTTCTAACCACGCAATACATAGAGAAACATTTATGACAGAGCTAAAGGTCACGGCACGAATTACGAATATGTGGCAGTGTTCTCACGGTACAAATTACGAATATGTGACAGCGCTCCTGTTGTTAAATAAACATGTTGAAATGTCGATTGTTCAATGTTTAGATCAGATCGGGTTGCACTTTGTTAACGCCAGGTACATGTTACGTTCATGTAAGTGTTCTTGTAATTGTTCAGTGGTCAGAAAGGCTATACGCCCTAGATGTTAATTTCCACCAACCTATAGAATTGTGTGCAACCTTGTTTAACGCAGGTAGGTTCTTCCTGATGAGAATGCAGCTACTTGTTGGTGTTTCTTGGCTCGTGATGTTGCGTATAATGCAATGTTATGGCTCATCTTAGTTTGTTGACTCAGTTCATCTCACGATAACACATAAGTCATTGACGACAGTTAACACAGTCACCACGATAAAAAACTGTTTCACTGACAATATTCTAAACCACTGTGGCCGTTGACATATACTCTGACTTGATTGCTATTTCTTAACATCTATATCTTGTGTTGATCGTGTAGCGTTTGTATCACTACCCTAATCAGTAGGCAGTGGATTGGATGTAGAATGCACGAACTACTTTCTCTCAGACGGTAAACATTTACTTAGATCAACAGTTCACGACTGACAAGGAATAAATGATCGCAACGATCGATGATTGACTTCACTCTGACAGCGGTAGCAGATTAACGTAGAACTTTATTTACATAAAATGACGTAACGAAAGTGAAGTAAAGTGCCCAACCTTCCCATGAGATTAGCAGTCTGGTACAGCAAACTTTCCAGTAGATGATAATTTCATTCTATGCTCTCTCTTTCTCGCTCTCACTCTTGTTATCCCAGTAACTATAACTGTCTCTAGTGGTAAGGATGGTCACGACTTGAAAACCACCTCTGTCAATGTTTATCTGCCTTCTAAATTCTTCATACGTAACATTGTCTTTAAAAAATGTTCTGCTAGATTTCTTCTATTTCATCGTGGCGTATTTTAGAGCATACTGGCCTGACTGTAACTGTCTTTTTCTCTCTTGTAGAGGTGATCATTTGCATAAGACTGCATACATGTTGTTAAATGTGTAGTACTTGTAATGATGAGCTGAGTGTGGGTGCAAATGAAGGCGCGAATGTGTTTAGGCTCGTATATGTTGTGTCATGCAACCCATACACTCACATGCAGTAGTCAAAGATGCTTGGACACTGCAGGCACATTTCAAAACATTTATTGACGGTAACACACACAGTAGCATCAACAGGAACAGTCAGTGTAAACAAGGTCATGCTGACCGGAAATCGTTAGGTATACATCAGGCATTCAAAAAGGGCTGGTAAACATTCCAATATTCGTACATGGTCAATAGCAATGTTCTTCAGTAATGACAGTTCATATTGCCGCTTTGGTATCCTGACTAAACGCGTCAGATACCTTGATCACTTTGACATACAGGTACAACTTGGCTTCCCCGCCAATTGTACACTATCAGGCTGTAATATATTAGCCTTAACACAGGCCTCATTATGACGTCATCTGTGTACTTCTTCTAAGCAGGTTAACATCAACCCTGCAGTAATGCTTATGTAGACATAAATACCGCCAATCTGCGGTTCTCACAATATATCTTCGTCACTGGACTTCTGGATAATATAACGACTAATAGTCTTGGATGGCTACCTTGAGCACACAAATATAAGTTCTGAAATGTAGGACCGGTGAGCTGTAGTTCACAGACTAGGTAATCTTCTAACATGTTCTGCCACCGAAAGCGTAATAATGGAAAAAGTCGGTATTACCTGGAACCGAATCCTCAGAACATAATAAGAAACTCTGTCGTCATTCCGACGCACAGAGATTCACTGGGGAGACCTGCCAACGCAGTCACTTCGAAGATTTCCCCGAAAAACACAATAGACGTTCGTCCCTCAGAAGCCAGCTTACATCCCGGCCTGACGGAAGTCTCAACTTGGCGCTTAAAAAACCTGCGCATGGGCACACGCCCGAACTGTTTACCTTTGACCCTATCTTCATACAGGTCAAACCCCAAAAGATGAACGAACAGGGAAGATAACCCCTAATCAACCTGACACCGCAAGGTAAAGACACAATTATTCACCGACATTAATCATACGACAAATAACTTGACATATGACTCCGTCGAAAATGACAGCAACACTGACCGCCAGGGATGAAAATTTACCAATGTCTATAATTTCCTACTTCTCAGGACTAGCTGCTGTCTATTGTTCTTGTCATGTACTAAACAGTTTATCATATGTTGGCAAAACTCAACGTACCTGGTTGTCTTGAAATACACACATTTCTAGCTCGTACTGGCGACACTGTCTTCTTGTCCTCAGAATAACTCTCACAAAACTGTCAAACATGATTGTGGCTTGGTTTGCAATTGAGTGTCTAGACGATAGTAGATTTTTCTGTCACCACAGAAGTCAGCCAAATCATTTTTGCTTATCGTCCGACAATAACTCTTAATTGCGCAAGCCACTTCTAAAATATTATCTTTAGGCACACTTGGGAGAGAACCCAAATTGAACCTACGCTAACGCGTTCTCGGATCCGACTGACTTAATTTTGAGCAACGATTTACCACAACAACTATTTCCGAACTTTCTAGATCAACCTGTTTTGCAAACAACTCACCTAACCCGTGAATTTCCCGTCACGAAGTCTAATTCACCTTCGCTAACTTGCCTAACAAAAACAATCCAAACTCTGTAACTTTCAATCAAGGGACGTAAAACACTATTTCTACCTCTACCTCAATGTATTATGTATTATTTCCCTTTGATTATAAATCTAATTCTTCATAAAACTTTACTTTCATAAAAATAATTCTACTCGAATATTTTCTTATAACCACTCTCCCGTTACACCACTAACAATAATTAATCTAATCACTAACGACAACTCCAATACCTGATATGATGTTTATTGGGATTATATAAGGATAATAAAGGAAAATAAAAGAAAGTCGATCATGCACTGTATACTAATATAATAATTTTAATTTCTATAACTATTACACTACAAAGATTAATGTGATATGGACAATCCTGAGACATTATTTAATCCCAGAGAAATTCATTAAATTCATCCAAGATTTCTAGCAGGAGGCCTCATGTAAAGTAGTACACAAAGGAAAATTATCAGAGTCCTTCACAGTATAAAGTGGAGTCAGACAAGGATGTCTGCTATCACCAACAGTTTTTGTCATGGTCATAGACTGGGTTATGAGACCGACAACAGAGGGAGAGAAAACTGGAATACAGTTGACATTTAACAAACAAATGGAGGATCTAGACTTTGCAGATGATTTGTGCCTTCTGTCACATAGACAGCAAGGTATGCAGGAGAAAACTAGTTGATTAGTAAAAGAAGCATCAAAGATGGGACTACACACAAATGTAAATAAAACAAAAGAAATGAGAATAAATGATAGGAAGACGGACTCGATGATGATGATCGATGATCAAGTCTTTGAAGAAGTAAAAAACTTTACATATCTGGGGAGTAACATTGATAAAGGAGGGGGGAACAGCTGGTGACGTCTGCTCTAAGATAAATAAAGCCAGATGCGCTTTTAACACCCTTCGGCCAATATGGAACTCCTCAGCTATATCCAGAGAAAACAAAAATTAGAATCTTTAACTCAAATGTGAAGTAAGTCTTGCTGTATTACTCAGAGACATGGCATGTCTCAAAGAGTATCACCTCCAAGCTACAGACATTTGTAAAAAGATGTTTCCGAGGGATCCTCCTTATAAGATGGCTAGACGTAATAACAAATATAGAGCTAAGGAAAAAATGCGGACAACAGCCAATAAAAACAGAAATTAAAGCAAGAAAGTGGAATGGATAGTACATACACTCAGAAAAGAAAAATCAAACATAGCCAGAGTTGCCCTTGACTGGGACTCACAGGGGAAAAGAAGAGTGGGGAGGCCAAAGAGAACTTGGAGAAGAACTGTTGAAGAGGAGGCTAGGGAAATTGGAATGACTTGGGCACAGATAAAAAAGACAGCCCAGAACAGACATAGATGAAAAGCAAATGTGAAAAATGAATGATGATGACCTAGACTAATCTTAGCATCATCTAATACGTTGAGAACCTCTGTTCTTATCTCTTCCTATTAATATACTCTGGTCCTCATAAAGACAACAACCTGAGAACCATTGATCTCTTCAGTACATATAACATGTATCAAATCACAAGTTACAGTGATTCTCAAAATCTCACATAAATTACCAATAACATCTTTCTTATTATTCAATTAACATTTCTTATTAAGTTTTACATTCACTATAATTTAGTATCGAGTTAGTGGCTCTCAATATGTCTACTTACAAGTGCCATCAAAGGCTAAGCGCCTGGAATAAAAATCTTACTTACTTACTGTAGAGCCCTTTTCGTAGACCTCTACACTCCTTTACAGATGAAGGTAGTCTCATATTATTAATATGTTGTCCTACCTCTGTAATAAACTTTACGCACCAACTTACATGAGAGTAAGTCTTATTGGTGAGTTTGATTTCATTAGCGCACGGTTGTGCACTAAGGCGTATAGGAGTTATCCCGTCTGCACGTGTATCTAGACAGTCGGTTGACGTCATGTTTGGGTTTGAGAAGCAAGAATCCCAAGTTCTATTAATGAAGCTTTGGGAGTTCGAGACCCGTGTTTTGAGTAAAGTATGTTTTATTTAGACCCGGTCCTGCGGATTAGCAGTCGTAGCCGGTAGTCGTCCACGTAAGTGTTGAGTCGTTGGAAGAGCCAAGTATGTACTTATTATTATAATAATGATTGTTCTCCAAAGCCGTGAGTATCTAGTCGATGTCAGGTAACTAGCCTGTACCGAAATGGATTCACAGCTGAAGATATATTTTTTGTATGCCAGTAAATACCTATCAAAGAGATCGGCGGTAACTACCGTGGACCTACGTTATCTATATAATATTAGGAAGCCGTTGGGGTCAGTCACGGCTAATACAAGAGGTAATTCAAGTATCAATGCCTAAGTAACTTTACATGCCTAGAATGTATTTTAGTAGGAACCTGCACCTACGTTCCACTATGATTGGTTGATGAGGACTTCTTTATAAATGAACATACTAAAGATCGGGATCTTAGATACTACCAAGTATAATGAGAATCTCCTGTCCTTGAGGAAAGGTCAACCGTGATCAATGTAACCTTGTACTTAACTACTTCATGACCTTTATGACTATTGATGTATTCACTCAGAGACCTGGTCAGAATTTGCTGGAGGATTCTTCTGAGACTATTTATTTGAATTTTTTTATTGAGGACATGCGTCCACAATCATCATGTTGAATTACCTGTTAACCGTCAACGTTGAATGTATCGTCCCGTATGATGTGATGTCAATAAACCATGTATGAACTTTCAACTAACGAGTTTGACTATCACAGTATTGGCACTTGTTAATGTGCCTACGTTGAGTTTGCATCTTATTGCATCAAGAATTACTGTATTCGCGAAATCAGCACGATTGACACAAGAACACAAACAGTCCCAACAATATAGTCAAAACTATCCACCACCAACAGTATAGTAGCAACGTCCAACAGTATGGCGGCGCAGTGTGCTCTGAAAATATCCAGTTTTCAGTAGCGGAATCGAACTCAAGCCTACATTCAAACTCGGTTGAACAGAAATATGTTATCTTTCAAGGCGACAACATCTTGGACCTTGCAGCAATTCTAACGGGCATCCTATGTCAAGGACAACCCAGGGATTTTAACTGTCAAGTTTCGACATTTGACTACGGCATTACAATACTTCAAGTAGATGACTTAAGCATGCAGTCCCGGATGCGAGGGATATTGTTTTTTAGCCGGTTGAGATAAGTAAAAACGTCGTGTTGTTATTACACCGTTTTACGTTTAACTGTGCCTTGACTTAGTAATATGTCCACTACTCTTTATTCATGTTGCATGTTCTATGTTTGATGTTTACCGTGGGAGGTTGGGAATGGCGACTTAGGACGGAAAAATACCAGTTTCACCACAGGTCCGTCTTAAGTGTTCTATAGGAATTGTTTTGCAGACTTCCCTCAGTGGAATGTTCCTATGCGTGAGCATAGAAGGATCTTTGGTCCACTGTGTCTGGTAGTCTGTGACACCTGACTGTTAGTTGTAGCGTCAAGTTTTACTCGTTGTTTGTGGTAGTTATTTTACTCGTACTTAGTTTTATAATGTATTTTGTTTGTATTATGCGTCCTTCTAACCTGACTGTCGTTCAGTTTCTTACACCATTGATGTCTATACACTGTGTTGTCAACTGTCTTGTGTATTATCTGATCGTAGATGTCATCGTAATTTTTTACGACATCCTATTTTAGTTCCACGTTTTTATTTTAGTTGATTTCTACGATTGTGTTCACTCGTCTTTGATTATCGTGTCTTGTCAGTATTGTGCCGATTGTCTGTCACGTTATTGCTTTCATAACATTTCATTGTATAAATAACTTTATTAATTATTAATATAATTGCCTATTATATGACTGAAATTTACCGTTCTAGGACAGGAACGAAGACCACTCGTTATAGTAACACTTTTAAGTAGAATTATTTCAGAATAATATTGAATAATGTCTACCTTAGATTATTTTATTAAGCAGGCTAAGGCGCTTAATATACCTCCTGAAGAGATTAGATCATTTGCTATGACAGAATACAAAGAATCTCAAAGGTTGGAATCTCAAAGATTGGATGCTGAGAAATTGAGATTAGAAAATTTGAAATCTGAGGCGGAGGAAAATGAGAAAAAAATGAGATTAGCCGCTGAATTAGAAGAGAAACGATTTCAGCGTGAGGCAGAACAGAAAATGGAAGAAAAACAAAAGGAAATGGAAGGAAGAAGACTAATAGCTGAACAAAATGCAAAAAGACTTCAGCTTGAGACAGAAGAGAATGATAAGAAACGTCAGCATGATTTGAAACTTGCCGAATTGGAATTTGATAGAATAAGATTGGCAATTGAATGTAATACGCAAAAGACTCAGGAAGGCCAGTCTTCATCTAGACATGAGAATTTTAGAGAGGTTCATCTCAAATTGCCAAAGTTTACTCCACCATCCGACGATGTGATATTTTTCTTGGACAGATTTGAGGCTACATGTCGGTCGTACAACTTGGATAAATCATTATATTGCACCCACTTATCCAGATTACTAACAGGAGAGGCAATGGCTGTTTATCACACTACTAGCTCTATAGATAAAAATGATTACGATGCTCTCAGGGCCGCTCTTCTAAACAAATTTCAAATGACAGAAGATCAATACAGACTTAGTTTCAAGTCTATGCTCCCACAATCTAGCAAGAATTTTGATGATTTTCTTTCTCAAATACGTCTTACCTTGGAACGATGGATAGAACTATCCAAGGTAGAGAAATCGTATGAGGGTATTTTCGATTTATTACTTCGCGATAAAGTTTTATCGGCAGTAAGTCCTGCATTTCTTGCGTTCCTACATGAACGTAAGCCTGGTAATATAAAAAAAAATGTCAGAACATTGTAAAAATTTCTGCACTGCTCATCCCAACATGGATGTCAGCAATGCGCAACTTAAGGACGATTTACCCGTTGCTTTCGCAATGCAACAAAACAATTTCCCTAGAAATCGTTCGATAAGTAGCGATAGAAATTTTCAAAGGGGAAGTAATAATAATTTCAACTTTGGTCATTTTCAAAAGGGGAAACAATACCCACATTCTGCTCCATTTAATGTATCATGGGGTCAATCTCACAGATCTCGAGATTTTATTAACAACAATCCTAGATATAATCAAGGTAATAATAATAAACAACATTGGAGATCTCAATCATATCATCCTGAAAATAGAAATAGATTTATGAATAAGTCATTTCACCAATATCACAACAGTGATAACTTTCATTGGCGGACTCATCCAAATTTTAATGATAGCAGAAACAGTAATTATAGCAATTTTACTGACAATAGTCAAATTCGATCGCGACGTAGAGATAGATCGTCGAGCAGGCCACGACAACATTCAAATGTTGCTTCAATTGAATCACAAACTAACAAAGATAATGATAATAATGTTAATCAACATAACGCTATGTCTTGTATCGATCTAGAACAGGTAAAGACATGTCAAGAATGCTCAACGCTATTCCAGTCCAAGGCGATCACAACGCTGAGATGCGGGCACATTTTACCAAGTCTACCAGCAGTTTGTACAGCTACTTCTGCATCAGTTCACCATGGAAAGGGTTGTTTAAAATTTAACAGAGGATACGTCAACTCTATTCCTTGCTCTGTCTTGTTTGACTCAGGCTGCAGCACGGTGGGAGTGCGGAACTCTCTGATCGACCCCTCCTTGGCCACAGGCAACGTGGTCAAGTGTGTCACATTTGGGGGAACTATGGAAACCTTCCATACAGCCATCATTAACTTACATACACCTTTCTTTTCAGGGAAGATCCATGCCTGTCTTCTGCAGAATCCAGTTAGCGATGTAATACTTGGTTGTATACACGGTATAAAAGAGTGTACACCAGAGCAAATTAATGAATGGGAAAAGCGACACATTCATGCTGCAAATGCAGTGGTTACCAGAGCGCAAGCTACTGAATTGTCGCGTGAATCAACTTCTGAACCTACGGTTCATAATAGTAATGATGATGATTCTCCTATTTCAAGGGAGCTGTTTACTAATTTACAAAAGAATGACAATTCTTTGCAGAGATTTTTTCAATTGGCGACTAAGAGAAATAATAACAACACAATTGCAAAGTCTAGACACCAATTTGCTCTTAAAAAAGGTATTTTAGTTAGATTAATAAGAGAAACAGATTCATTGGTGCGTTCACAAATTCTGGTCCCGTCTGCTATGAGACCCAGAATATTACGACATGCTCATGATTCACAATGCGCAGGTCACATGGGGTTTTCGCGAACCAAATCTAGAGTGCTATCCGCATTCTATTGGCCTGGCGTTCATAGGGATGTTAATCTCTATTGTCGTTCCTGCGTGACATGTCAGGAAGTTAAAGTAAGGGGTCCGTATCATGATGCTCCTATCCAAGCTGCGGACATACCTATTAGACCATTTGATAAAATGGCAATCGACATCATTGGTCCTATATTGCCATCTGCAAGAGGACATACACATATTCTTACCTGTATCGATATGTGTACGCGTTGGCGTGAGGCCATACCTCTTAAAAACACCTCATCTGCCAGTGTTGCAGAAGCGTTAATGCTGATCTTTTCACGCATTGGTTTTCCGCGTAAGATCCTATCGGATCATGGTGTCCAGTTTATTTCCGAATCTATGTCACATGTTATGAAGACATTGGGTATAGATAGATCTCTCAGTTCAATGTACCATCCAATGTCCAATGGGTTAATTGAGAGACAGAATAGGACACTTAAGCAGTTGTTGGGTAAGATGACTCAAGATCACCCTCAGGAGTGGGACAGGGTCCTACCCGCTGCTCTCTTCGCGTATCGCGAGGTGCAAAACCAAGCCACTGGGTTTTCTCCCTTCCAGTAGTTTTTGGCATACAACCACGCGGACCTATGTCTTTAATCCATGATTTATTGGTTGAAGATAATATACCTGAGGAAACTCAGTCCTCATATGAATATGTCATCTTTTTAAGAAAGAGAATAATAGATGCCTGTAGGTTAGCTACTGCATCATCCGAAGAGTCTAAAGAAAAAGCTCGTCTATTTGCAAATCGGTATATACGTCTTCGCCAGCTTATTCCTGGTGACGAGGCTTTTGTTTTACTGCCTTCGCATAATAATCGTCTACTTATCACATGGAGAGGTCCTTTTAGGATCATCTCAAGAATATCCGATGTCGACTACATCGTCGATATTAACGGAAAACACAAAACCTTTCACATTAACATGTTGAAAGAGTATTATTCACGTCCTGATTATTTACAATCAGTATTTCAAGCGACTGACGATCCTACTCCTCACATTCATAACTATACTAATTTGTCAGTTATACAAGAAGAAGAATCTTCTTTTCAAGATGTACAATTGCCCATACCAGTTGTACCTCTTCATTCCACGGAAAACTGGAATGATGTCACTATTTCTTCTTCTCTTTCGACTGATCAACGACAGCAAGTTTCATCACTACTTCAAACGTATGATAAGGTTCTCACTGACATTCCAGGTCATACATCAGCTATTCAGCATGATATTCTCCTAACTGATGAAACACCTATCCGTATTCGTCCATATCCCATACCTTTACACTTTAGAGATAAGGTCGAAAAGGAATTAGATGAGATGCTTCGATTAAACATAATTGAACCATCGTTGTCACCATATGCTTCATCTATGGTGATAATTAGAAAGAAAGATAATAACATTCGTCTATGTGTAGACTACAGAAAATTAAATAAAGTCACACAATTTGACGCTGAACCTTTGCCACTTTTAGATGATTTATTAGTAAAATTATCTCATTCTACTTTCTTCTCTAAGTTTGATCTGTGAAAAGGCTATTGGCAAGTACCATTGACAGAAAGGGCAAAACCACTCACTGCTTTCTCGACGCCCCGGGGCCTATTCCAATGGAATTTTATGCCTTTCGGGTTAGTCAACGCTCCTGCCACGTTCGTACGCATGATGCGTCGAATCCTATCTCATCATCCCAACGTCATTGCGTACATAGACGACATTTGTCTTTTCAGTGACTCATGGGAAGAACATTTAGAAGGATTAAACTCATTACTGTCCACGTTACAAAATCATAACTTAACTGCTAAGCCATCAAAGGCATTTGTGGGTTTCCACGAGATTTCTTTTTTGGGGCACCGTATTGGTCGCGGTATGTTATATACAGAGGACAGTAATGTCTCTAAAATCCTTAACATCTCCACACCTAAAACAAAGAAAACAAGTGCGATCTCTACTAGGACTAGTACAATACTATGGGAAATTCATACCACATCTTTCGTCCATTACTGCTCCTTTCTCTTCATTACTTAGGAAAGGTGCAGCTAACGTGATTCGGTGGTCTAACGAACATCAAATCGCGTTGGATATCATAAAGAATTTTTTTTCGGTTCCTCCTGTGTTAAGGTTGCCTAATGAGAATTTGCCATTTGTCTTACGCAGCGATGCTTCTAATTACGGCGTGGGAAGTGTCTTACTACAAGAATATAATGGCACCTTGCATCCAGTTCTCTATGTATCACGGAAGTTAACTCCAACTGAACAGAATTATTCAGTTTTAGATAAGGAACTTCTCGGGCTTGTTTGGTCAATAAATAAACTTCAGAGATATCTGCTTGGATCACACTTTATTGTGGAATCAGACCAAAAAGCTCTTACTGCACTCAACACAAAGGACGTGAAATCTGCCAAATCTACTAGGTATGCGATCGCTCTACAACCATATAGTTTCACAATTCGATCCATACCTGGCACACAGAATGTTCTCGCTGACATCTTGTCGAGATGTCCGAATGAATCGAGTTAACAGCTACGCACTAAAGACAACTGAACTTCGACACTGACAGTTCGTCGAGTGTAACTTTTTACGTGAGATACCTCTATTATAAGAGTCATTAACATTCAGTCAAGTGAAATCTACAATGCTTATGTATCAAAATAACATGGAACGTTAAGGTATATGACAATCTTTGTGAGAATAACATTCACTTAATTATGACATTGAAGAGATAATAACGTTGGAAAAGGATTATATTTTCTAACCGAAATAACATTTCTAGCACTTTGATTTCTTCGTGGAACTGAACTTGTTATATTATAAACTGTTCACTAACAGGAAAATGGAGCTTTCGGTATTTAAGGAATTAATAACATTATTAGAGTGAAATAAATGAATTAATTAGATTATTAAACTTGGATACTTCGTTAGTTAAAATAATGATTAATGTAATTAACTATACAATATTTAAGTGGATTTATCAATATTTGTATTTAATCACATTAATTTAACATTAGTACTTTAATTAGTACCACAAAATGACTTAGAGACACAGTTAAGTGCGTTGATCTTATACGTGTTTAAATTGTATTCTTTCATGTTATTCATTTTTTCACTTGCCATTTTAAATGCATATCCATTACTTTTCCGTTTATTCATTGGTTTCTCGTTGTCGTGGTTGAGTTAGAGTGTAGAGTATTTGTCGAGTTGGACAACTGTAGTGAAATCGACAAGGGATAGTGGACTGACAGAGTTATAGATTACACTTTAGATAAGGTGTAAATAGGAGATGGACTTGAGACAACCTGGAAGAAGATTTATTCAAATGATCTCTCTCTCCAGGCCTCAACTCACTTTACTGTCTAAGCATCTCCTGCTCTCTCTCTTTTCTCTTATCATACATAGAGATTATAGTAAAGAGCTAAAAATACAAATATGGATGGAAAGGTCGTGAACAGCGCATTAATAAATGTGTAAAATTTATTAAAGAAGAAAAAGCATGGAATTAATGCATATCATCACAACAACATAAAATTTCATCAATAATCAAATATTCATCGATAATCATATACACCAACAATCACACACACAGATCACCATTCATAAAACCTGTAGAACACAAAGAGAAATAAATAAACTGTCTGCCAGTCTGTCGGTTTTCGTGGGACCAAGTACAATGCTTCAGACAGTGTCTTTTTTTTACGTAAAGATATACTCCATGGGTGATGGACTTGACCTGTATAAATCCACTGTAGTCGCTATTGTTGGTGGCACCCCTGATTTCGCGATGGGACTGGAAATAAACAAACTGAGCGACAGCATGTCCGTCCGCTTTCGTGGGACCAAATGGGATAGCTCCAATGTCTTTACGTAAAGATATACTCCATGGATGATGGACTTGACCTGTAAATCCAATGTAGGCGCTATCTTTGGTGACACTAATTTGCGTGAGGGGCTGGAAGACGCTGTATATCTTTGCTGGCCGCTCCTAAGTGCGAGGTTTTAATATATCCAGGAATAAATACACAGGACGAAGTCACTTGAGGACAAATTGTCCCTTGCGCGCTTATCCGGCGCTAGAATCGGCTTTCGTACTTGGTATAAATCCTGTTTAAACTGGTTTGGCTGTGGTTTGCTGAGTGCCCCGTTTAGGCACAACAAAGGCGGGTGATATGGAATTCTGCTATAGGCATGCTGAGCGGGTTTGATATTCTGGAAGCCGCAATGCTCTGGCTGGTAATCCAATAGGCGAGTAGAGAACTACTACTGCGTTTGGCGATTCCAGATTTAGCGTTGGCTCCGTTGCACTGCGTGAGCTTAACTTGGCGTTGACAAAAAGGGGTTTTGATTCAGGAACGGGGTGTGACGATTCGTGACGCTAGCGGTATTCAGAACCCTCTAGATCGAAGAGAATATTTCGTTCTTCGCCTGACTGGAATCTGCTCTCGCGAGTCGGTCCCCCTGGAACTGAGACCCAAAAGAGACACCTTTTAACTTCAAGCAACGCTAAAATCAATCTAACTTTATACAGAAAGTTTCGCTCCACTATGGGATTAAATTTATTGTAGTTATTGCTATGATAGTTTAGGGCTGTCTTTAACCATGTCTCCTGTTCCTTAAAAATATCAATTATCAACACGCGCCCGCATAGGCTTAATATCTTTTGCACACCCATGTAACTGTCATTAAATATTCTGACAGCAAAATCTACTCCTCTTCTCCCAATCTCAACATACAGGAAACCTAACATGTAGTTACAGTTAAATTAATATGCTTATTCATCTTACAACATTAAATGAATTTACATAAACCGATTACAGCATTTGACATTACACAAATAAATCGTATGTCCCCTTTGGGAAATATATTAGCATTTCCACAAAATGAGTACAAAGAAAATGCAATGTTCTTGCTATAATAATACAGTTGTGGCTAGATCATACGATATAATTATATCTATGCCTGGTGACTGCTTTCCGTGAAAGTTATAGACTAGTGCCTAGCCACACAAGTAAGCATAAAATGATCCTCCCTTGCCACTAGAAATATCTATCAAAAGGAATAAGTGACTATCTCCTATAATCCAGAGTTATTACCTGCATCTCACTATTCCGTTTTAAAGTGAACAATCCACACCTGACATTATCTTACAGAAATGACAGTTAATTTTGCTGACTCTTAACCCAATGGTAAGCATTCGTGGACTGATTCTACGCCTAATATCTGTTATTGTAAGTTTAACATTTAACCCATGATAAACCGTAACAGTGTAAGCACCACTTAATAGGCCGTAGACAGCGCTACCTTATCACTGAATAAATTACTAGGAGAAGTCCTCAGAAATAAATTCACTTCCCTAACAGATATATATAAAAGCTAACATGAATATATCATATTTATAAGATATGTCAACTCACCCCGAAAAATGCCAAGAAATAGGCGAAAAACATTTAGTTCTGTGTTAATGTTTGCCTTATTTCCATAATGGTCTATCTCGGGCCAGGAAAATTTACGAATGTCTTTGTCTATTAAAACCAGTCTACTCTTATAGATTACAAGGGACGCTCCCCCCGAACACCTGGCGTGCGTATTTCTACAGAAGTTCGGCGAAAGACGTAATCTAGAGAAGACAAAAGAAATCGTGCGAAAGTTCCCCAGGCCTCAAAGGGTACCCGCCGCTCGTCATCAAACGTTTTAAAGCGACCAGAGAAATTCCCCTGTTGGGACCACAGAGGGTACCCGCCGCTAACGAACCGTTTCTTTCACAGAAACCGTCTTGGCTCGTTCTAACACTTAAAGCGGACCCGAGAAATGTTTCTCTGGTCGAACAGGTGCGTGTAGATAACATTACGTCTAGCGTTAGCTGACCGCAGCTGGCCAGCGTAAACAACCTCGGGTGGGGTTTGAGAGGGTGAGAAAGTTTGGCCACAAAGGTAGAAAAGGAAAGAAAAAGAAAATACAAAATGTCTCGGAAAACAGAACATTTAAAGGAGTAATCAAATTATGGACAAGATGGTAAAATAAATTATCTTTCACGTGACAAGTGCCCCCCCTTTTAAAGTTCGAGGAATACGGACAAAAATGACAGTAATTTATCTTTTCCATCGTCTTTTGTTACCTGTCATTGGAACATCCTATACTCATAAAACCAAATACGTTTCCAATTTCTGTCTGTCTGTATGACTAGCTCCGAGTTCATTTCTTTTCTTCCCTCTGTCTAATAGACGTTCAGCGAATGGGATTTTGCGAGGCCAGTCGGCACTGACGCCTTCCGTTTCCGTGTGAACCTGACCTTGCTTCCGCAATTCGCTGTGCCTGTTTATGGTCCGGAAAATTATCCGCACCTGTTGTGAGTTTCGGCCCCGCCTGAACTCACTGGCCACTGCGTAGATAATCCGCCTGTTACATGCAGTGTAATCGTTGCTGGACTCGGGCTGTTTAATTTCCGTTATGGGTTTACCTGTCGCGGACTTGAATAACCCTGTATAGCTGCAGTCTATAGGGACTTTTCGCGCGCGTATAACCCTAGTTGGTAAATAAAGCCGTTCGTTGGCCGAAGAAATACTAGCATTTTCCTTCTGCCTCTCCACACCTACTCCGCTGTTTCGGCGGGAGCATTGATCAATCTTCAGACCTGTGCCGTCTAAAGGCGGGTCTGGAGCTTTCCTTGCCTTGCCAGTCACAACTCTGGCTTGGTCAACGGAAATGATCAAGTTGTTCTGTAATGGCCTGGCGGAGGCGACTACTTTGCTGTCCATCAGTGGGGTTGAGACCACTGGAATAATGCGATTTGAATGAGAAAACTCTGCTGCCTGAAGCAAAGAGTAATCGATCGCATTCTGGGGTTCTACTAAATCATAACGGATCTCCGTAGCTTCTATCCGTGAAGACAGATAGGTAATATCTGCGAGTTGCAGAGCTTGTTGAGTCGCTTTACCATTACTAGCATGACGTGAGCCAAGGCTCTCAACAATGGCTCCTTGTACAGTAGTAAGGCAGCTTTTCTCACTGTCTTCTGCCCTGAGAAGTGTGAGAGACTCAAATGGAATACCAGGGATCCCTTCGCCTGGAACCCTGTGTCCATCATAAACGTCAACTTTGCCCTCCCCTGAGGAAGTTACTGGCGTCAGTTGAACTTTGTCCTGCAATGCGAGATCCACTTCCTGGTTGACAGGCCCCGCAGACTGCATGCAAAAGACTGGACGGTTTGAGATCCCGTTTGATCGCGAAGTGCCCGAGAGAAAACTCTCGGTGTGTTTTTCCAAAGTTCCTTGGAACGGTTTGGAAAGTTTAACCCTTTTAGCAGGCGACTTATTCTTGCACCTTTTAAGCTCAGGGTGATAAGAGGAGCGGCGCCTCCATTCTACGATCGCTGAGTTGGAGGGATGCGCCTCTGCATATGGTTTTTCGCTGTCCGGCCGGGAATCTTGCGAAATATAACGTGATAGGGTGTGGCTCCCTTTTCTCGACGTCACGTGTCGGTTAGGTGCTGCTCGGTCTGGAGCGTGAGAGGCTCGGGGTTCGCCGCTTGCCAGACGGGAACAATCCGTATTACAATGCTTGTTAGCACCTCTCTCACCTTTGAGCAGTTTCCATGCCTGGGAACGTTGCGTAATTTTCCCCGTGGCCTTAGGTCTGCTATCCCGACGTAAATTCTTTCCTTGTTCGGGCTTCGGATCCAAGTCCAAAGGAAAGTCAATTTTCTGGAGTTGGGGTTCGGTTTTAGCAGGCAAGTTTTCTTTCATGGGCGCAAGGTTTGCAGGGGCGTTGACCGTTAAGGGCACAGTAGAAGGGGAAGTAGAGTGACTACATTTAGTATCTGTTTCCACCCTCCGAATTTGGCTATCCAGTTCATTCATTCTGATTTGGTGTAGCCTGTCCCTTTCTTGTCTTTCTCTGTCCCTTTCTTGGCGCTCTATTTCCCATTGCTTGTCCCGCTCTTGTTTTTGCTTTTCCCTTTGCTTCTCGTCTTCTATCACTTCTTCTACATACTGTCGGGTGAATGCTTCACTCTCCCCAGTTTGTTTACAGGACCATGCTAAGATTAAACGGCTGTCAAACCAATTGTCTACCTCGTATTGATCCTGCAGGCTTACTGCAAATTCTAGAAAGGGCTGGATTTCGCTATCCTTGTACTCCATGTACTTAGCTACCTCGAGGGCAATCCTATGCACTTTATCTAGATCGGCCATTATATCAGGGTGAGCAAACACTATAGAAGGATAGAACCTAGAGATCTTAGTTACCTAGTCCACTACGTGCTGATTAACTTAATAATCAATAAAATCTAGACTAGCCTGGGAACTTTAAAAAACAAGAAAGTTTGTAGCTACTCTGATCGACAAGCAAAAACCCAAAAAACTCCAAAAAATGTAAGTGATGTAAAACTTACTATCACTTCACCCCAGTTCTGTCAGTACTACGCTATTGAGAGGATTGGTTGCTATCATCCGAATGAACACCCTCCCTTGGTACAAATGCAAGCTAGTAACTGACTATCTGTAGCTTCTTATCTTTGATTAAAGAGCTACTCCTGAAAAAATATTAACCCTTAAAAAAATTTTTTTTCTGACTTTTACAACAATAGTCGTCAGATTTGTCAACCAAAAACTCAGCAGTGATACCATCAACCTTTACCAGCTGTCTCATGTGTAGCATGAACAATAAATGTAACTTAATATTTATGATTGCTGTGGAGAAAAAACGCTGTTCAGACTTCCTCCAAAAGAAATAGTTCGATATGTCTAGGGGAAAGAAATTCCTATAATCTGCCGAACACTAAACTCTAAGAATCCAGATAGAATCTTGTGAGAGATTCATCCTCGGATCGAGCACATATTAAATGTCGTACTAGATGGGTTCTAGAATCTCGGACGGGCTCCCAATTGTCGTGGTTGAGTTAGAGTGTAGAGTATTTGTCGAGTTGGACAACTGTAGTGAAATCGACAAGGGATAGTGGACTGACAGAGTTATAGATTACACTTTAGATAAGGTGTAAATAGGAGATGGACTTGAGACAACCTGGAAGAAGATTTATTCAAATGATCTCTCTCTCCAGGCCTCAACTCACTTTACTGTCTAAGCATCTCCTGCTCTCTCTCTTTTCTCTTATCATACATAGAGATTATAGTAAAGAGCTAAAAATACAAATATGGATGGAAAGGTCGTGAACAGCGCATTAATAAATGTGTAAAATTTATTAAAGAAGAAAAAGCATGGAATTAATGCATATCATCACAACAACATAAAATTTCATCAATAATCAAATATTCATCGATAATCATATACACCAACAATCACACACACAGATCACCATTCATAAAACCTGTAGAACACAAAGAGAAATAAATAAACTGTCTGCCAGTCTGTCGGTTTTCGTGGGACCAAGTACAATGCTTCAGACAGTGTCTTTTTTTTTACGTAAAGATATACTCCATGGGTGATGGACTTGACCTGTATAAATCCACTGTAGTCGCTATTGTTGGTGGCACCCCTGATTTCGCGATGGGACTGGAAGACTGTCTATCTCCTGCTGACCAAATAAACAAACTGAGCGACAGCATGTCCGTCCGCTTTCGTGGGACCAAATGGGATAGCTCCAATGTCTTTACGTAAAGATATACTCCATGGATGATGGACTTGACCTGTAAATCCAATGTAGGCGCTATCTTTGGTGACACTAATTTGCGTGAGGGGCTGGAAGACGCTGTATATCTTTGCTGGCCGCTCCTAAGTGCGAGGTTTTAATATATCCAGGAATAAATACACAGGACGAAGTCACTTGAGGACAAATTGTCCCTTGCGCGCTTATCCGGCGCTAGAATCGGCTTTCGTACTTGGTATAAATCCTGTTTAAACTGGTTTGGCTGTGGTTTGCTGAGTGCCCCGTTTAGGCACAACAAAGGCGGGTGATATGGAATTCTGCTATAGGCATGCTGAGCGGGTTTGATATTCTGGAAGCCGCAATGCTCTGGCTGGTAATCCAATAGGCGAGTAGAGAACTACTACTGCGTTTGGCGATTCCAGATTTAGCGTTGGCTCCGTTGCACTGCGTGAGCTTAACTTGGCGTTGACAAAAAGGGGTTTTGATTCAGGAACGGGGTGTGACGATTCGTGACGCTAGCGGTATTCAGAACCCTCTAGATCGAAGAGAATATTTCGTTCTTCGCCTGACTGGAATCTGCTCTCGCGAGTCGGTCCCCCTGGAACTGAGACCCAAAAGAGACACCTTTTAACTTCAAGCAACGCTAAAATCAATCTAACTTTATACAGAAAGTTTCGCTCCACTATGGGATTAAATTTATTGTAGTTATTGCTATGATAGTTTAGGGCTGTCTTTAACCATGTCTCCTGTTCCTTAAAAATATCAATTATCAACACGCGCCCGCATAGGCTTAATATCTTTTGCACACCCATGTAACTGTCATTAAATATTCTGACAGCAAAATCTACTCCTCTTCTCCCAATCTCAACATACAGGAAACCTAACATGTAGTTACAGTTAAATTAATATGCTTATTCATCTTACAACATTAAATGAATTTACATAAACCGATTACAGCATTTGACATTACACAAATAAATCGTATGTCCCCTTTGGGAAATATATTAGCATTTCCACAAAATGAGTACAAAGAAAATGCAATGTTCTTGCTATAATAATACAGTTGTGGCTAGATCATACGATATAATTATATCTATGCCTGGTGACTGCTTTCCGTGAAAGTTATAGACTAGTGCCTAGCCACACAAGTAAGCATAAAATGATCCTCCCTTGCCACTAGAAATATCTATCAAAAGGAATAAGTGACTATCTCCTATAATCCAGAGTTATTACCTGCATCTCACTATTCCGTTTTAAAGTGAACAATCCACACCTGACATTATCTTACAGAAATGACAGTTAATTTTTGCTGACTCTTAACCCAATGGTAAGCATTCGTGGACTGATTCTACGCCTAATATCTGTTATTGTAAGTTTAACATTTAACCCATGATAAACCGTAACAGTGTAAGCACCACTTAATAGGCCGTAGACAGCGCTACCTTATCACTGAATAAATTACTAGGAGAAGTCCTCAGAAATAAATTCACTTCCCTAACAGATATATATAAAAGCTAACATGAATATATCATATTTATAAGATATGTCAACTCACCCCGAAAAATGCCAAGAAATAGGCGAAAAACATTTAGTTCTGTGTTAATGTTTGCCTTATTTCCATAATGGTCTATCTCGGGCCAGGAAAATTTACGAATGTCTTTGTCTATTAAAACCAGTCTACTCTTATAGATTACAAGGGACGCTCCCCCCGAACACCTGGCGTGCGTATTTCTACAGAAGTTCGGCGAAAGACGTAATCTAGAGAAGACAAAAGAAATCGTGCGAAAGTTCCCCAGGCCTCAAAGGGTACCCGCCGCTCGTCATCAAACGTTTTAAAGCGACCAGAGAAATTCCCCTGTTGGGACCACAGAGGGTACCCGCCGCTAACGAACCGTTTCTTTCACAGAAACCGTCTTGGCTCGTTCTAACACTTAAAGCGGACCCGAGAAATGTTTCTCTGGTCGAACAGGTGCGTGTAGATAACATTACGTCTAGCGTTAGCTGACCGCAGCTGGCCAGCGTAAACAACCTCGGGTGGGGTTTGAGAGGGTGAGAAAGTTTGGCCACAAAGGTAGAAAAGGAAAGAAAAAGAAAATACAAAATGTCTCGGAAAACAGAACATTTAAAGGAGTAATCAAATTATGGACAAGATGGTAAAATAAATTATCTTTCACGTGACACTCGTCATTTCTTTTCATTTGCGTTTACATTTGTGTTAATTCAATATTTCTAATATGATATTTTATTTCATTGACCACATTGTACCAAAGGTGTGCAATTGTGGATGTATGCTTTTATGCATACCTTTTGTTGATTTGAGTTAACTGGAATTTCATATTTTATTATTTTTATCATGCTATATTTGTAAAATAGTAATATGTAAACTCGACTTACCTCTATCCTCGATTAGTAAAGAAAAAATTAATATAATTAATTTTTTTGGGGGGGATTGGTAAGGAATCTGTAGAGCCCTTTTCGTAGACCTCTACACTCCTTTACAGATGAAGGTAGTCTCATATTATTAATATGTTGTCCTACCTCTGTAATAAACTTTACGCACCAACTTACATGAGAGTAAGTCTTATTGGTGAGTTTGATTTCATTAGCGCACGGTTGTGCACTAAGGCGTATAGGGGTTATCCCGTCCGCACGTGTATCTAGACAGTCGGTTGACGTCATGTTTGGGTTTGAGAAGCAAGAATCCCAAGTTCTATTAATGAAGCTTTGGGAGTTCGAGACCCGTGTTTTGAGTAAAGTATGTTATATTTAGACCCGGTCCTGCGGATTAGCAGTCGTAGCCGGTAGTCGTCCACGTAAGTGTTGAGTCGTTGAAAGAGCCAAGTATGTACTTATTATTATAATAATGATTGTTCTCCAAAGCCGTGAGTATCTAGTCGATGTCAGGTAACTAGCCTGTACCGAAATGGATTCACAGCTGAAGATATATTTTTTGTATGCCAGTAAATACCTATCAAAGAGATCGGCGGTAACTACCGTGGACCTACGTTATCTATATAATATTAGGAAGCCGTTGGGGTCAGTCACGGCTAATACAAGAGGTAATTCAAGTATCAATGCCTAAGTAACTTTACATGCCTAGAATGTATTTTAGTAGGAACCTGCACCTACGTTCCACTATGATTGGTTGATGAGGACTTCTTTATAAATGAACATACTAAAGATCGGGATCTTAGATACTACCAAGTATAATGAGAATCTCCTGTCCTTGAGGAAAGGTCAACCGTGATCAATGTAACCTTGTACTTAACTACTTCATGACCTTTATGACTATTGATGTATTCACTCAGAGACCTGGTCAGAATTTGCTGGAGGATTCTTCTGAGACTATTTATTTGAATTTTTTTATTGAGGACATGCGTCCACAATCATCATGTTGAATTACCTGTTAACCGTCAACGTTGAATGTATCGTCCCGTATGATGTGATGTCAATAAACCATGTATGAACTTTCAACTAACGAGTTTGACTATCACAGTATTGGCACTTGTTGATGTGCCTACGTTGAGTTTGCATCTTATTGCATCAAGAATTACTGTATTCGCGAAATCAGCACGATTGACACAAGAACACAAACAGTCCCAACAATATAGTCAAAACTATCCACCACCAACAGTATAGTAGCAACGTCCAACACTTACTTAGTCGTTCCCCTTCTACCGTGAAGTGTAGAGATTTGGAACAGAAAGCGCCAGAGTATCCTATCGGCTGTCTTCCTCCTGGCCTGGTTCCATTCTAGTCCTCGGTCCTTCAAAGAATGTGTAATGTTGTCCTCCCAGCGGACTCTGGGTCGTCCTGGGGGTCTGGATCCCTGGCTCTTTGTTTCCCATGCTTGTCGGGGTAGCCGATCTTCTCCCATTCTGCAGACATGGCCAAACCATCTTAGTTGGGACTGTTCTACTTGGGTCTACAGGGAGTGGGATTTTAGGCCTTGACGTATCGTCTGATTAAGGACCATGTCTCTTCTTGTTACTTCAACCACCTTCCTCAGATACCTCATTTCTGAGGTTTGGATCTGGCTTTTGTGGGTTGTAGTCATTGCCCATGACTCGCATCCATATGTCAAGACTGGGACATAGGTGGAGCGGTAAACAGCCATCTTCGTTTTCTTACCTACCTCTCTCTTGCTGAGGAATCCTCGATTTATGGCCTGAAAAAGTCTCCCAGCTGCTGCTTTTCGAGTGGCCAACTCTTCTTTGATGCCTCCCTTTGGGTCTATAATAGCTCCGATGTATTTAAAGTGGTTGACCTGAGAAAATAAGAGAGAAGAAAATGGCATGGAAACAATACTTAGGAGCTAAAAACACAACAGGACAAATGGAAAAATATAGAGAATATGTGACACTCAGAACAGAAGCAAAGAACAAAGTGCTAGCAGCAAAGCAGAAGTCCTGGGAAGAACTTGGAGAAAAGATAGAAAAAGATGCGCAAGAAAACCAGAAATTGTTCTATAAGACCCTAAAGAACATGAGGAAGGAAAAATAATGCCCTCTCAAATTTATAAAGGACAAGCAAGGCAAATTGCTTACTGCCCCGAAGGAAGTAATGGATAGATGGAAAGAATATTTCCTGAATGGGGAGCATGGTGAAGCATCAGAAATTATAACCACTACCACAGAAGAGAAAACCAATGATGGAGAAGATGACATAAAGATGGAAGAACTGAAGGCAGCACTGGAGAAAATCAAGATGGGCAAAGCAGTTGGGCATGATGGCTTAACGCCAGAAATGGTTAAGTACATGGGAGCATCAGGCGACCTATTACTCTTAAGTGTCCTACAGGCAGCGTGGTGCAACTAGACCATACCAAACGATTGGGAGATTGCCATTATAACACCAATTTTCAAAAAGGGTGACAATCGACAGTGTGGAAACCATATATGCATATCCCTTCTCAGTGTCCCTGGTAAAATCTACTCTAGAATCCTAGAGCAGAGACTCCGACGCCTAGCTGAGCCACAATTGGATGAGGTCCAGTGCGGATTCCGAGCAAACCGAAGTACTCAAGACATAATCTTCACACTCAGACAGCTGAGTGAAAAAGCCCTTGAGTATAAGAGTGAGATCCGTCTTTGTTTCATAGATCTGGAAAAGGCGTTTGACATGGTCCCCTGGAGCAAACTTTAGGACTATTTGGCAAGGAAGAACATTCCAGCACCTCTGATTCATGCTATACAGTCTGGCCGGGTTGTTGCTTGAAAGTTGTTTGCTGGACCAGGTAAATGATATAATCATTTCCGGGCAGATTTGTTATGGACAATGGTTACAATAAGTCATCCATCGGGGAAGATGTTGTCTGTGATAGATCTTTTAAGACGTATGTGTAAACATGATCGATTACGAACGGAAGAAAGAATTCCTTATATTGGAAGTGACTTGTAAAAACCACATGTTATGGGTCACGCAGGATCTTTCCATGAGAGGGTAGTGGGAATATTCTTCTTCTCTTCTTCCATCCTTAGCCACCAACCGGCAAAGCAGTATGTGGCCAGTACGCCTAGTGGCGTCTTAGGGCAACAACAAATTGATCAATCTATCGCTGTTTCCACCACGCCTAGTGGCGTCTTTGTGGAACAGAAACAGACCAAACAATCTATCGTTGTTTCCGTAATCAGATTGGTTGGCAAGCAGGTGATCAGCCCACTGTGCGAAGTTTTTACGGGATGGGGTAAACAGCCCCATGCCCAACCCTCCTTAGTCGCTTTTTACGACATGCGTGGTAGGGTGCAGTGTTACTATTCTTTGCTCCCCTTTCGGGCCCCGGCAACACACGGGTGAGTGGGAATATACCTCTGCCAATATACGCATATTTAATGTTATTGGTTTGGCTATTGAGGTGTTAAAATACAACATTTCTGATTGGCGCCTTGTCATATAGTAGCAATGTGGATGCATCGGAAGAATGTTGCCTTATAATCTAGCGTCTGTTGAGTTTCCGGCACTGATAAATTCAACTCGTCAAGAAGACCACAGACAAGCCAGAATCAGGAATAAGATCAGGATTCCCCTTTAAAGAACCGGACAACGTGTTGGAGTATCTTGTGAACTTTAATCCGTTTACTCTACCTTTATTAATACGGAAAGCCCGGAATTCTAGGAACCTGAGCACAAGTCAAAGTGGTATTCTAGTACAGAGTAATACCCCAGATCACGAGTAAGATGTATCTTAACCAAGTTGCCGAAACTATTTCTCTGAGCCAGCAGTTTGTATATTGCCCAAAGGTATAAGTTATACATTTTATAATTCTATATTTTGCATTATTAACATGTGACAATTGCTAGTGGATGACCAAGTCATACGAGGCTGGCAACCTCAGCATATAGAATAATGACTTCATGAACCACCGCTGTAAGAGCTCGTGACTGCTTCATGCGGGTAATTCATAGAGAACCAAAAGCAAAAGCAGTTCCAAATTTCCTATGGAACAAGGAGTGGATGATGACAAAGCTTATGTACATACTTATTATATTAACCTTTTCAACCAGTGCAAATGTATATGTAAACATTTTTATATAAATGCAGTGGGTGTTTTCCGCTCACATGGATTAACATTAATGCTCTGAAAGGGCTCTTTCTGAGCTTAAGCAAAGGCGCTCACACAAAAAAGCTGTCAGTCGTTACATGAACATTCTCAAGTAGCTTCAGTGCAGAGGCAGAGGTCTTAAACTGCCACAGAAGTCGAAATGATAGAAGAAAGCTCTAAAAGACAAGTAGCTCTCTTCATAGTTGTGCTGTCAGTAATTGTAACGCCGAAGAATCGGAATAATGCCGACCTGGTTGACCAAAGAGTAACACTTCACAAACTATGTCAGCATTTCAAAAGAGATCCCATCTCATTGCAACATCCTCGGAAATGAAGAGGCTGGCAGACTGGTAAATAAAGGGATAAAGCTACCTCAACTTGCCCCAAGCTTAACTTATGACGTCGCCAAGAGTTTTATCAAGCGCAGATACACGAGAAAGTGGGAAGCAGAGCATCCAGACCAAACAAAAATGATGCATTCTTCTAGCTCAGCAGAAGTGAACAAGTGATAATCTTCAGACTTTGCACAGGCCACAACAGATTGAGATATCGTCTATTCAACAAGTTAAAGATAAGTACTACTGCTGAGTGTAGCTGTGGCACCGATAAAACGACTTCTGAACATCTGCTTCAGAGGTCCCCATTATATGAGGAACAGAGAAAGCCATCACCAGTACCATTCTGAGAAAAACTCTACAGAGATATCAACAGCCTTAAGCTGACAATCACAGTTTTCTTTGAACATATGCAAGCTGACGTCTGAGGGTGAAGGAACCAATTGATGACTTGATTGAGCTACGGGAAAAGAGAGCGAGTTATCTTTCTCATCTTGTTTATATATGTCTCTCTTGATGTCTTTATTCCTAGGTCACATCAGTTTTCTTAACTGCTTGCTTAAACTGCAACGCCATTACTCCCTATGATTCTATTGGGAGACTCAATTTCGTCTCTCGTACTTTATTATGATTAACGCAGTTTTGCCTCTTGCACCATACTACTGCGAAACACTATAAGAGGCCAGGCCCACTTGGGTAATGACTCCCAAGTGTCAGCCTCCTGTTATCTTCTTTCCGTCTACGCTGAGAACTGAGCCCGAGCCACCATAGTTGCAGTTTTCAGCTTCCCACCTGATTTTATCCATGCTGCCAGATTTGGGCAATTATGAGAGTAACCCTTATGTTGTTTATACATTACTGTCCTGAATTCCCGTTGCGGTTGCTTCACAGTCAACACTATGCCCTTTCCGCCGTTTCATCGAGCCTATTAAGTGCCCTTGATCTTGACTGTCCTTTCACGCCTTATAATAGATCATACACCGAGGCAGCCACTAGACCTCGTACACCAAACTCTACAACTATAACTGTTACTGTGAATTCTTCATGTCTCATGTTCGTGGCCAGATTATTATATTTTGCCAATCTGGAAGAGTCCTGCCCGTCTAATCTGTATGGCCCTGTCAGCTATAACATTATAATCTGGTGTAACGATCAGGAATGTAGTACTTTATCTAGTCGTCTTCGAGATCTCCTAATGATTTCCGGGAATTCCCTCACTCAGGTAGATCTACCGCCATCTTGCTGTCATTTTCATAGTCAAGAATAGTTGGTAAACTGATATTTGGTTTGGGGTATGCTGACTTTCTTGCTCTCACAAAATTTGTATTTGTGGTACTTGGTCTGACTTTGTTGTTCGCTTTCAGCCTTGCCAGGTCTCTTGTAGCAGCCAGCTCATTTAGTACTCTGCTGTTGCGCTAGGTGTATCACCCATGCCGTAACAACATCTTGCAAGCTGAGAGCACATGTTCCAGCATCTGCTTCTCTTGGCACAAGATGCTCTGAGAATCCTTGGTTTCCCCATCTCACAAGATTTGCCTACGAAGGCAGACGATGTGATGACACATTGCTGTGATGCTTGTATGCATCACCTTATCATTCTCGGCTTCTCGGATTTACCAGATTGCTGTATCTCTGCTTTTCTAGTTTGACGCTTTGGGCCTCTAGCGAATGTCACCATGGCCAAATCCCAAGTTATTACTCTGCGTGTATCCGATTCGCCCCGAGAGTTTTCTGGGCAGCACTTAAAGCTTCCATAATTTTCCACTTCTTTCCAGTATTCAGTGTGGGCAACAACGTAATCTGCTGTATCATACAGCTTAACTGCAAGCCTTGCCTTTTCTGCTTTGTATTCGTCAATAACCGACTTGAAAGGGAGCACAACTTTGTCTTATTTTCATTCAGTTCTACCTTTTGGCAGATCAGGTGGCACTTCGTACCATTTCTTATGAACTTATTGATTTTTCCATAGCTTCCACTGTGTGTGCTTATTTCATATATAAGTAGTAGCCTAGCAAATTAGGGGTCAATTTGAATTGGCGGCATCACAGACTGAACTTTCCTATGCGCTTGCTTCGGTCTATGATCTGTAGTCCTCTGTCTGCCATTTCTCTTATCTGTTGAAATGCCATTGTGTATTTCATTTATGAAACATACCCCCTGCCAAGATTTTAACATGTTCCTAGATGACAGTAGGGGTTTTTTGGTTTGATACCATGAATGTGGCCTCAGTTGTCATTTCTTTTCTGACTGATCGGCTACTAGACTTCTTAGGTTTGTAGCATATTCTGCACAGCTTATAAGTTCATTCAGGCGTGCTGACATGGTCCGTGCCTTATGTTTATCTGATGTTAGAATTGTTGTGTCATCCATGAATGCTTTAGGCAGTGGCATGTGATACCTTGTATCACAAATCCTCAGCGCGTAGCGGATTACCTGCATTGCATCACGAATATTATCAAATAAATGTAGTTCCAACTACCAGTTCGATCCGCTTTGTCGTGTGCTCATTCTCAATGAGGTATGGAGTGAGTCTTTTAGCCATCACTGAGAACAATATTTTCCTTCCCCTCTGCGTAGCGAGAATGACCTGGCTTGACTGAAATCTATGGAGGTTTGTTCCTTTAGAATGTAATGTGACCGCGCTATATACTGATTACAGGTCCGTGGGTAAGTCGTTAATGATCGGGTCACTTCTGTGTAAATACTATGTGGCAGTTTGCAGGTACAGTATTGCTTCTTTCTATCTGACAAGTTAGTTTACTAGCCGTCCGCTAGAGGTGTTTATTCTTGTAGAGGTATAACAGGTTCATTCGTCTCTCGATAGTTGTTATTGTGTGCTATAGTGGTGTACTAATTAATGGAACTGGACCTTTGACCTCAACTTGACAAAATCTGCATAATTCAGCCGAGCCAAATAACATAGTTTATTTACATAAAATATATTGAACAAATGCAGCTGGTACCAGATCAATTTCTTTCATTTGAAGGTGGTTTCTATATGTATCAATATTTTTCCCGTCTCTCTCCCTAAGCGTGTGAGATACAAGAAAATCCCGTGTGGTTCATGACCTAGGTTACCTTGACTTTCTTTTCCATAGCTTTCAGTAAAAGTAGTTGAGCCTCTGTTTTCTTACTTAAATGTAATATTTCTCCAGCTTCTTTTCTTTCAACTGATTTATAGCAGGTCTTCGGTCTAACAAAATAAATTCTAGCTGTGGACTGAAAAAAATCGAGATGTACTTACTTCAGTTACTACCTTACTCAGTCTTTGCTCCTTGTTCAGAATATAGCGACTGCCGTTATTCTATTCTTTGAATGATAGCATTAAACTTTAACACAACCTAACTCATTTTGAAGAACTTCAAGAATCAAAACTTAGAAATGCCTTGGTTGTTCTGCGTAGATGAGACCGCTCACATGGATTCTCAACAACTCACAGGTACAGACACAACCTTCGCCGAGGCCTTCTATTCGGAACTCCCCTTAAGATTTTAACTTTTAGTTAGCTCGACGGTGTTGTGAGTTCTTGTCACCGTCGATGGTTTCGATTGGTGCTATTAAGGCAAATTGCTTACTGCCCCGAACGAAGTAATGGAAAGAATATTTCCTGGATGGTGAGCAAGGTCAAGCATCAGAAATGATAACCACTAGCATAGAAGAGGAAACAAATGGTGTTGATGATGGCATAAAGATGGAAGAACTGAAGGCAGCACTGGAGAAAATCAAGATGGGCAAAGCAGCAGGGCATGATGGTATAACACCAGAAATGGTTAAGTACATAGGAGCATCAGGCGACCTATTACTCTTAAGTGTCCTACAGGTAGCGTGGTGCAACAAGACCATACCAAAGGACTGTACAAGTATTTCAGAGCTGGCATTTGCTGATGATGTTGCCCTGATTTCTAAATCAGAGGCACATCTCCAATCCAACCAGCAAGAGGTTTAGAAGAGAGAGCGCTAGACTATACTATCAGCTGTCTTCCACCTGGCCTGGTTCCATTCTAGTCATCGGTCCTTCAAAGATTGTCTAAAGTTGTCCTCCCAGCGGACACTGGGTCGTCCTGGGGTTCTGGATCCCTGGCTTTTTGTTTCCAATGCTTGTCGTGGTAGCCGATCTTCTCCCATTCTGCAGACATGGCCAAACCATCTTAGTTGGGACTGTTCTACTTGGGTCTGCAGAGGGTGGGATTTAAGGCCTCGACGTATCGTCTGGTTGCGGACCATGTCTCTTCTTGTTACTTCAATCACCTTCCAAAGATACCTCATTTCTGAGGCTTGGATCTGGCTTTTGTGGGTTGTGGTCATTGCCCATGACTCGCATCCATATGTCAAAATTGGGACATAGGTACAGCGGTATACAGCCATCTTCGTTTTCTTACCAACCGGACGATATTACGTAGATGTCAGGGCTGCAGGGCGTCAGAAGGCGTGATAAGTCGGTTCGCTGAACATAGGACGTAGACAATCGCCTACATTCTCACCGAGCGCGCGAGCTTCTTCTCGGCATAAGTCCCGGTGAGGTGTGATACTTTACATCTGCACCGGTCAGTATTCAGACATTTGTCTGAAAAATCCCAAACTGACACGGCGCTCACTGTGGGCCATGGTCAGATGTAGTGTGAAAACTGCCCTGCATTGGAGACAGGTTGTCTGAGATTTGCAACTGACACGCGCTTGTCAACGCAGGTGCGTAATCGCCCGGTGGCAGTTACGACACGCCTCTAAGTATAACGTAGCTGTTATGAGAAGGGGGAGAGATCGGCGCGGGGAGATAGTTCATCCTTTGTCTGGTTTAAAATATTAACCCACGTTTGAAACTATTTCATTTCACTCAGTAACTTTGCAGTTAGACTAGAACAACCTTCGTTCGATTTCTAAATAATCTCTGTAAATAGAGATGGCCTTAGTTTGGTCGAAGTGGTTTAACGTTCTTGGTAATTCTGTGGTTGAGGTATATTAATATTATATATAATAGATATCTAGTTTTGTGAAGTGATTTAGTGTTAAAATCGCCGATTCCATTTTAAACTAGTTCTGTGTGCAGAGTGAATATTTTGATAGTTTGTTATTTCTTAAATCGTCGAGTTGCAGTGGAAATACAAAATAAATTATATTTTTAGCTTACTAAACAAGTAGCTGAAATAAGTTTAAATTAACTGTTAAATACTCAGTCGAAACTGTTTTAATAACTAACTTATAAATGCTAGATGCTACATCAGTGAATAGTGACGGAATACGCAGATATTCCTGAATTCATGATGATTGATTTTATAACTTACTTTACGGGAAGTTTTAATTATAAGTCAAGCGGTCGGCTTGCTATTTAAAATGTAAGTTATATTGAGTACATATATGTAAATTATTTGATATGTGTTCTTTCTTTTATATAGTGAAACGGTGGTACCCAACTTGCCAGCGTTTAGTAACCTGAGAGACATATTTGTGAGAAGCATAGACATTTCCTATCTTTAACCACGTGGGTTTCTTTGTTTCAAGTAACACGGGTCTGACAGTGCATAAGCCATCAGAGAGAGACAGTAATAGCAACCCCACTAACGGTTTCTAAAGACTAGAAATATATATATTGGGCTTTTTGAGCCAGTTCATATTGCTCCACAAATTTAAATGTACATGCTGCCTGGCGGCGAGAATATTACAAGATTAACATTCCGCAAGAGATTGTGACTAGTATTGTGGTGACAAAATATAGTACCTTCCTGGAAGTAGAAACCGATCTGACATTCCTTAATTCTAGAATCCAAAGCTAATGACATTGTGCTCTGCTAACTTTCGTGCCTAGACAAAATTTTATGTGACTTAATCAGACATCCGAAAAATTAGAACCCCCAAGGAATCGTTCCTTGAGAGTTTAGTACGTCTTTTGGAACTGGGGATTTCTTGGTCAAGGACTGCATTTTCGGGTCTGTGTGAAGGTCCTAGAATTGAGTATGTTCCCAGAAGCAGCGAGCAAAGTTGTGAGTATACATGTGTAAGAAAGGCCATGGCTGGATGAATGAGAGTACACAGGTCTGAGTGTTATTTTACCGGTGTATTATCGTCACACATTTGCTGTCTTAAATTTTTTTTTTACCTGCAGAATTTGTTACAAAATGCTAGAGTTTCTGTTTTTTCTTAGGTTAAATCAGATTTATCCAACTCTGTTCATATATTGACGAGAAAGAAAGAAATCTCTTAGACTAAACCCTACGTATCTATAACTCTTTGGGCCATCATCTGTTCTCTTAACGGGGCTGTGGGCTAAACCTAGAGTAAGATTTTAACGGGCTATCATCCTTGTAGCATTTTCTTAAATTTTATGACTATTTGTATATGTTTTTCCTTGATGTAATTTTTGGTGTTGTGAGAGATTTTTTTTTTTGATGATAATAATAAAAATCTCTCTTGGACAAAATCAGTGCGTTGGTCAGCTCGATCCCAACTATATATATAATCATTGTTATAGATTTTCCACGTCTGTGTGTTTAACTGTCGTCACGTGTATGTGCGTGCCCGTGAGTAGATAGAATTATATGTAATATATATGTGGTTTAGGCTGTCGGACTCTTTAAAAGCGGTCGTAGAAGATAGGTGAGAGAGAGAAGATTATCTCGATTCTCAAAGACAGCCTCTATATCACATTCTATCATCTCACGTGTGGAAAATTCTATTGTGTTTTTTTCACCAGCTCTCACTGTATCTATCACTCATTCCAATTTATTCAGAAGGGACCTAACCTAAGTCTTAATACTCCTATCCAAAATCTACGTCAATGACATCGTCTATGAGGAGTATGAACAGATAAGGTGGCAGGATATCGCCTTGTCTTACATCAGTGTGGTCCTGAACTCTTCTGACTTATGGTTAGCTGTCCTCACATAATTTCTGCAAGACTTGTAGAAGCTCTGTATAGCATGAATCAGAGGTGCTGGAATGTTTTTCCTTGCCAAATAGTCCCAAAGATTGCTCCAGGGGACCCTGTCAAACCCCTTTTCCAGATCTATGAAACAAAGATGGATCTCACTCTTATACTCAAGGGCCTTTACACTCAGCTGTCTGAGTGAAGATTAGGTCTTGAGTACTTCGGTTTGCTTGGAATCCGCACTGGACCTCATCCAATTGTGGCTCAGCTAGGCGTCGGAATCTCTGCTCTAGGATTCTAGAGTAGATTTTACCAGGGACACTGAGAAGGGATATGCCTCTATGGTTTCCACACTGTCGATTGTCACCCTTTTTGAAAATTGGTGTTATGATGGCAATCTCCCAATCCTCTGGTATGGTCTTGTTGTACAACGCTGCCTGGAGGACCCTTAAGAGTAATAGGTCGCCTGATGCTCCCATGTAATTAACCATTTCTGGTGTTATACCATCATGCCCTGCTGCTTTGCCCATCTTGATTTTCTCCAGTGCTGCCTTCAATTCTTTCATCTTTATGTCATCTTCACCATCATTGGTTTTCTCTTCTGTGCTAGACTATCATATCGGCTGTCTTCCTCCTCATGCTCACCATCCAGGAAATATTCCTTCCATCTTTCCATTACTCCCTTCGGGGCAGTAAGCAATTTGCCTTGCTTGTCCTTTATAAATTTGAGAGGGCATTGTTTTTCCTTCCTCGTGTTCTTTAGGGTCGTATAGAACAATTTCTGGTTTTCTTGTGCATCTTTTTCTATCTTGTCTCCAAATTCTTCCCAGGACTTCTGTTTTGCTGCTAGCACCTTGTTCTTTGCTTCTGTTCTGGGTGTCACATATTTTCTATATTTCTCCATTTGTCCTGTTGTGTTTTTAGCTCCTAAGTATTGTTTCCATGCCATTTCTTTTCTCTTATTTTCTCTTTGACTTCCTCTGTCCACCAAGGTGTCCTCTTTATCTTGTTCCCAAGTCGGACTTCACCACATGCTTCTGCAGCAGCTGTCTTTATGATGTCCTTGAATTTAAGCCAGAGGGTTTCCAAGTCATCAGGTTGTTCTTCTGTGTTTCTCACTGCTGCAGCAATAAGCCCCTGATATCTGGTCTTAATTTCTGGCTCTCTCAGCTTGTATTTCTTAATGCTCATTTCTTCCGTTCGTTTTCTTAGTTTCTCGCGTGATGTTGGGCAGTTCCTAGGCTAAGCAACTCTTTCAGTTGTTCTTTTGATTGTAAGCAGGTAGTGATCTCTTCCAATCTCTGGTCCCCTCCAGACTCTAGCTTCCCGGACATTTTTGAATGAGCTTCTCCTAACAATGGCATAGTCGATTACTGACTTCTCATTCTTTGTTGGTTCACATCTAGTGTATGCATGTATGCGCTTATGGGGGAACTTTGTGTTTGTAATGATCAGATTCTGTTCACTGCAGAATCTAAGGAGTCGCTTTCCATTGTCATTGAGAGTATCTTCTCCATATCTTCCAATAACTCCACCCCTTCTAGTATGGTCATTTCCAACTCTGGCATTGAAATCTCCAAGCACGATAATTTTATCTAGGCAGTCATCCACTGTCCTTTGAAGCAGCTCGCAGAATTCCTCCTTGACCTCTGCTCTCTCATCCTCATTTGGCCCATACCTTATGCAGGTTGACTATGGTTTTTCCTTCTTTTAGTTTTACAACCAAAATGCGCTCCGAGATAAAGTTCCATCCCTTGATACTATCTTTTTGGTTTTTGGCCACAATGCAACCTACGCCCCCTTTAGCTCTTTCAGATGTGGGTACACCACTGTAGATCAGCGTGTTGCCATCGAGATCCATGACTCCTTGTCCTTTTTTTTTTTTGTTGTTTCAGTTATAGCCAGGATTTCTAGTTTTGTTTTCCTCATCTCTTCCACCAGCTCCTCTTCTTTCCCATTTATACTTCTTGTGTTCGAAGTTCCATAAGTCGTAGTCCGTTCCAGTTCGTCGCCTTTAGAATCAGTCCGGTTTTCTCTCTTGTAGTTCTCGTAATCAAAAGTTTAAATCAAACAGGTGATTGGCCGGTTGTGCCTTTGCATGGTGGAGGGGCTGCCTCCTTACGGTCTCCGTGCAGGCCGCCCTCCTCCTTTTTCAGATGGGCTTGGGACCGGCCTAGGCGGAGTTAATTTTATTATCTCAGTTATGATTGTACTCAACATAGCTTGTGGTGGTAAACACTGTTGTTTGCTCTGTTTGACAAGAAAATAAAGGTCTGATACATCATGTCCGTTGTTTAAATTGTTGAGGTTCTAATTAGTTTCTGAGATGAAGAAAATAATATCACAATTAGCCTAAACTATAAAACAAGAAAATGTGCAAAACCAAGTGTCGCACCGGTATCCCGAACTGAACATTAATTGTCACAGCACAGTTGGATAAGATAGATGTAAATTAAGAAATATAAGAAAGATATATAGGATCTGATAAGTGGCTCGTTAAATGTTAGACTCCTATACAAGTAAGCTGCCATTACCGGTGTCAATACCTTGTCGAGGTATGGTGGCTTGCGTACCCTGATTACCCCCAGATCTATGCCAGCGGGAGTTTTACTCCTGGAAGGTTCTACCAAACTGGACAGGTTTGCACGGGCAGGGGTCAGACTAAAGCAGACACCCTGGTCCTCCAGGTTGGGGGTTTTAGCATAGGGCTGGCACCCCTGTCTATGTAAAAAAAAATTGAAGTTACGGAAACAACAACGAATAAACAAACTTTCCTGCGAGATGGACATTCGGAGTCTGAATCTCGTGTGGCTGTCAGTGGTGGGGACCGGGGGGAGGCCACTGGCATGAGGGCGGGCGTCCTGGCCGCAAGGCATGATACGGGAGTGGGATTTTGGAATGTCGGGACAGTGAGTGGGGACGGGTGGGCTAGGACGGCGGAGATGGGAGGCTATGGGTTATACGTTCTGGGGGTGGTCGAGATTGGATGGACGGGGGCAGGAGGGGTTGAAACAACAGCGGGAGAGGCGGTGCTTTGCTTTGGGGGAGAGGATGAACAGCACGGTGAGGGTGTGGCAGTTGTTCTGCAGAGAGGAGTGGAGGGGACATTGCTGGAGTGAAGACCCATCGGCGGCAGACTGATGGGATTGGGATTGAGAGGTGGATTCGCTAATACTGCAGTGATACAGTGCTGCGCACCGGCGGGTGACAACGGTGGTAGGTCAGGGATGAATTCTGTCGGCGGCTGCAGAGGGGGATGGAGGACACACCTGGATGTGGTCTTGTTATAGTGATGGGAGACCTCGGTGCGAGGGTTGGTGCACACGGTACATGTAATGAGGGGTAAATTAATATTAGACAAACATAAAGGTATGTTTTCAGGCACTCGTAAGAAATAAAGAAGTAGAACACTAGACAACAGAAAAACAACAGACATGAGTGGCTTACCCAGGATTTGAACACTGGACCTTCCGTGCAACAACCCCGCCTAGCTATGCAAGCGAATCACACCATCCTCCCTGCCATCCACGCATCACCAAAAAATGATGCTAAGACGGAGCAGCAGGCTAGGGTGGGGATAAATTAGTGAGTTTCTGTGGTATTGGCAACCTGGTCATTGGAGGAGCACTTTTCCCACATAGGGAGATTCACAGGTTGACATGGGAGCCACCGGATGGTCGGGACGGGGGCCAGTGGACCACGTCATGATTGGCGGTAGATGGAGACGTGCATTGCGGGATGTGAAGTGGGGGGGGGGGATGCAGATGTGGGAGGTGATCACCATTTAGTGGTGGCGGAACTGAGGGTGAGACTAGGAGGGGCTGGACGGGCTGTGGCTGCACGGAAAGGGTTTGACATCAGCGGATTGGGGGACCCCCTTGCCGGAAAGGCTTTTGCGGCTGGCATGGAGGGACGATGTCGGTTTGCCAGGGGTCGGGAGGGGACATTGGCTGATGGTGTGGACCAGAGGTTCAACACCATTTCAACAGTGTGTAAGGAAAACGGCGGGTCGTGCTTGGAATTCCGAGGGGTGGCGGGACTGGATGGCACAAGAAACATTGGACACCGTAGCACTGAGAGAGGAAATGAGGGGAGGGGGAATGGAAACGGGGTCCCCCAGGTTGGAGCAACTATGTGGCGAACAGTGCGGTCAGCTGGACAGGGAAGTTGGACGCCAGGCCCGAGCCAACGGGGGGCATTTCCTGGGCGGTCTTGTGAGACAGGCGGAGGGAGCGGCGCTGAGAGATGAACAGGGCACAATGTACAAGATGGCTAAATTCATCAGCGGAAGGCGGGGTGCAGGCAATATTGCATTAGTGGGAGATGGGCGGGAAGGTCTCGTCGCGACAGCAGAGGGACGGGAGACGGGGTGGGCCGAGCGCTTCGGGAGGCTCTGGGCGGGGAACCGCCGGAGACACAGTTGGGTGTTCCTGGGGCTGAGGGCGATCTGGATATGGGTACAGACATTCCGCGAGGGGAGGAGATCGTCGCAGCGGTCGAGGGGTTGGGAAACGAAGGAGCTCCTGGCCATGATGGCTTGGGTGCGGAGCTGTTTGGGACGGACCCTGAGCTGGCGGCGGGGCTATTGGAGCCGCTGTTTGCGCAGGTCTGGAGGGCGGGGACGGCACCATCGGAGTGGAACGGGAGAATGGTTGTCTGGTTGCCGGGGGGGGGGGGAGATCTTGCGGACTGCAATGGTTGGAGAGGGGTCGCTCTTTTCTCGGTTCCCAGCGAAGTGCTGGGCGGGTTGGTTATACAGAGAGTTTCAAGGGCGGTGGCCCACAGGCTGAGGAAGGGGCGGGCAGGATTTTGAGACAGCGGAGGATGTGTGGACCGTGTATTCACTTTCGGGAACATTGTGGGGCAGTGCTCGGGGTGGCAGGGACGGCTGTACATTGATTTCGTTGATTTCGAGGGGGCTTTTGACAGCGTGCATGGGGACAGTTTATGGAAAGTGCTAATGGTTTGTTGAGTTCCAAGCTGCATGCTGTCAATCATGGAGGGCCTCTACGCCGGCTTTGCATGTCGGGCAGCCTGGCCTTTGGGGTGGGGACAGGGGTGCGGCAGGGATGCCCCTTGTCAACCGCTCTAATTTTGGCAGTCATGGACTGGGTGGTGCGCCGGACGGCAGAGGGCGGTCCGGGAGGAATCGGGATGGACTGCGTTTTCTACGTTGGAGGATCTGGAATGTGCGGATGACGTTGCACTGCTGGCGCATTCGCATCGGCGCATCCGGGAAGGGACGGATAAACTTGGTGGGTTTGGCCGGCGGGTGGGCTTGGGCATCAATTTAGAGAGGCCAGGGGTCATGGCGCTCGGTGTGAGCGGCCCTGGGCTCGTGTCGGTGGGGAGTCGGCGGCTGGTGCAGACGGGCGCCTTCACATGCCTGGGATGCGTGGTGACATCGGACGGCGGGGCGGGCAGGGGCATCAACATCGGAGTGGATAGGGCGGGAGCAGCCTATTTTAGCCTAGGCAACATCTGGAGGTCCTCTCAATGCAAGCACAAGCGCAAAATTAAGATTATGTCAGAGCTGTGTGCTTTCTGTGCTTCTCTATGGTGCGGAGTGCTGGAGAGTTGCAGAGAGGGAAATGTCGAAGTTGTCCTCTTTTCACACGGCATGCCTAAGAAAAATTTACCGAGTCTTTTTGGCCGAATGCCATCACCGGCCGAGATCTGCTTGCTCTGAGCGGGCGAGAGGACATGCACACCATCATGGCTGGCAGACGCTGGAGCTGGGTTGGCCATATCCTCAGGGGAGACCCCGATGCCATCGCAGGGGCAGCTGTGCTTTGGTCCCCTGGGGGAAGGCGAAAGAGAGGCCGACCAGGGGCAACCTGGCGGGGGGACTGTGGAGGCTGAGATGCAGGGAATGAACCGGAGTTGGGGCGCTGTACGAGGGATGGCCACCGACCGAGCAAGGTGGAATCAATTTGTTGTTGCCCTACAAGACGCCACTAGGCGTGATGGTCACTGACTGCTTTGACGGTCGGCGGCTAAGGATCAAAGAAGAATAAGAATACAAGTAAGGGGTGAATAGGAAGGCGAATATTCCCACAAAGAGATAATGTCTTAGAAGGGCAGATGAGAATGGATTATGTTTCCTTGCGACAAATCTCCCCTATTATTCTTACTGAATATTATAATTATTATTAAGCCCCCATCCTTTCATACTGAGGAAATGACATATATATGGATTTAAGTCAGTACGTGTAAGAAACTCACTCGACCACTTGGTAGATGATATAACTTATGTACAGATATTTAATCCCTAAACCCCACCCACATACGACACAAAGAAAAATGAAAAGGTGAACGATAATAATATGGTCATAAACACTGAATGACTAAAAGTCCTAGTATGTCCTACTAATCATCATTTGCACTGGTGTGGCTATCATGAGAATTGCCTTACGTTATTGATTGTAAAGTTCCTTGGTGATAATCTGGAAGGCACTTTAAAACGTTCCGTGATTATTCGGGTGAAAGTTCTGTTTGAAATTTTAAATAAGATCTCTGAGATATCTGGAGGAAGAATAATTCTTATGCTTTATGGACTTAGCTGTAATGTGGTGTCAGCCCTGGCGCAGGTTGTTAGGTGATGTCATCCAGCAGCGATATGACGTTATACGTGCGAGCGTTGATCTATGCCCCTTTATGCTTTAGGTTCTGCTGATCTGTCAAAAGACTGACTGTCTGTTACCGTCAGGCGCCAGACACTAAATTATGCAATTGCGAATGTTGTCCGCTCAGAAAATATAAATGTCTGAAGAAACAAATGTGGCTTCATGAGTTTTCCTGTTAAATGGGAACAGCTATCATTCCCATTCAAACCGCATACACCAGGCATTTCACAATTACCCTCTTTCATTCAATAAGAGGACTATAATGTCATACAATATAGAGATTACATGCAAACTTTCCATGTTATATAAGATATTTATACTTCACTTTCATACAGTCACAGCCATCTTATATTCATCTGACTTCCTTTCTTGAGATGGCACAGAGTCTAGAGTTTACAGGCAAACTTCCCTGTTATATATGATATGCATACTTCACTATCACACAGTCATGCATCAGGCATATCAACGTAATGTCCTCTGACTTCATCTCATAGTCTAGACATGATAGGTAAACTTAGACCTATGTAACTTCAGGAGTTAATTAATCTAGCCAATCTCGTTTCCCAAGAATTGTGCTCTACAATTATAGTCCGCTACTTCACACAATGATGAATAGCAATAAAATATAGTACATTAATATTACACAAGTAGATAAAGTGAGTGATCGACTGGCCAAGCGATTAGAGCGCAATTCTCTGTAGCAAAACTATATAGTTTTGAGACTGAAACCTGGGTGTGGCACAATCCAGTTTCTTCTTCTTCCTTGATCCATAACCGCCAACCGTCAAAGCAGTCAGCGGCCATCACGCCTGGTGGTGTCTTGTAGGGCAGCAACAAATTGATTCCACCTTGCTCGGTTGGCGGCCATCCTTCGTACAGTGCCCCAACTGTGGTTCATTCTTTGCATCTCAGCTTCCACAGTTCTCCGCCAAGTTGTTTTTGGTCGGCCTCTCTTTCGCTTTCCCTCGGGGGTCCATTGAATAGCTGTTCTTGTGATGGTATCAGGGTCCCTTCTGAGGACGTGGCCAACCCAACTCCAGCGTCTGCCAGCTATGATGGTGTGCATGTCCTCCTGGTTACTCCGAATAAGTAGTTCTTGGTTGCTGATGGTGTTTGGCCAAAAGATTCGGAGAATTTTCCTTAGGCAGATTGTGTGGAAGGAGGACAGTTTCGACATTTCCTTCTCTGTTACTCTTCAACATTCCACGCCATAGAGAAGCACAGAAAGTACACAGCTCTCATACTGTCTTAATTTGGTGTTTGTGCTGTACTGGGAAGACTTCCAAATGTTGTTGAGAACAGCAAAGGCTATTCTCGCTTTATTCATTCTGTTGTTAACAACGCTCCAGTTTACCAGCTGTAAATGGGCACTCAGCTGTGCTCATTGGATATGGAAGGAAAAGGCAGCGAGGAAGGGAACTGGTCACCTAACCTCGTAAAATCTGGGTCTTTCATGGTGAAGCATCTAACACTTCATTTACCTATGGCAATCTCTGCCATGGGACATCCTTTATCTTTGTAATAGATAAAGCAATTAATATGATAGATGTTATTTTTTATTGGCGGTGGAGCTAGGTGAGATAAGTTTTTAATACAAGCAGCAGTCACTCACGTAGCCGCTGTGCAGATCATATCAAGAATTACATACTTTTACACCAATGAATATTCTACATACATATTTTGCGAAGTCTATACGAACCTGAACAGAGTGAAATCATATTATACCGCTTGGTTAACTTCAAAGAATCAGTAATCTGGACTTCCTCGCCATGTAGATGCACTCGGCCGACAAGTTGTGCGTGTAAGTGGCGTTTGGATCTAAGCTTCTGAGCTAGTAGTGACGCAACCTTGACTGGCACTGGCAATCAGCTTCACCACACTGTAATTAATGGTTACTCAGGACACAGGCACTTGCCTTTATAGTCAAATTTGATGCTGGCGTTCTGCTTCAGATCTATCGAATAGGATACAATAAAACACTGTAGGCTTCCAGACTTTAAGACGCCTTTATACTCTTAACAAAGGTATAATGTCTGGCCGTCTGTTATTGCCTGTGGTTAACGGATTTGCATTATTGGCTCCGTAACCTTTAGTAGGCGCCGTGATGTCTGGGAAACACTGGTTAACGAGAAGAAAAGACCAAAGTGTAACATGAATATTACTGAGAATAAAGAAGAGAGAGCGAGGACGGGAAGGGAGACAACGATGGAGATAGGAATAGACCGTGTTACAACACCAAGACAAGGCCAAAGAAATGGATCACAGAGAGTAGCAGATTGAAAACGTTCTCGTAGCTGTTTTTCCAAAAAGTGGACATTGGAAAAATAAAACATAAGAGGACCTAAAGTGTACATCGGATTAATTATTAACAACTTCACTGATGTTGGGATTGGAGCACGGCTCAACTTTGTCATAGTGGATTTAAATTCAAGTGTCAAGTCCTTAGCCTGTAACTGTTCAGATGTATTATCAATTAAAATTTCGTGTTCTAGATGTCCATACGAGAGTGATCTTTCATATGTTGTATTTCGTGGCCTTGAATTTCAGTGTTGACCACAGCTCTTGTCTTGGACTAGTTGTTCCCAGTTCTTTGGCCTCTTCACAAGGCGCACTTTCTTGCTTTAGCTTCCATACCACATGTGTGCATATATGTTGTCGTTTTATGTACCATTGTCTGCAAGTCTTGTATGTTATTGCTAAATAGACTTACATCGTCCACGTGCCCTTGAATAAGATTTGGTGTGTGACGTTTCTGATATGTTTGTTCAATCCATCGCAGTCATTTATCAATCCTTTGTTCGAAAACTACTACACTCCAAGGACATCCCTGAATAATGCCTTTCTTGCGCTCAGTTTGGTTTGTGATAGCCTTGGCGTTTTTAACTTGACATGAGGAGTCGCTCTTTGGTGATATTCACAAAGACGTCCAGGTAACCTGACTCAGATAGTTCCATCAGCATAAACTCTTGGTCAATACTACCAAATGCGTCTTTGATGTCAACGAAGCATGGAAAGGCCATTCCTGGTTGTCGTGAAATATTCTAATCCACATATATAAATTAAAAGGTAAATGTAAAGCCTAACAAATAAATTTAATAAAAGGAAGAAGAATGGTAAAGAACAGTGCTGTCACAATGGCAGTACTCGAAATCCCCTTTGTTTTATGCTTCGTCTGCAAATTGTAACGTTTCCACGTTAAATATAAGCCACTGCATAAATACAAGCGTTTCCACAACACATTAAAACGGGTATTGCATTTCTAAGAAAAACATTGAGAGGCACTGCGTAATGACCTAAATTAATCCTAACATTAATTATACTACGTTACCAAAAACGAACGAAAGATGGACTCAAATAGAAAGAGAGAGGGGCGAATAAAATCAGGAACGCATGCAAAATTAAACACGCGTCTCGCTATTAATGCCACCCCCAACAAGCGTAACGCGATACACAATTACTACTATCACGCGTGTAAGGCCACATGCACTAACTTTTTTTTCAGACGGACAGTGATAAAAACACTAACCTTCCCAGAGTTAGGTTTTAAAATCCTGAAAAACGCTTATTAGAAAAGATGACAATAGATGGGTTTACGTTTGAAAACATTACAGTACCCAGACAGCACATCTTCGAAACAGGAGGTAGAAGAAATTGCATATTTTGAACGCAGCCACTTAGCTCTTTTAAATTTGTATATTTGGGTTCCTTAGGGCTTGCTGACAAAGAATATGTAAAACGTTACGCAAATAGTCTAGGAATTAACAAGTTATAGCCAAAATAAAATGATGGTGCTGTCAGACAACACCCCAAAATCAGAATCGCTCAGTGGTAGATTTTTTTAAACCTTCATTGTACGGGAAATGGGCCACAAGTTACATTTGAACTGATTGGCTGGAATGATATGTAAGGCTAAACACGATTAGTCGGACTATAAATGCTATCCTTGGTTGTTAGGGGAGACGTAGGAAGGTAAAATTTTTTCAAACACTTGTCGAAACGTGGCTCCATTGGCCAGACTCGCTGATATAATCACTTAGGAGCGTTAGTTCGAGACCATAGTTCAAATAAGCTTGATAAAGCAACAGTGCGTTGAAGCCAGCTCATATTTTTGCTAAATAAAAGCCTGGAACATAAGCAGATGGGAATTTGTGCCAGTATTTGTGCCAGAATTCATTGCTAGTCAACGTATCTGTGTTTATTCTATGAATTGTGGTAAGCTTGAAACATTCAGTATCTTTTAATGAAAATTGAATGTGAATTGTTAATTTATGCCTGTATATATGTGTAGTTCAGTAGCAAACATGATGTAAAGCCTATAATGCTCCAGCCTGAACAGAAGGTGTCGGAGGAAAGTAAAACGGCATGGAATGGCCAAACAGTACACTGACACCTAGATGATTGACTAGAAAGAAATAATGCTGGAATTGCAGAGGCGTAGTAACCATTAAGGAGGTTAATACTGGTATAAAGTATTTCAGATGAAGCTGACAGTTGGCCTAACGCTCTGAACTCAATGTTTGTGTTGTATTGTGCTCAGTGTAGAACTAGAGTATCAATTAGTTGTGAAGTAGAAGGTACATCCTTCTTGTTTTCAGGGACCGTGGTCTTGATGGTATTGAGCAGCACCTGGTCAGAGCTTTGCTGAATCCAGAGTCGGACAGCATACTCCTTGGTCCATTTAGCTATCAGTGAGGTGTCTCCAGAGCACAGGGGAGAAATCGAGCAGAGGAGTCCTTTCCTGCCGCCATCACGCAAGATAAGCTGATGTGGCCAGCTGAGCTCAAAATTATGTACCCCCATCTTAAAATAACATTGTAACATAAACTTAAGAGGGGAAGTAAATTGTTTTAATATCAGGAACTGAGAACATCTCCAATACTATTTCCAATAAAGACAAACTATTGAAGTCATGATGACAAATACCAACAGAGCTTGAACAAAACAAAACCAGTATTACCTCATATTACTACTACACAACTGACACACATAGGATACTTTTAATAATATATGTCACTACAATATTCATATTGAGAAATTCTGTACATATAACTTGTAATTAAAATTGATTGTGATTCCTGGTTCCCTTTGTATTTGAATCAGGACACATATTCATTCATGACAGCAATGAATACATATTGTTATTTGAAAAGTTATCAGTGACTCCTTTAAGATATCCTTGTAGAGTGTTTTATGTATGTGAGTGTCACAGTGTTGTCAAGTGTGGTGGAATAAATTAAATTGTTTATCTGTCTGTTGTTGTTATGACTTACACTTCATCATACACATACCCTAGACAACTTCACCACATATATTGGGGTCTCGCTCTTGGGATTTTGAATCTTTCCCTATTAAAAATATTGGGGGTAATTCACTTCAGGGAATATAAGAATTAAAAGGTATCCTTGGGTGGAATTAAATAAGGTTGAGCTCACGGTGCCTGTGTTGTCCATTAGATATATATTTAGAGATTGAATTGTTGGTTAGACATTGTATAAATTTACCTGATAGACAATGGCGGACCTGGCCAAATTTCGATCTGCTGCTGTTCAGACTGCAAAAGAGTTAGGATTAGATGGGCAAGTTATGGTTGCCTATGTCACTACGGAATGTGACAAATTTATTGAACGCGAAGAAAGAAGGTTTGAAGCCGAAAGAAAGTTAGAGGCTGAAAGGGAAATTAAGAAGTTACAATTTGAGGCTGAGGCTGAGACTAAGAGGTTGCAGGCTGAGGCTGAGAACTAAGAGGTTGCAGATTGAGGCTGAGGCTAAGAAATTGGAGGCAGAAAGAGAAGAACAGAAGAAGAAGAAGATTGACTGCAGAAAGGAAGAGAAGAAAGAAGATTGACTGCAGAAAGGGAAGAGAAGAAAGAAATTAGCTGCAGAAAGGGAAGCAGAAAAAGATAGAAAGATTACAAAGGGAACATGAGTTACGACTAAGGGAGTTTGAGTTTCAAGGCCATGCTCCTGAAAAATGGTGCCAGTCCCTTTGCCTCTGATGCCACTGCTAGCCAAGGAGCCTCAACCTCAGCTATGAATTTTCATTTAGATCATTTTGTTGAGAAAGACGATGATATAGAGAGCTACCTAAATAGGTATGAACTATTAGCTACCACGTATGGGTTAGAGAGAGAAAGGTGGAGCTTAAAGTTATCTCAAGGACTTCGTGGGGCAGCTTATGAAGTTTTTGCAAAAATGAGCAGAGGTGATCAGGAAAATTATGACATGCTAAAGCAGGCTCTTTTGTTAAGATATGAAAAGAATGCAGAAATTTATAGGAAAAAATTTAGGAATGCTAAACTACTGTCAGGTGAAACCTATCACCAGTTCTCTGCACGAATAGAGACATACTTGGAGAAATGGACTTCTCTGGGGAAAACCCAAGATCTTAAGGAAATGGTCCTTATAGAGCAATTAAGAGAGTCCATGGCTCCAGACCTGAGAAAGTTTCTCATGGAACAAGGTGCAGAGAGGCTGGGTGAGTTGCTAAATGTTGCTGAAAGGTATCAAGCAGCTCAAGCAGAGGTAACAGGTAATAAAAAGAAACAAGTGGATAACTTTAGGGCACCACAGGACTTTAATAAATTTGATCCTAGGGATCAAAAACAAAGGTAAGCACCAGTTTGATAGGCCACGGTATGAAAATAAAAATAAATTCCCACAATTCGATGAAAGGAAATATGATGAAAGAAAATCTTTCAACCAAGGAAAAAGGTGGTGTAAGAATTGTCAGATGGACAATCATGACACTGACCGTTGCAGAAGGAAACCTGTGTATATGGCAACCCTTCAGGTCAGGTCGACCTCAAGACAGGAGGAGGATATTATGTTGGATACCACTCCAGAAGAGATGAGGAAGGCACAGGCTGGGGATAAAACACTCAAGCCTTGTTTCAGAAAATTGTCAACTTGTCATACAACTCCAGGCAAGGGAGATTTTTACATGAAAAACAAGTTGATGTATAGGAAGACTGGAGCAGATCCAAAGGTCAGGGACAGCTGGTACTTCCTAAAAGATATAGGGCAGACTTAATAAGGAGCCTACATGTGAAACCAGATGGGGACCATGAGAAGATAGGTACCATCATTCAAAAGGTGGCTCACAATTATTATTGGCCCAAAGCAAGATGGACATTGAGAATTTTGTAGAAAGGTGTAGCATAGCACATGAGGGAACACCCACAAGTGGGAACATTGATCAGGACCTGGACACGCCACGGGGGGCAAAATTAGGCCTGATAATAAAAAGAAAAATAGATTTGATAAAGTGGACCAAATGGAATGGGAAGCCCCTTTTCACGGACAAGCTTCACTTAACTGTTTTACAATGGCCACTATGCGGAGAGTGCAAAAAGATGTCTTACCCCAGGATAAGCCGACAATCCCTCAATCGGACTTTAACAAACTGGAGGAAGAAGATGTAGAGAGGAAATCTCTCATCAAGAATTCTAAGTGGGGAGAAAGCCCCAAGAAAAGAATTGGTAGCGGTCGTTTTGTGCATGATAATTCTGGAGAAAAATCATCACTATAAAGCTTCGAGTGGAAGAGACCATACCGGTGCATGGACAAATAGGTCCACAAAATTAAAGGTCCATATGTAGCTTTGTTAAGAACGTGGACTGATGAAAAGGCAGAGGAAAACATTACATCTTCATACCAATATGTGAATGAGCTGACCACTCGTTTAAAAAACTGGCTGGAAACTTGCCAATGAAAATTTGAAACAAGCCAGGAAGAAACATGCTGCCTATTATAACAGGAAGGCGAAAGACAGAAATTTGGCTGTGGGAGAGAAAGTACTGCTTCTTTTGCCCGGGAGTCAGAATAAGTTACAAATTGGATGGCAGGGTCCATATACAGTTTTAGAGAAGGTGTCTAGAAACAAATTATAAGATAGATAAGAAGGGGAAAGAAAAAATCTATCATGTGAATCTCCTGAAGAAATATTTGGAAAGAGAACATCAGGAAGAGACACACTTGTTGACCTTGTCCATCGCCATGGAGATGAAAAAGGAACCACTTTCATCATTTGAATATCCATTACACCCCTGTGAGACAGCAGCACAGGTGAAAATCAGTACACATTTAACGAAAACTCAGAAAGAGAGAGTGCAACAGGTTCTAAATAATCATGCAGAGGTGTTAACAGACCGACCAGGGCATACAAACCTATTGGAATATGATATGAAAACTGATAGACCCCACACCTGTCTGTATGAAACCATATTCGATTCCGTTTGCTAAGGAGAAAGCTTTGAAGGAAGAGATAGACTATCTATTGAAGGAAGGAATTATTTCGCACAGTGAATCTTCGTATAGTTCCGGTGTTGTACTCTTAAGGAAGCCCTCTGGAGAACATAGACTCTGTATAGATTACAGGAGACTGAATGCTATTACAGAAGGACAGGTGGATCCATTGCCGGATACAAATCAGCTGTTTGCCAGACTAAATAAAGCTAAATATTTCTCAAAAGTGGATCTGAGTAAAGGATACTATCAGATTCCAGTAAAGCCTGAGGTTAGACCATACCTAGCTTTTAGTACCTCAGAAGGACACTATGAGTTTAATAGATTGCCATTTGGATTGAAGAATGCGCCTAGTGTCTTCTCTAGAATGATGAGAAAATTGTTGGATGTAAACATTTCGGAGGAACGTAATGAATCCCTGAGTTGCCTCTTTGATTGAGGATATTCCGAATGTTTCATACAGGATAATAAGAAGATTATGGGATCCACTACTAAAACTCTGCTATCACCAGGTATATGTTATCTCCTCATAACGTACATTTTGAGGGAAATATAATGTTCTCTGGACATGTCATTGCGCAGACTCAGAGAAGAGAAATGGTGAATACGGGTTGCAAAGCAGCATTAAGACAAGCACTCACACTTGCGGCTGTTCAGTAACATAACCGAAATATATTATTGGTTGTAGAAGTCTGAGGCAGATTTCAAGAGTAGTGCCTACTCTGAATGGACCCAACTACATAAAACCATGATAGCACCACAGCAGAGTAAAGTCAAGTTGACTTACATTTATCTATGTGTATATAGAATAAAGGACTGACATATAATGTCTGTTTTAAGAGGGGAGGTGTCGTGAAATATTCTAATCCACATATATAAATTAAAAGGTAAATGTAAAGCCTAACAAATAAATTTAATAAAAGGAAGAAGAATGGTAAAGAACAGTGCTGTAACAATGGCAGTACTCGAAATCCCCTTTGTTTTATGCTTCGTCTGCAAATTGTAACGTTTCCACGTTAAATATAAGCCACTGCATAAATACAAGCGTTTCCACAACACATTAAAACGGGTATTGCATTTCTAAGAAAAACATTGAGAGGCACTGCGTAATGACCTAAATTAATCCTAACATTAATTATACTACGTTACCAAAAACGAACGAACAGATGGACTCAAATAGAAAGAGAGAGGGGCGAATAAAATCAGGAACGCATGCAAAATTAAACACGCGTCTCGCTATTAATGCCACCCCCAACAAGCGTAACGCGATACACAATTACTACTATCACGCGTGTAAGGCCACATGCACTAACTTTTTTTTTCAGACGGACAGTGATAAAAACACTAACCTTCCCAGAGTTAGGTTTTAAAATCCTGAAAAATGCTTATTAGAAAAGATGACAATAGATGGGTTTACGTTTGAAAACATTACAGTACCCAGACAGCACATCTTCGAAACAGGAGGTAGAAGAAATTGCATATTTTGAACGCAGCCACTTAGCTCTTTTAAATTTGTATATTTGGGTTCCTTAGGGCTTGCTGACAAAGAATATGTAAAACGTTACGCAAATAGTCTAGGAATTAACAAGTTATAGCCAAAATAAAATGATGGTGCTGTCAGACAACACCCCAAAATCAGAATCGCTCAGTGGTAGATTTTTTAAACCTTCATTGTACGGGAAATGGGCCACAAGTTACATTTGAACTGATTGGCTGGAATGATATGTAAGGCTAAACACGATTAGTCGGACTATAAATGCTATCCTTGGTTGTTAGGGGAGACGTAGGAAGGTAAAATTTTTTCAAACACTTGTCGAAACGTGGCTCCATTGGCCAGACTCGCTGATATAATCACTTAGGAGCGTTAGTTCGAGACCACTAGTTCAAATAAGCTTGATAAAGCAACAGTGCGTTGAAGCCAGCTCATATTTTTGCTAAATAAAAGCCTGGAACATAAGCAGATGGGAATTTGTGCCAGTATTTGTGCCAGAATTCATTGCTAGTCAACGTATCTGTGTTTATTCTATGAATTGTGGTAAGCTTGAAACATTCAGTATCTTTTAATGAAAATTGAATGTGAATTGTTAATTTATGCCTGTATATATGTGTAGTTCAGTAGCAAACATGATGTAAAGCCTATAATGCTCCAGCCTGAACAGAAGGTGTCGGAGGAAAGTAAAACGGCATGGAATGGCCAAACAGTACACTGACACCTAGATGATTGACTAGAAAGAAATAATGCTGGAATTGCAGAGGCGTAGTAACCATTAAGGAGGTTAATACTGGTATAAAGTATTTCAGATGAAGCTGACAGTTGGCAAAACGCTCTGAACTCAATGTTTGTGTTGTATTGTGCTCAGTGTAGAACTAGAGTATCAATTAGTTGTGAAGTAGAAGGTACATCCTTCTTGTTTTCAGGGACCGTGGTCTTGATGGTATTGAGCAGCACCTGGTCAGAGCTTTGCTGAATCCAGAGTCGGACAGCATACTCCTTGGTCCATTTAGCTAGCAGTGAGGTGTCTCCAGAGCACAGGGGAGAAATCGAGCAGAGGAGTCCTTTCCTGCCGCCATCACGCAAGATAAGCTGATGTGGACAGCTGAGCTCAACATTATGTACCCCATCTTAAAATAACATTGTAACATAAACTTAAGAGGGGAAGTAAATTGTTTTAATATCAGGAACTGAGAACATCTCCAATACTATTTCCAATAAAGACAAACTATTGAAGTCATGATGACAAATACCAACAGAGCTTGAACAAAACAAAACCAGTATTACCTCATATTACAACTACACAACTGACACACATAGGATACTTTTAATAATATATGTCACTACAATATTCATATTGAGAAATTCTGTACATATAACTTGTAATTAAAATTGATTGTGATTCCTGGTTCTCTTTGTATTTGAATCAGGAGTGGAATAAATTAAATTGTTTATCTGTCTGTTGTTGTTTTGACTTACACTTCATCATACACATACCCTAGACATATAACGTAGTCATCACACTATTCCAGAATAATTCTGACTGAGGTATACATATGTGGCAGCAAGTAAGGTTATATATAATACACTACTCTTATTAGATATATATATATACCTTCACAGCTGATCTCAGTCAGTACACTAAGTCCCCTATAAATATTTATAACATCCCACTTCACCACACTGGTGAATGTAAAAAAAATCAATAGCTGCTATTTTTAGGGTCTTGCAGTCCTTCTAGACATCGATGCTTTCTGCCGAAGTGATAGGTGTTGGGTTTCATGTGGCGGGATGAATTAATGTCATAAAAAGCTTTTAACATGACAGCAGGAGAGAGATGGGTTTCCAGTCTTCAATGATATTTTCATTTCCTTTGATTTTGGGTACAAGGGTTATCACACCATGTTTCCAGTCTGGTGGTACACGTTGACTGAATAAGCAAATATTTAAAATAATGATGACAATCGGCGCCAGTTTCTTTGATTGGTGTTTAATCTTTACGCCATATGCACCTAGCGATTTCCTGCTAGGCAGTTTATTTACAAATGACATGGCTTCCTCTAAAGTAAATGGCTCAGTGAATGGTTTCCACTGGGGCTTTGTGGTTATTATATCTTTCTTCCATAGTGGTTCACTTGCTTACTTACTTACTTAGTCGTTCCCCTTCAACCGTGACGTGTAGAGGTTCACTTGCAATAGTATTAATTTTGCGCAAGGCAACGTTCTTGAAAATGTATTTCTATATTATTTGAGTCTATATTACTCGTAGCAGTTCTAAAGAATACAGAGGTCATGACACTCAATATGGGCAGTGCTGAGCCCATAACAAAAAGGAACCAAAAGCTAGAACAGACACATTTACATACCTAGGATGCATTGTAACACCAGACGGCGGAACATGCAAAGAAATCAATAACAGAGTGACTAAAACGAAAACAGCCTTTGCTAGTCTAAATAACATCTAGAAACCCTCTAAGTACAACACAAACACCTAATTAAGATTATTTGAGAACTGTGTACTTTCTGCGCTTCTCTATTGTGCGGAATGCTGGAGAGTAACAGAGAAGGAAATGTCGAAACTGTCCTCTTTCCACACAATATGCGTAAGGAAAATTCTCCGAATCTTAAGGCTGAATTCCATCACCAATCAAGAACTGCTGTGGTATAGAATGCAGTTTAAGGGAAGAGATAAAAGGGATGGAACAGTAAAATAGGAACCTTAGTGAAACATTTAGGTAAGGGTTAGGTATTATAAGGTTAGGTAGTAAACAGGTTGGCGTGATGTAGCCGGGAGCTCACCTGGTCTCAATGCGAAATAGATGATCAAGAGTAGAACGAGAAAAGTGATTGGGCTTAGGTCAGATGACCAGACCAATCAGAAGGGAAGAACACTTAGCGATCAACGTTGAAGAGGGAAATAGGTTTTTTACGGGCAGTTGGAGCAGAGACGTTCGACGGGAGATATGCGGAAGAGCAGTTAGACGGAGCGGTTAGCTCGATAAATAATAGCAAAAGTAGAAGTTAATAACAAGTTCTTAAGAAGAGAGATTTAGCTATGACCATGTCTTCGTAAATGCAGTAAGTTCATTGTTAAAGGGGGAAATATACTACTGGACAAAAGTTAGGGGCCACCATTCAGTTTAGACAAGGTTTATATAATTGATTAGCAAACTGTAAAGACAAGTGAAAATGTCATTAAAACTGAGCTCAGAGAAATGTGTATACATTTCTGTGTGCACTAGGTTAATTTTTTTTTTTTTAATGTCCAAAAACTGGGTCACTTTAACCCGCACGTGAAAATTGCCATTGTTGCTGCAAAACACTAGTTCAAAAGGTGAAAAAGTGAGTTGAATTTGAATGCACGTGGAAAATGATCATCGGTAAAGAGTGTTCACCGTTGTTATGCAATAAATCAGTATGACAAGTGGTCGAAATGATCACTGCATTAGCCATGCCACCAAGGAGAAGTCTCAGCACTGTAGACCGTGGTCGAGCCATGGCATGGATTCAGGATGGTCAATCTGTTCGTCATGTTGCAAGACGTTTAGCAGTGTCCCACTCTACCATTCAGAGACTTCTTGAGAGATTTCAAGCTACCGGACATTTGGAAAATTGTCCCTGCTGACGAAGAATTATATAAACCTTGTCTAAACTGAATGGCGGCCCTTAACTTTTGTCCAGTAGTATATATATTATTATAGTTATTTTTGTAAAGCTGATCATGCTATGAACACGAATGCAAATGGGCAGTTACTCAGGAACAACTTAATAGACAAACACATGAGCCGGCAAGTTGGCAGGTCCACAGCAGACATAGTGACATATTTATTTTCATCAAAATTGGCTTCATCAATCAATACGTATGTGGCATAGAAGTATGTTTCAATAGTATAGTTCTTCACAATAAATCTTCCGTCCATACATCTCAATTATAGGCATCATAATACTTGGCAGTATAATAACGATACAATTCTCTCCTCTCCTTCAATTCTGACCGTTGTGTCTAGAGGTTCGTGTAGATTACGAGAACCCAAGCAATGCGGTAGACATAACTTAGATGCATTATTCGTAACAAAAATATTCCCTGGACATGGTAGTAACTTCTGGGCAAGTTAGGTGCCAAACGGCATAATACAAATACGTGGCGGCCTCCAAGATAACAATGCCACAATAAAATCACGTTCAAAGTCTCCACTATCTTGAGAGCTTGAACAAATGTACGTCTACTCCGGACGACTTCAAAAATGCGATAGGCAAAGACGGCTGACCATTAGAATGCAAAACACGTGATACATTAGTGACCATTGGCGTAGCAAAATATGCGGCATTCAATATAAGTGACAAATCGTTGTTACATTAGGTGTTGGTGTGCGTAACAGCAGAGATTGTAAGCTGTGCTGATACGATAAGGAACGAAGTGGGGGCATATACACCCAGAAATAGACAAAAAAAAGGTTATTTTTGATTTGCATATAATAATTGTGTTTTAAATATTTATAAGCCTTTTTACTTCGATATTCTTTTTGAATTATGTGTTTATCTGTAATAGTTTATGAGTTATCAATGTTCAAAGAGAATGAGTGTGTTCCAAAAATCGCTGACTTTTAGTCCCAAAATATGCTTTTTTGCTAACCTTCATATTGGAAGGTATACCAAATAATAAACACTCCCTAGAAAAAATATACTCAATACAACGAATACAATGAATACTCATTTTTCATCCATCGTGGCGGTAAAAAAATAAAAACATAAATGTGATTGAAACTTTGAGTTAATTTGTGGAAATACGTGAATATATTTGTGATAATTATGCCTTCAGACAAAAAGTTCGGTAAAGGTATATCAAAGAAGCGTAAATTGCATGGCAATCAACATACGGCTGAACAAAATGAAAGGAAAACAATCCTACAGAATGCATCGACATTCGGTACTGAGCCATGCGTTCATAGTTCAACACCATCGATGCAGACTGAATGTTTTGATATTGGAATGAAACGAAATGCCACGCTCCTTTCACGATCAGAGCAGAAAATTCTGGACATTAGCAACCTAACACATGACTCTGATGAGGATATGTTTGAACGAAGCTGTGACACAGATTCTGCAGAAACTGACGAGGAAGGTAATTATAATGTTAACGATACTGATTTGCGTGAGGGGCGCAGAATTGTTGACATGGGTCTTCTTGGTCAGAACATTGCTCAAAAATTGTTGTGTACCTTTTGCCAAAGTTCTGTACAATTAGTTGAAGTCAAAAGGCAAGAACTTGGGAGTGAATTTGTATTTCATTGTAACAGTGCAAACTGTCATGAACAAAAACATTTCCCTTCAAGTAGTCAGCTCTCAGTAGGGAATGCAAAGATAAATCTTATCAATCGGCGTGCAGCTTTTGCCATGCGCTGTATTGGCTGCAGTCACACCGACTTCAACACTTTCTGTGGTATAATGGATTTACCACCCCCAGTTAGACACAGCAGCAATGCTATTATACAGAAAGGAATGGAGGATGCTGCTACTAGGGTGCAAATTATTAGCATGAAAAATGGTGCTGTTCAAGAGTATGGGAGTTCAGAAGAAGGTGACAACAAGTTCCGAGACATTGATGTATCTTGTGATGGTACCTGGATGACCAGAGACCATTCATCTATTGTTGGTGCCACAACTGTGATTGGCTTGCAAACTGGAAAGGTAATAGATACTCAGACAAAGAGTAAAAAGTGCAAATCTTGTCAGTACTGGGAGAAACAAGACCACAACACAGACAAATTTCAACAATGGAAACAAAGTCATGCTGAGGTTTGTACGATGACCCATCACGGATCCTCAGAGTCAATGGAAGCAGCAGCAGCTTGTAACATTTTTTCTTGCTCAGCAGACAAGTATAATCTCAGGTATACAAAGTTCATTGGGGATGGAGACACTAACAGTTTCAAAAAGGTGTTTGAATCCAAGCCTTATGGAGAGGATTGTCTGAAAGAAAAAATTGAATGTGTGGGTCATGTTCAGAAAAGAATTGGTACTCGGCTGAGAAATCGTAAGAAACTTTCTAAAGGGAAGTCTTTGCCTGATGGTAAATCCATAGGAGGTAAGGGTAGACTAACAGATAGTGTCATTGATAAGCTACAGGTATACTATGGAAATGCCATACTAGCTAACAAAAACAACCTTTGCAAAATGCGAGAAGAGGTTTGAGCGGTGTATTTCCATAAGACATCAACAGATGATAATCCTGTTCATAACTTTTGCAACATTGACTGGTGTCCCTACAAACAGGCTGTCAGAGATGGCATAGTGAATGACTTTAAAACAAGGAAAACCTTCCAATTGCTGTCATGGAGGCTATTAAGCCCATATTCAAAGACCTCTCCAAGACAGAATTACTGAGAAAATTCCTGCAAGGTTACACTCAAAATTCTAATGAATCATTGAGCAGTTTAATATGGAAATATTGCCCTAAAATAAAAAATCAAGGACTTTCAACAGTAAATACAGCTGTTGCAATTGCTTTGTGCATCTTTAATGATGCAACTAACAGCCTGAAAACAATCCTTCAGGAATGAGACATTCCGCCGGGAAAATGTATGCGTACATTATGTGTAGAAAAAGACAGTCTTCTCATAAAACATTCACAAAGGAGAGTTAAAGCTGCTTCTCTTGAAGCAAGAAGAGCCAAGAGACGTAGGAGGCTTGTCCTGGATGAAGAGCAGACACAAAGAGAGGATCTCTGGTGATATTTTCTACAATTTTAAAGCTATAGCCTTCAAATTTTGCACACTTATAGCCCATGTTATCCTTTATGGCACGAACCTCTACTTTTTTCTTACATGGTATAGAAACAGAGATATTGCTATACAAAGTTCTAAATTTGTGCTATTTAAAAGGGTCATATTGCAAGAGCCATATGTACAAAGCTCATTGGGGTAGACATTTTTGGATGGTTCACGCCATAGGTAGGGATGTTATGCAAATTATCTGCTGGTTTGGCATTCTTTGCACTTTTTATGTGAGTGAAATTCATTCCCAGGTGCACTGGGGATTTTCCTTTCATTTTTTTTTCATCCCTTCATGTTAATTAATTATTTTCACATAAAACATTAAAACTTATAAAGTAAACTTTGTTCATCATAAAATATAATATCTCTTGTAACATTTGGCCATATTTTATGTCAACAGGTTCTTTAGTTATTTTTCTGTTAATTTTTTAAAAAGATAACCCATTTTTGGCTGGGTGTGCCCAAGAACAACAGTTCATCATTGAAATTTGCATGCATGGGTAATACATCATAAAGGCATAGAATATCTCAGTCAGTCAGTCCATCTGTACACATCTCGCCTACGTACTAGGAATGCCGTAGAACCGGTTAACATTCAAGTAATGTGGACGGGAAGTGACGATGCTTAAAATTCTTAGAAGACTTACGTCTATAATATCCGCGGAACTTCTCTTGAGTCCGGAGTCATCATAACAAAGTGGCGGCCTCCAACACACATGCCACTTGACAAAATACTTCACTTCTCAACCGAATCACGGGAGCTCATAAAAACACGTCTGACTAGGACGGAAGATCTAATGGAAGGCACCAGCTAACGGTCTGCATAATTAACGCAGCACCTAACGCGTCATCATCACCTAGTGACGGAATATCTATATCGCGTTCATTAATAACTCAAGCATAAAATACATCATGTTGCTCCCAGATAAAATTGTTACCGCGTATATTAAACTGCTAAAAACTCTAAGTGTGATCAACATGTAAAATACATTATAATCTTCTTTAACAATTCTTCCCCCGGTGAGCTAAAAAAAATCAATATATGATTTTTTTTCCAATAATATGACCAAACATTTACATAACAAATCGAATTGAGGTTTAAGAAAACTTCGTGAAAAAATTCATAAACAAACGGCTAGATGTGTTTACAATTAACAATGTCTAGGCGTTGTCAAAAGAATTATAAGTCAAAAGAAGGTCAATACTAAATTAAGTATACTTAATGTTACCAATTAGAGAATATCGTCAACAGTCAGTAAATGAAAGTGAGGTATGCTAACATACTAAAGAAGCATGTAACGTAACTCAATACTAAACATAGTTATATATATACTTAAGTACCATGTAATGTTAAGGAAGACATTTAGAGAGAACAAATTAGAACATATAGAAGACCATGTAACATCTTAAAATTATTATGATGTAGGAAATCATAAAGTTAGTGACAACATTTCTAATTAAATTTGAGATCATATACTAAACAAATTATCTAGTAAGTAGAATAGTAAGGAGATATGAAGTAAGAAATAGTTGACTTTAGCAAATAGAAAGGGAAGTAAGAAATAATAGCATAGAAGGACAAAATAATTCATGAGTTATCTAATCTAAAAGTCAAATAATTCAAAATTAAAATTGAAATAAATTTATATAAATAAACTAATTAATTTATCCATTAATATTCATAAATTAAATTAACGAACTAATTATCACAATTTAAAATGTGCATTACAAACATTAATAATCAATCATAAGTGTATTTGATAACACAAAGTCCAGTAAGTTATAAATTCCAGTAAAATAGTTCCATCATCCGCGTATTACACAACGTCCGAAGTAATACAGAAGAAATGTTGTTCTCCCACAAGTCAATATTGATAATGGATATAATAAAATTCTGCGTTTTAGTCCAGCAGCAACCAATTCTGGCAAGTAATTCGAGTCTAATGAAAGTACATATCCATGTTACAACTCTGAACATTGAAAATTCGATCTCTGTGTGTAGGTAGATCTCACTGAATTCGACAGTCATTGACAAATAGTCTGTTGATCATAAATGTGCGTAACATGCACTATTTCTGGTTGTACACGAACTTGATCTGTATGCAGCAACATCATGTATGTCTCTTGATAAAGGCAGGAATGAGTTGAATAATTCTTGAACCATAAACAGTCTTGTGTCTTGAAAGTTTCTTTATGACCATAGTCTTGTGAGGATCATTTCATCATGTTTAACATCAGTCTTGTGACTTGACTAATTCTGGAGCAATGATTAGTTATCAGACAATGAAGATGGGTTTCTAGAGAGCGAATCTGCGACGACATTGTCAGATCCAGGAATAAATTGTATCTTAAAGTCGTAAGGTTGGAGCAAAATTGAGAAACGTGCGAGTTTTGGGTTTCTATGGTTTGCTTTTTTTTAAAGTAGCAACCGCTTTCTGGTCGGTTTGTACGATGAAAGGCGCTACCAATAAATAACGCTCCAATTTCTGGATTACCCACACTACTCCAAGCAGCTCATTCTCAATGACCGAGTATTTCATCTCAGCATCAGACAGTTTGCGGTGAGATGTACAGGACCGGGTGCAGATTCCGTCATGCTCCTGAAGCAAAGATGCTCCGAGCCCGAAATTACTGGCATCTGTTCGAAGAATATAAACTTTGGCAATATCAGGTAGCCTCAAAATAGGAGGTTTAGAAAAAACATCTAAAATTTTGTTAAACGCTAACTGGCACTTACTTGACCAGTTTATCTTTGTTGGCATTCCCTTTCGCATTAGGGATGACAACACAGCTGTGATATTAGATAAATTAGGAATAAACCTACTGAAGTATTGGACTAATCCCAGTAAACTGCGAACTTGTTTCTTCGTAGTAGGGATAGATAAGTTAAGTATCTTAGAGACATTTTGAGGTATAGTGTGAAGACGACCAGAACCAACTGTATGCCCTAGAAAAGTAAGTTCCTTAAATGCAATCTGGATTTTTGTAGGTCTTGCAGTAAGATTATGTAATCTAAGAGTATCCAGTAAAGAACGAAGTCCTACGAAATGTTCTTCAAAAGATGAACTAAATAAACAGATATCATCAATGTTTATTATGACATCAGACCTGTGAGACAAAATTTTGCGCATCATTCGAATGAATGTGGCAGGTGCGTTCATGAGCCCAAAAGGCATGACATTCCACTGGTATAACCCACGTGGTGTCGAAAACGCAGTAAGAGGTTTGGCATTTCCGGTTAATGGAATCTGGCAATAACCTTTAGTTAGATCTATTTTAGGGAATAGAGTAGCATTGGATAGACGAGCAAGTATATCGTCAAGTAATGGGTGAGGTTCCGCGTCGGATACTGATTTAGTATTTAATTTGCGATAATCTACGCATAATCTAATATTACGAGTTATCCTTTTTCCGGACAATAACTAATGGTGAAGAATATAAAAAATTACTAATTTCAATCATTCCTAAACTCAACATCTGATTTAGTTCGAGATCTGTTTTGTTTTGATAAGGTAGTGGAACTGGATATGGACGTAAGAATATCATCAGTAAGGATGATATCATGAGTGATAACGGATGTTCGACCAGGTAGGTCAGTAAGAACGTCAGAAAAAGATTCTAAAAGCATGTATACATGGCAACGTTGTTGAGATGTTAAAGAAGATATATCAACATCTCGCCAAGATTCCGTAGAATTCAAAGCAGGTATGGGTAGAAACATCTGATTGTCAGGGAAGGAAGATTCCTCCTCCTGAATCACTGATAAGTTAGAATAATGACAGAAACTACCGATATTGTCGTCCTTGTCATGGAAAAGAGATTGTAAATGCTCAGGTCTTGTATGGAATTCTTTGAGCAAATTAATGTGGAAAATTTTTCTTTGACCTTTAGTATTTATTACATAATCAACGTCTGAAATACGAGAAATTACTTTAAATGGACCATTCCAAGCAATAAGTAGTCTATTGTCCTTCCGACGAAGCAACACAGAAGCTTCATCACCCTAAAAGAGTTGACGTAAATGTCTATTCTTATTTTAGAAAAGACGTGATCTATGTTTGGCAGCCTCTGACGAAGCTGTAGCTAACTGACATGCGTCGACAATCTTGCGACGAAGATTGATCACGTACTCATAAGATGACTGAGTGTCCTGAGTCATCTCATGATCAGACCTGAAATCTATAGGCATGCCATAGGCGGACTGTTACATCACAGGCAAATGGCCAGTGTCATTAGCAAATGACATAGTACTGAAAACACAAATGAACACGACAACCCACAATTGTTTAGGAAGAAAACGTGGGTAATTAGTAGTAAATAAATACCCGAAAGCATGATAGCATGTCATGAACAATGTAGTGAAAAAAATCCATAACGATAAGAAAACGTTTGTAGGTAAGGTTGTAAAAGCGACAGATGTATTGTTATATAAGGGTACATCGTAAGATGTAGACACAACATTGTCCAATTGTGTGACAACTGATGTGCATGTATGGTTAAGGTCATTACTTACAGAAATATCAGACATGATATCACTGTTATCAATATTATGAGGGATATCCTCATCATCTTCCATAATGGTACAAAGACCAAAACTGGAAAATACTGTTCCAACTCTATGGTAATTGATGGCAGGTAACCGTGCCCTATCAATGTCCGTGAATGTAGTGAATCTGTGTCGTCGTTCCCACAGCTCAATGTCCTTGCTCCCATGTATGCGTCCGACCCTGAGATCTGCGACTGGGTTGTTTAATAAACATACTTTAACTTTCCATGAAAAGAATGGTATATGAATATCAACAATAGCTGTGGGGTAAAATTCAACAATTCCCCCAAAAGTAATACATTTTACACATTCTCCGGTAGAACAACTAGGATGTACAAGCGACTGTCTAATCCCAACAGTCGTGGACCCTGAGTCCTTGAGTACTGATACTTGAGTACCATTCGCAAACCCTCTGTTGAATACAAGAGTACCAGTGCCGTCATGTGCTGAAAGACTAACCGCAGGAAGAGGATGTCCGCACTTCAGAACTGTAGTACTGTCTTTCTGAAATAGAGTTAGACATTCCCGGCAACCATTCGCAACATTAAAGTCTAATGAGCAACATGCAGAAGAATGAACCTGGTTATTCAAGTCCTGATTACCTATAGGTGCACTGACAGTAAGTGCCGCCCCTGCATTATGTTCTGACCTCGTTGGGCCATGTGAACTAGATCGTTACCTCTGACGATCAAGAGAATTATCCTGATTACTAAAAGTGTGACTGTTATTCCTATTACGGTAATGTTGGTTATTATTACCCCAATTATTATTTTGAGGAACGAAATTATTTTGTTTTCTCCAATTATTACCTTGTTGGAAAGTGTTGTTGTTATACCTGTAATGAGGTGACTGGTTCCTAAATTGCTGTCGACCTCTATTATAGTTATCATTATTGTTGAAATTTCCATTTCTAACATAATTATTGTCATTATTTCTTCTAGGCATGAAATTTCTGTCTAGGCTCTGAGATCTGGCTCGAACATCATTATTCCAAGTTGTAGCTGAAGCAACTGGAAGACCATCTTTTATTTGGGTGTTAGCAATGCACGTTCCTGGATGTGCGATGCAGTATTGTATTGCTATTTCTTCTAAAGCAGATAAATTTGATGGCTTGCGTTCCTGCAAGAAAGACCGAAATGGCCTGCTTACTGAGGGGAACACCTTATCCTTTAGCAGTAAATCCACAAGTTTATCATAAGATTTTTCAATACCTGATAGTTGAATCCATCTATTAAAAGCGATTCTTATTGCAGCGACAAATTCAGAAAAGTCTTTCCCTTCCTGTCTTTAAATTTCATCCGAATCCTTCTTCATTGTTCGTTTCAATAGTACTGATTTCATAATCCTGCCTCACACATCGTGTTAATGGCAGCCATTGGTTTTCAAACTTCATTGCAGTTCAATAACGATTTTTTTCCAAATGGGCAACGTCTTTAATACTGGATTGCGTGATCAATGATAACTGATTTTAACAATTTTAACTGCCTCACACATCGTGTTAATGGCAGCCATTGGTTCTCCAGTCAAAACTTCCATCAGTTTAGCAACTCATAACGATTTGTCAAGTTTATGTGCAATGCATACACTTTAATACTGATGCGTGATGCCATATGATGATGGATGGTATCCGCATGTCTGGTTTTGTGTAGTGTGTAGATGTGTTCAGTCAAAACAATGTTCATACAACAATAACAGGGCAATCCACCTAGGACGTCAGTAAACTCACGACGTACAAAGTCAATGAGTCTTGAAACAGCCGTTGACGTTTTTCTTCATTATTTATTGTGGACGCCACAGTGACAAAATGGTTACGCAAATGTGTAGGCACATCAAACAGTCATTATCACAGCAACATTCAATACAGCAATAGACGGTAGACAGCATTACAATGATGAGTCAGATGCATGTTATATTTCATAGTGCTGTAAATATAGTCAGGTGAAAAACTCCATCCTTTTCTATAACAGCCAGGAGATAACCAGATGTATGAGATCAGTTCACTCTCCTTAGTTTGACTTCAGCAAGACAGACACGTCTGCCGAAGTATAAATAATGTCCTCAAAAATATCCTCTAGATAATAAAGGTTTTCTAAACCTAGTTCATTTAACAAAGTAGCAAGTAATGGTCCTTGGTACATGCATCAACCGATGCCGTACAATGCAGCGACATGTGAGCTGGGAAAGAACATCTCGTGACGACGACTTTCGAGACAGGCTATGGATCGAAATCGCTCACCCCCCAAAATCGATAGAGTTAATGAAAAAGTCAATTTACCTTGCTTTCATGAAATACACAGAAATATCACGCCTCCGGGACATGTGGGAAAAACACTAGAGGTATTATCTCGACTAAACGAAATATCCATAAGAGGACTACACATCCCTGACAGAACAAAAAAAAGCGGAGATCCCCTCTTCAACGAGGCATCTCTTTCGCCATTCCAAATCGCTCACTCCCACTAGTGGTGGGCGGAAACCGATCGACCAAACAACAAGAAAGTCATGCGCAGTCCAGCGCAAAAATGACCACAGCTCAAAAGTTAACTGCATTCGATACTAACGCGAGAAGACAAATGCTTACCGAGAAAAGTGACTATAAATTTCAAGCAGTTGTTGCCCTTGCGTTATAAAACAGATATTGAAATAAAACGATGTTGCGAGAATTTATCACGCAACATATCACCACCTCCTCCCGATAAAAAAAAAATGTGGAACATATTTTTTTTTCAATATCAAGGAGCAAGCGATAAGCGGCTCAAAACGCACGAATTATGCGCTGATAATTAACTAAATTGCCAAACAATAGGCTAATTATAGAGTGTCTGGTGAGGATATACCTCAACAGAAAAATAAATATGTCTCAAAAAATATTCACATCGGGGAGGTGTCACCAACACACATCACGTTAGCATGTAAACACAATATACGTATGCAAGTTACTATAATCATCATTAAAACGCATACTCTAATATTGTCTTTAAAAATGGATGTACAAATCTGATAGGAAAATTTAAATAGTACATTCTTTGACATGTAAATACATAAGTACATAGTAAAGTTAAACTACATGACGATCCAGGACATATGCTCTGGTATTCCGAGGGTAAGTACACAATCTAGAACTCGTAAGGTAAGTCCTCAGCTCAACAATGACATTCTGAGAAAGTACAAGCAATATAATGCTAATTAATAACTAATATGCTTCATCAGGTACAATACATTATTAATAATTGTGGCTGTTTAGTAAACTAACGGCCCTTATATTAACTACTCAGTCCTCCTCTATCATTTTAAAAAACGAACAGAAGAAGATGACAACAAAGCACGATAGTGTGTACATATAAAGTAAGTACAGATGTGCTAATCTATTGTAGAAATATAGGTGTGTTATGACTCTGTAATATATAGAAATATAGGACAGAAGTATTAGTTGGAGTCATGTGGGCATCTAGACAAAATGTCAGCCATCACATTATCCGCACCACGGATAGCTCGTACCGTGAAGTGAAAAGGTTGAAGAGCTATAGCATATCGAGTGGATCTCGAACTCTTCAAATTCTTAGTCTGAATAGCTATGTAAGAGCTTTCTGATCAGTCTCTAGAATGAAATGTGCGCCCAGGAGGAATCTTTGTAGCTTTAGAATTGACCAAACCATCGCTAACAACTCACGGTCTAAAACCGAGTAGTTCCTCTCTGCCGCATTTAGTTTTCTAGAAATGTACATAACAGGATGCAGAGTATTTGCATATTCTTGCATCAGTGCTGCTCCAATCCCAGTGGATGAAGCATCACTCCGAGAACAAAAGTCCTATCAAGAGTAGGTAATCTTAAGATGGGAGGAGAAGAAAATATATTCTTGATTTGGTCTAGTGAAGATTGGCATTCTTCAGACCAACGGACCAGATTAGGCGAACCTTTCTTCAACAATGTTGATAGAGGTGCCATGATCGAAGATAAATTTGGAATAAATCTCCCATAAAATTGAATTAAACCTAAGAGACTCCTAACTTGTTTCTTCGTTTTAGGAACAGAGATGTTCAGTATTTTGGAAGTATTGTGGTCTTCTGTCTTCAAGAGACCATGACCACCACGATGACCCAGGAAAGAGATTTCACCAAAACCAACAAAAGCTTTAGAAGGTTTTGCTGTCAAATTATTCTCACGTAGAGTGGACAGTAAGTCATATAACCCTAAATATTGATCTTCCCAGGTATCACTGAAGAGACAGATGTCATCTAAGTATGCGATGACATCCGAACGATGTGACAGAATTCGACGCATCATGCGAACGAAAGTGGCAGGGGCGTTCATGAGACCAAAAGGCATAACATTCCATTGAAATAGACCCCTAGGTGTAGAAAAAAGCCGTAAGAGGTTTGGCATGCTCTGCTAAAGGCACTTGCCAATAACCTTTAGACAAGTCAAGGTTAGTGACGAATCTAGAATTAGAAAGTCTAATCAGTAGATCTTCTAACAAAGGCATCGGTTCAGCGTCGAACTTTGGGACCTGATTCAATTTGCGATAATCAACGCAAATTCGTATGTTCTTATCCTTCTTCCGGACAATAACCATGGAAGAAGAATATGGTGAAGTCGATGGTTCAATTATATTTAATTGAATCATTTCATCCAATTCCTTTTCCACTTGCGACTGAAAGTGTATAGGGATAGGATAAGGCCTAACCCTAATTGGATTATTGTCGGTAAGAATTATGTCATGTTCTATGACATCTGTGTGTCCAGGAATGTCAGTGAACATCCTGAAATGTTTGTAACATCGACGAGACTTGTCGATGTTCGTCACCAGAAAGATTAGGAGAAACAGAAACGTTTTTCCAAGATTCCGTGGAATGTAATGGAACCACTGGAAGGGGAAGGTTGACATCAGAGAAGGTAGCTTCCTCATCCTGAATGACAGACAGGGATGAATAATGACCGTGAGGTGCAGGAGCATCATCCGTTGCCTGGAAAATAGGCAGCAAATAGTCCGGACGTTCGTGAAATTCCGAAAGCATGTTTATGTGGAAAGTTTTATGCTTTCCATCCATATCGACCACATAGTCAACATCGGAAATCCGAGAGACTATTGCATACGGACCTTTCCATGCAATAAGAAGTCTATTTTCCCTACTGGGGAGTAGGACGAATGCTTTGTCACCTGGACAAAGTTGTCGTAGACATCTATTCTTATTAGCAAACTGTCTTGCCTTCTCTTTAGCAATTTCTGATGAAGCAGTTGCTAGCTTACATGCCTCAATGATCTTTTGTCTAAGAGCAATGACATACTCATATGAGGATTGAGTTTCATCGCTAATATCATCGGCAGTGATGAGATCGTGTAATAAAGACATAGGGCCACGCGGACGCGCGCCAAAGACAAGTTCGAAGGGAGAAAATCCTGTGTGTTCATTAGGGACTTCTCTATAGGCAAAGAGAGCCGCGGGTAAAACCCTGTCCCAATCTTGAGGATGATCTTCAGTTATCTTACCAAGCAAAGTCTTGAGCGTTCTATTCAGACGCTCAACTAACCCATTAGACATAGGATGGTAGATACTACTGAGAGATCGTTCAATATGTAAGGTAGACATTACCTGTGACATAGTGTCAGATATGAGTTGAGTGCCATGGTCTGACAATATTTCTCTGGGGAACCCCAAGCGAGAAAATATCAACCAAAGAGCATCTGCGATATCTGTAGTAGATATGCTCTTAAGAGGAATAGCCTCTGGCCAACGTGTGCACATATCGACACATGTAAGGATAAACTGATGTCCTCTGGCCGACTTGACCTTAAAAGGGCCAATAATATCTATGGCCATTTTCTGAAACGGCCGAATAGGAATGTCAGCAGCCTGGATAGGCGCAGCATGTCGTGGTCCTCTAGATTTGACCTCCTGACATACCTTGCATGATCGGCAGTAAATACGAATGTCCTTATTGACAAAAGGCCAAAAGAAAGCCGCAAGGACTCTCGACTTCGTACGGGCAAAACCCATATGTCCAGCACATTGCGAGTCATGAGCATGTAGTAATATTTGCACTCTCATGCTCTTGGGAACAAGAATTTGCGAATGTGCCGACGTAGTCGAATCTTGTACCATACGTACAAGTACGCCGTTTCTCATTGCAATCCAAGATTTTCTATTTGTATCCTGATTCGGATCACCTTTCTTCGCAAGAACGAAGAATTTTTTTAAAGAAGGATCTTCTTCTTGCAATTTTATGAAAGAGTCACGAGTAATTACTAAGTGACTATCTTGGCTATCAACTTCATTATCACTATTCAGTGAAGTTTCGGGTGTTTGTAGAGCTTGTGCTCTTGTAACTACTGCATTTGTAGCTTGCATGTTATTATCTTCCCAAGCAGCAATCTGCTGTGGGGTACACTCCCTAACTCCGTGAATACGACCAATAATAAGGTCCGCAATAGGACTAGGTAAGAGACAAGCATGCACATCTCCAGTAAAGAAAGGAGTGGCAATGCGAATTACAGCAGTAGGATATTTTTCTAGAGTGCCGCCAAATGTGACACATTTAATAACCCTTCCTGTAGCACAAGATGGATCTACAAGCGATTGTCTAACACCAATAGTGGTGCATCCGGAATCGAAAAGTAGTGAGACCGGAGTATCATTAACAAGACCCTTATGTAGAATTAAAGAACCCCTCCCGTCATGCGCAACAGCAGCAGGAAGAGCGGGAAGTGGGTGACCACAACTCAAAGTAGTTATGGTACCCGGTTCGAATAAAGTACTGCATTGGGGGCATTTGTTTGCTCTCTCAAAGTCAAAAGCAGAACCAGTGACAGCGTCAAAGTTTTTACTATCAACAACATGATTACAGGCTCCCTCAGTTTCCTGTTGTACAGCATTAGCCTGCTGATATCTCTTTTTTTTGTGTTGAGATCTACCCCGACTATTATTACCTCTGAAGTTATCAGAGTTATTATTATCTCTGCAGTTATTATTGGTCTCTATTGTAATTGTTTATACTGGTTCGAATTCCAGTTTCCACGATTACTATCATGTTCACATTGATGCGAACATCTATTTGTTTGGTTCTGAGGTCTTCGGCAGGAATAACCTCTATTACCCATATCCTCTTTTGAAATGCTTATAATTTTATTAGGGTGATAGTAACGACCACTATCAGGTTGTCTCCAATTCTTCGAAGAAGAATCACCATGAAATTGGTTTCCATGATTTTGACAGAAATTACCGCTGCCCTTTCTATCAAAATTTTGTTGGGATCTACGAGCAAAGTTTTGACCATACGGAGCTGCCGAAGCAACTGGTAAACCTTCTTTCACCTTAGAGTTACCCATGGTTATGTGTGGGTGCGCAGTTACGTACTGGCAACAGAAATCTTCCATTTCTTTTATTGTTTTAGGTTTACGTTCATGAAGGAAAGCAAGGAAAGACTCATTGACAGACGACATGACTTTGTCTCTAAGTATTAAGTCCATAAGTCCTTCATAAGTTTTTTCCGTCTTAGATAGTTCAACCCATCGTGAGAAAGTAATGCGTATTCTTGCAATAAACTCGGAGAATTCAACTCCATTTTCAGGTATCATGTTTTTAAATTGTAGACGATAGCCGTCTTCGTTAAGCTGATATTTCTTTAACAAAGCGGCCCTGACAACCTCATAATTGTTCTTGTCAGGTTCATCCACCATATTTAATATACTTAGAGCTTTACCTGTCAGTATCCCTGATAACTGATAAACATATTTTGCTTTGTCTATGTTATGAGCTGTACATGCTTGTTCAAATCTGTCCAGATAGAACATTATGTCATCACTGGAAGGACTAAATGTTGGTAACTAAATCTTAAAAGTATCATTATTAGCCTTCCCAGAAGATGAACCCTTGTTTGAATCATTACCATTACTCATGCTCGTCAATTTCAATTTCTCCAACTCTAAAGCTAAGAGTTTTTTCTTCATGTTCCATTTTTGCTTTCCTCTCATCAGACTCTCTTTGTAACTTCCTTTCTTCAGCTTGAGCCTGCATTTGAAGTCTTTCATTTTCAGCTTCTTTTTCAAGTCTTTTATTTTCAGCTTCTTTTTCAAGTCTTTTATTTTCAGCCTCTTTTTCAAGTCTTTTATTTTCAGCTTCTTTTCTTTCCTCAGCTTCTGATTCCCTTTTTTGTTTTTCCATTTCCATTTGGAATCTTTTTTCATCCACCTGCATCTGCAGTTTCTTTTGTTCAGCTTCCATATGCAGTTTCTTTTGTTCAGCTTCCATTGCTTTATCATATCGAGCAGTTGCAAATTCTTCTAACTTATCACCAGTCTTCCCAAGCAATTTACCCTGCTCAATAAAGTGCTCAAATGTAGACATGATGAGTAATATATAAGTCCAAAACCTGAAATAATTAACTAATTTATTTCAAACCTAAGTGTAACAAGTCTTAATTAAGCACTTGTATATTCACATCACATTATATTATCCCAGTCTCTGTGGGAAACAAGTCTCCAATCAAAGAACTTGTATATGAAATATCAGCACTCAATTCTTGATCATCATTCAATAGTGCACGACACTATTCATCATTCATTTATCATCAGTGTAGTAGTAACAGTGCATTAGCATAGCCCATTAACTAATTACTATAACTGTAAACAATGACTATGTAAACACATGCAGAATGTAAACATTGAAAATGTAAACAATACAAACAATGTAAACAATAACAATGTAAACAATAACAAAGATCAGCAACAATACAAAAACTTTCGCAGAAATCAACTAAAAATAAAGCAGAAATTAATGAAATATCACAAAAAATGTGACGATATCTGCGCTAGAATTAAACAAAATACATGACACCACAGTGTATAAACAAAAAATGTTGTATGAAACTAAATTATAGACAAGAGTAGGCTAACAAATACAAACAAATCACAACAAAACTAAAGAATGCGAAATAATAACGAAAACAATATTAAAACATGTCATCACAGCTAACATAAATAGCAACAGAAGTCGCTTAGCAAATTCCAGTATCGGAAATTTGCAAACCCTACAGAAAACGCTCACAATAGACGACCTCTATGTCGTGGCATAATCTAACGGAGACACCACCCAACCGAGAACCCGCTGAAATATAAACATATAAATATACAAATAACATATAGACATATAACATATAGAATGAGATGATACACAGAAGACTCAGCAGAAGTATAAGGGCACAGTTTACATACAAACAGGCCACTTAACTTATAGGCTTCCAATCGTAGAACAGCAGGAAAAACGGATGTCAATCAACGTCCTAAAGAGCGAAGCTCCAACGATGATGGCACATCTGAACTGCTTCCACTGCTAACAGGATGGTACAAGAGCTTCTGAAATACTGTGTGTTGAGTTGTTTCGGCACTTGACCTTCTAATCCAAAAGTAAGTTGATGGAAATCGGTACTTGGCCTTCTTCAGAAAACAACCCGTTTCAACCGGCACTTGACCTTCTCAAAAAACGACAGCACTGGAACCTTGACAGCAGCAACTTGCTTGACTTGCGTAAAAGATAACAGCAGTCCGAGTTATCCGGCAACATGTAACAACGCCGGGTACTGTCAAATTCTTGTTTCCGTCAAAAAATTGAAATTTGACTTTTACCGGGCAACGCCGAGTACTTTGAAAATTTTGAAGATGTTGACTGTATTGAAGAATGTTAATTTCTTGAAGGATGCTGATGAATTCTTGTTGAAAATGAAGTGGGTAAGGGACCCCGTGTTTGCTAGTACCAGAATCAAACCAGCTTATGGCCACCAAATGATGCGTGATGCCATATGTGATGGATGGTATCCGCATGTCTGGTTTTGTGTAGTGTGTAGATGTGTTCAGTCAAAACAATGTTCATACAACAATAACAGGGCAATCCACATAGGACGTCAGTAAACTCACGACGTACAAAGTCAATGAGTCTTGAAACAGCCGTTGACGTTTTTCTTCATTATTTATTGTGGACGCCACAGTGACAAAATGGTTACGCAAATGTGTAGGCACATCAAACAGTCATTATCACAGCAACATTCAATACAGCAATAGACGGTAGACAGCATTACAATGATGAGTCAGATGCATGTTATATTTCATAGTGCTGTAAATATAGTCAGGTGAAAAACTCCATCCTTTTCTATAACAGCCAGGAGATAACCAGATGTATGAGATCAGTTCACTCTCCTTAGTTTGACATCAGCAAGACAGACACGTCTGCCGAAGTATAAATAATGTCCTCAAAAATATCCTCTAGATAATAAAGGTTTTCCAAACCTAGTTCATTTAACAAAGTAGCAAGTAATGGTCCTTGGGACATGCATCAACCGATGCAGTACAATACAGCGACATGTGAGCTGGGAAAACATCTCGTGACGACGACTTTCGAAGACAGGCTATGAATCGAAATCGCGCACGACCCAAAATCGATAGAGTTAATGAAAAAGTCAATTTACCTTGCTTTCATGAAATACACAGAAATATCACGCCTCCCGACATGTGGGAAAACACTAGAGGTATTATCTCGACTAAACGAAATATCCATAAGAGGACTACACATCCCTGACAGAACAAAAAAAAGCGGAGATCCCCTCTTCAACGAGGCATCTCTTTCGCCATTCCAAATCGCTCACTCCCACTAGTGGTGGGCGGAAACCGATCGACCAAACAACAAGACAAGTCATGCGCAGTCCAGCGCAAAAATGACCACAGCTCAAAAGTTAACTGCATTCGATACTAACGCGAGAAGACAAATGCTTACCGAGAAAAGTGACTATAGATTTCAAGCAGTTGTTGCCCTTGCGTTATAAAACAGATATTGAAATAAAACGATGTTGCGAGAATTTATCACGCAACAAATACCTCGAAACGTAGCATGACACGTCATCAAAAGTTGGGTTAAATATAGGTAATTTAAATTTATCATTACCCTTCTTATTACCCGACGAAGAAGCAGTATTTGAATCATTAGTATTACCTTTATTTCCAATTTGACCTCTTAATTTTAACTCCTCCAAACGAAGCAATATCAATTCCTTTTCATGTGCTAAAGTGGAAGCTTTCTTTTCTTCCATCTCTCTATCATAATGACGTTTTTTCTCTTCTTTAGCTTCTTGTTCTGCTAATTCACGTTTTGCTTTAGCTTCTTGTTCTGCTAATTCACGTTTTATTTCAGCTTTCTTCATCTCTTCTTTAGCTTCTTGTTCTGCTGCCTCTTGTTTTGCCTTAGCTAATTCAATTAGGATACAAAGTTGAGGCTTTGAAAGAATTTGCAAATTCTTTCAAAGCCTCACCTTTTTATCCAAATTCTTTCCCGATCCTCATGCAAGATTCTAGAGTGGCCATGTTAGTTACTTACTGTGACTCACTTAGTCAATTAATTAACTGGCAAATTGTTTACAAATTAATTGTAAGCACAAAAATATTTTTTTGGCTAATATTTTATAATACTGTGCCTTACTCAGGCAAATAAATAGTGGCTAGTGGCCTAATAGAGCACTGCAACCATGAAATAATGCAGTCATACAACATTTGCATAAATAACTATGCAAGCACTTATAATATAGTATCATGAACTAACAAGAAATAGAACAAGGAAATAAAAGTACTACACAAACAATATCACAATACAATTTCAGGCGACACACCATAAAAAACGTTTTAATAACCAAATCGAATTATACAAGTGAAACAATTCGAATACAAGAAATCAGGTCAAACCACAACACAAAAATCTAAAAATAGACATTACAGGACCCAAGACAAACAGCTGATATGTAAAAACCAAGCGACAGGAAAGATTAGACCGACGGATTCACACAAAAAAATGACTGAAATAAGAAAAATTAAACTGAGAACAATTAAATTACAAGATAGATGAACAAAACGTAACAGCTAAACATATAATATTGATCAAAACCAATAGCAGACAGAATAAGGACGAGGAAACCTCAAGTCTTCTTCTGCTCAAATGGAGATGGATCAAAATGTCCTAAAAGAACGATTTTGAATTCTGCAGTCATCCGAAGAGACATTACAAAAATTCATAGTTCCCTCAATCCGCCCACATAAATAACATAATAGACATACATACAGATACATATAATATATATAGATCTACGTGAGAGACTGCCAACAAGAGATAACCTGGCAAAATATGGTTTCAAGCACAAATTGTACTAATCTTATAACCAGCTGAAAAAAAATCCCCGATGACGCTAGTATGCACCATAAGGCTACGCCAGGAGGCAGGCTGGTGGCTTGAAACAGACTTCAGGCATCATAACGCAGTTCCCTTGATAACAATGAGGCCATTGTAGACTTGAAACACTTGATAATTTGATAGAAGGCTTCAGTAACACTTGACCAGCCGACATCTTGTTGAAGAAAATTCGTGTGTTGGGATGGCTCCCAATACGAACGTGCACAGAGCTCAACTTAATGTAAATTTTTTTCTGCCAACCGGCAAATTCCGCACAATCACTTTGTAATTTCCTTATATTCCAAGTTTCTTCAATTTTAAAATGTAAAGTTCTCGACAAATCGTATCCCCTTCACTGGCCCGCCATTTCCTCTCTGTTACATTAGGTGTTGGTGTGCGTAACAGCGACTGTAAGCTGTGCTGATACGATAACGAACGAAGTGGGTGTCAAGACAGTGCGTGAACGTTAATGAAGTTCAGAACAACAATCGTGGCTGGGTCCACGAACAATGGCATATTTAATGTAGATAAAACGACAGTTCATCATTGAAATTTGCATGCATGGGTAATACATCATAAAGGCATAGAATATCTCAGTCAGTCAGTCCATCTGTACACATCTCGCCTCCGTACTAGGAATGCCGTAGAACCGGTTAACATTCAAGTAATGTGGACGGGAAGTGACGATGCTTAAAATTCTTAGAAGACTTACGTCTATAATATCCGCGGAACTTCTTTTGAGTCCGGAGTCATCATAACAAAGTGGCGGCCTCCAACACACATGCCACTTGACAAAATACTTCACTTCTCAACCGAATCACGGGAGCTCATAAAAACACGTCTGACTAGGACAGAAGATCTAATGGAAGGCACCAGCTAACGGTCTGCATAATTAACGCAGCACCTAATGCGTCATCATCACCTAGTGACGGAATATCTATATCGCGTTCAATAATAATTCATATACGCGCATAATACTTCTAGACTGGAGAAAGTAACAAGAACGTATGGGATGGAAATTAATATAGAAAAAAGCAAGGTATTGGTGAATAGCCATACGAAACATGTTCCGACCAACATTACGTTAAATGGGCAAACGTTAGAAGAAGTTAACACCTTTAAATATCTGCCATCCACTATGTGTAGTGATGGAAGATCAAGTAAAGACATCAAGACAAGACTTGAGATGGCCTCAGCTGCAATGACAAGGCTGAATGTGATCTGGAAAAGTAACATCAGTTTTCCTGTGAAAATCAAATTATACAAATCACTTGTATTATCTTTCTCTTGTATGGATGTGAGGGCTGGACGCTCACTGCAGATACGGAGCGAAGGATCCAAGCTTTCGAGTATAAATGTTATAGAAGAATTTTACGCATTTGCTATAAAGAGCACAAAACAAATGTCTATGTTAGAGAGAAAATAAACACGTATGCAGGCCACCAAGAACCACTTTTGTCAGTAGTGAAACGTCGAAAGCTGGCCTGGTTTGGGCATGTAACTCGTCATGACTCTCTTTCGAAAACGATCCTCCAGAGAACAGTCGAAGGTAAACGGAGAAGAGGAAGGCAAAGAAAATCCTGGGCTGATAACATCAAAGAATGGGCAGGACACGGTTTTTCCACACTTGTACGCATTGCTGAGGATAGAGAGCAGTGGAGGACCCTATCTGCTGATGCTTCCACCATGGCACCCCTACGACCCATGACGGGTTACGGGTTGAGATGAGATGATGATACGTGCATAAAATACATCATGTTGTTCCCAGATAAATTTGTTACTGTATATTAAACTGCTAACAACTCTAAATGTGAACAACATGTAAAATACATTATAATCTTCTTTAACACATTAACTACCGAATTGAAAAACACACTGTGGCCGAATTAAATTTTTTTCCCATTTTCATCCTGTAGGTGTTTGCACAAAGTAAGCTGTAGCTTTCGTAATTGTTTACAGATTTTTATGAATTACACGTCATTTTAAAGATACGTGAATGTACTATTACAATAATCACCGGTTGTAACTCTAATAGAGGTTTTTGCTATTTAACAGCCCTCCGATGGCCGAGGACTTGCAATATTTTCACAATTATAACTGCTTGCGCCCCATCTCTATCAAAATCACAATTTCAATCAATGTGCACACCGTTTTCACTCTTGTCCTCGTCGCTAGATCTATCAGTCAATTGTTGAAACACGTTTCTATCCTATTCCGCCGTTAGACGAGATGTACACGCATTTTTTGTAGTCCTATCACTAGTTGCCACGGTAAACAGTTTTACACGATTTGGTAACTAACCCAAAACGCTGAAAAATATGAACAAAATATCAATTTTCCAGTGTTCTACAGCAACCATGCTTTTCGAATTTGTTTTCCGGTGACAACTTAAAATCTCGAACCAGATCAGAGAGTGTTTCAGTACATTTTTCATTCGTTTTATTACTAAAATTAGATTGGCGCTCTGAGCGGCTTGCGGTCCAAATGTGATTATTTTGTGAGCCGCTGACAGCGGCTTGCGGTAGTTAATGTGTTAATAATCGTACATAAAAATGACTTTCACTACAGACAGCTATATCTCCCCAAATCAATGAATAAATGCCTGCGTGTGGCAACATATTATAACATATTCACTCTATCCTTAACATTCATCTGAAAGCCATTTCGTTGTTCAGAAAGAAATCTAAAGAGCAACCCAAGCGTTGCATTTCCAAGTGAGTAAAACTCCAGTCGAACCCTGTAACATTCATTATTGAAGATACCAGACGAGCTGACAGATGGACAGAGCCCTGATGAAGTAGAGAACATAGTGAGAGTTCATAAAGTTAAAAGAAGTCAGCTTATCGTACACTGGCCACAAGTCGTAACCAAGAAATTACTGTTATCCTGTTTTATAGATGATGCCAAGATGTGTCAACCTTTCATGTGCATGAATTACTATTGTGATCAACTTGATCAACTAAATAAACTTTCACCCTTGTTGTTTAAGAACTGCGTCCAGAGCCAATGTTCAACAACTTCGTCGTCGCCGCCATCTTGTATGTATACTTGTATTCGTATGTCTTCATGTGAAGAGTCCACTTTGCATTACCATATGTATCCAGCAGCCATTTCCGAGAACCTGGTGTTAAGTACTCCATTAGATCACAGGCTTGCTAATCGCCATTCGAATTGTCATCTCGAGCGGTGGCTCGTCGTACGAAGTGGCCCTAACTTTGGTAACTGTAGTCAAGCCCCAGTGGATAGCAGTGCCATTCACTAAACCCAAGAGTGGCGCTGCCACACTGCTTACTCGGAGCAGCCAAGAGGACATGCACACCATCATTGATAAGGGTGGATTTGTGCTGAAGTGGTAACTTGCCACCCTTATCGACACCTGGTGTTAAAGTGTAAGATGTAGGTGTCTTCTCTGATTTAGGATGTTGCTGTGTATGTGGTAGTGGAACAGTTCAATGGGTTATCACACAGGCAACATGACGTGTAGAGTCATAGAAAGGGTAACTTCGTTGTATAAGTTTCTTTCATTTATTGCACGCCACAAAACAGTCATGATACTTATGACATCAACATGGTTAACGAGTTCAGCAAGATGATATGGCACATTGAAAACAATTTCTGTAGTCAGCAATGATAGCTGTTGTATATATGCGTCATAAGACATCACAGTTCAATAGATTCAGAAATTCATCAATCATCGAGTGCTAGTTCGTGAAGCTGTATAAATAATAATAATTTCTATAACTTCTGCAACAGTGTCAGCTACAGATCTTCAATGTTCATAAACAATAATAAATGCTCCCATTCTGATGCTTGCAGATCAGTTGTATACAATAAGTCCGTTCACTGTCTGCACGTGAATAGCATACATGGGCTACAGGTCAGCTCGACCTTTATAATGTTCCTAAGTCTAACCATCTGACTTGGACGTGATCTCTGATATAACGAATCCTGGAACACAGACAATAGTCTTGTTGGTCTAGAGCGACCCAAATATATTTAACTAGTTCAGGGATACAGATACAGGTGACTTAATCCTAGTCAAAGTACCTCTCCATTTTGCATCACACAGGCGAGCAAATAGGCGACAAAAGGACGAACCTCTAGACGATAGCATAAAGTTCGATACAAGAGGAATTACCTTATTTCGGAAAATCAACCATGAACATATGCCTCCAGGCAGGCTGCATAATACTGGGAAAATAGTCTAGTTAGCTAACTAACTCACTAAGACACTGTATTTCCCTCAGAGAATAAAAGTCTTACCAAGTCGCGCCGACCAAACTTTGGGCGAAATTCTTT